>JBAIAC010000156.1:1800000-2244482 GCA_037349315.1 Chelydra serpentina | reverse complement strand
GCAGATCTAGCGCTGCGTTTACATTGATGCTCTGACAACAAACTCTTCCTTTGAAGCCCAGTGGCCAGGCCCAGGCCTGGAACGAAGAGGAACCCAGCGCGGCGGGACAGGAACTGGTGTCAAACCAAGACTCACCCCGGATAACTAGCCTGCGGGACTCCCTGCCACTGGGTGTCAGTGAGGCCAGGGCACCGGGGGCTTAGACACGGGGATGGGTGGCAGAAGTGTCGTCTGGGGCTGCACTATGGACTGAGGAAATTCGCTCCCATGCTTCAGGGCATGCCGCTGACCTGGGGTCAGGCAGCAACTTCCTCTAGAGGTGGGTTATCCCATCGTCCCATCCCTAGGGGGTTACTAGGCTAGGTGATGATTCGGGGGGCAGGGAGGAGATGGGATATCAGGCTAGATGGGCCCATGGGGCAGCAATTCCTGTGACTCGGATGTGCGGGCGGGGGAACGGTCGGCTGTGCCCATCACCGTTACATCAGGCCCCACCCAGACGGCTCAAAGGAAGCTGCCACATGGTCTGTCTGGCAGGACCCCTAGGGCCACGGGGCCGAATCCTGCATTCAGCGACGGTAGCGTCAGTCCAGAGGGTCCCCCCAAGAGCAGCGGGGTAACTCTGCCTTTGATACCGGAGAGGAGTGGGGGAGGGGGTAGCTGGGTTGCCCAGAGGGGGGGTGTCTCTGGGCTGGGCGGAGAGGAGTGGGGGAGGGGGTAGCTAGGCTGCCCAGAGGGGGGGCGTGTCTCTGGGCTGGGCGGAGAGGAGTGGGGGAGGGGGTAGCTAGGCTGCCCAGAGGGGGGTGTCTCTGGGCTGGGCGGAGAGGAGTGGGGGAGGGGGTAGCTGGGCTGCCCAGAGGGGGGGTGTCTCTGGGCTGGGCGGAGAGGAGTGGGGGAGGGGGTAGCTGGGTTGCCCAGAGGGGGGGTGTCCCTGGGCTGGGCGGAGAGGAGTGGGGGAGGGGGTAGCTGGGCTGCCCAGAGGGGGGGGGTGTCCCTGGGCTGGGCGGAGAGGAGTGGGGGAGGGGGGTAGCTAGGCTGCCCAGAGGGGGGGGTGTCCCTGGGCTGGGCGGAGAGGAGTGGGGGAGGGGGTAGCTAGGCTGCCCAGAGGGGGGGGTGTCCCTGGGCTGGGCGGAGAGGAGTGGGGGAGGGGGTAGCTGGGTTGCCCAGAGGGGGGGTGTCTCTGGGCTGGGCGGAGAGGAGTGGGGGAGGGGGTAGCTGGGCTGCCCAGAGGGGGGGGGTGTCCCTGGGCTGGGCGGAGAGGAGTGGGGGAGGGGGTAGCTGGGTTGCCCAGAGGCGGGGTGTCTCTGGGCTGGGCGGAGAGGAGTGGGGGAGGGGGTAGTTGGGTTGCCCAGAGGGGGGGTGTCTCTGGGCTGGGCGGAGAGGAGTGGGGGAGGGGGTAGCTGGGTTGCCCAGAGGGGGGGGTGTCCCTGGGCTGGGCGGAGAGGAGTGGGGGAGGGGGTAGCTGGGCTGCCCAGAGGGGGGGTGTCCCTGGGCTGGGCGGAGAGGAGTGGGGGAGGGGGTAGCTGGGCTGCCCAGAGGGGGGGTGTCCCTGGGCTGGGCGGAGAGGAGTGGGGGAGGGGGTAGCTGGGCTGCCCAGAGGGGGGGTGTCTCTGGGCTGGGCGGAGAGGAGTGGGGGAGGGGGTAGCTGGGTTGCCCAGAGGGGGGGGTGTCTCTGGGCTGGGCGGAGAGGAGTGGGGGAGGGGTAGCTGGGTTGCCCAGAGCGGGGGGGTGTCCCTGGGTTGGGCGGAGAGGAGTGGGGGAGGGGGTAGCTGGGCTGCCCAGAGGGGGGGTGTCCCTGGGCTGGGCGGAGAGGAGTGGGGGAGGGGGTAGCTGGGCTGCCCAGAGGGGGGGTGTCTCTGGGCTGGGCGGAGAGGAGTGGGGGAGGGGGTAGCTGGGCTGCCCAGAGGGGGGGTGTCTCTGGGCTGGGCGGAGAGGAGTGGGGGAGGGGGTAGCTGGGCTGCCCAGAGGGGGGGTGTCTCTGGGCTGGGCGGAGAGGAGTGGGGGAGGGGGTAGCTAGGCTGCCCAGAGGGGGGGTGTCCCTGGGCTGGGCGGAGAGGAGTGGGGGAGGGGTAGCTGGGTTGCCCAGAGGGGGGGGGTGTCCCTGGGCTGGGCGGAGAGGAGTGGGGAGGGGGTAGCTAGGCTGCCCAGAGGGGGGGTGTCCCTGGGCTGGGCGGAGAGGAGTGGGGGAGGGGTAGCTGGGTTGCCCAGAGGGGGGGGTGTCTCTGGGCTGGGCGGGGAGGAGTGGGGGAGGGGGTAGCTGGGCTGCCCAGACGGGGGGTGTCCCTGGGCTGGGCGGAGAGGAGTGGGGGAGGGGGTAGCTAGGCTGCCCAGAGGGGGGGGTGTCTCTGGGCTGGGCGGAGAGGAGTGGGGGAGGGGGTAGCTAGGCTGCCCAGAGGGGGGGGGGTGTCCCTGGGTTGGGCGGAGAGGAGTGGGGGAGGGGGTAGCTGGGCTGCCCAGAGGGGGGGTGTCCCTGGGCTGGGCGGAGAGGAGTGGGGGAGGGGGTAGCTGGGTTGCCCAGAGGGGGGGTGTCTCTGGGCTGGGCGGAGAGGAGTGGGGGAGGGGGGTAGCTGGGTTGCCCAGAGGGGGGGTGTCCCTGGGCTGGGCGGAGAGGAGTGGGGGAGGGGTAGCTGGGTTGCCCAGAGGGGGGGGTGTCTCTGGGCTGGGCGGGGTCGTGTCCCGCAGACATTTCACCACCCGAGCGGGACGGGAAGTTGCCCCAGGCTCTTGGGTAACTCCTGGCAGGGCAGGGCCTGCTGAGAAGCTGCGATGGGGGGGCAGACAGGAAGGGGGGGCTGGAAGCTCTGAGAGACCGATTTCTCTGGGTGCCCCCCCACATCCCCTCTAGCAATAAGGCCTCCCCCCCACTGCCCAGAGGGGAGTCCCAGGCCCCTCCTCTGCCAGCCCCCCCGGCTGTTACCCCACATCCTGAGCCTGCGGGAGGGGGGAGGAGTAGGGGCTACCCCTTGGTGACGGTGCCAGGGCCCGTCTCGGCCCAGCGGATGTGTTGGCGCCAGCCCCCCGGCTGAGATTCCCCAGCAGGATCCGCCAGGGCCTCTGGATCTCGTCAAGGGGAGGCCGGGACGGTGACACACTCCAGGCCCCAGGCTCGGAGAACCCCCCTCCCCCGCCCCGGGTAGCACCTGGAGCGTGGGAGGGGAAAAGCCCTTTGCGGGGGGGTGGGGGGGGTGCCGCCTGGGGTATCTGGCCTCAGAGGTGAGATGCCTGGACCATCAGTCAGTGTCCGTATGGAGTGGGGTCGAGTGGTTAGAGCGGAGGGGCTGGGAGCCAGGACTCCTGGGTTCTGTCCTGGCTCTGGGAGGGAAGTGGGGCCGAGTGGCTAGAGCGGAGGGGCTGGGAGCCAGGACTCCTGGGTTCTGTCCCGGCTCTGGGAGGGAAGTGGGGTCGAGTGGTTAGAGCGGAGGGGCTGGGAGCCAGGACTCCTGGGTTCTGTCCCGGCTCTGGGAGGGAAGTGGGGTCGAGTGGCTAGAGCGGAGGGGCTGGGAGCCAGGACTCCTGGGTTCTGTCCCGGCTCTGGGAGGGAAGTGGGGTCGAGTGGCTAGAGCGGAGGGGCTGGGAGCCAGGACTCCTGGGTTCTGTCCCGGCTCTGGGAGGGAAGTGGGGTCGAGTGGTTAGAGTGGGATGAGGGGGCAGCTGAAGCTAGGCCTCTTACTCTGTGTTCCTAGCTCTGCTACTGACAGAACTCCCCGCCCCCCCGGCCCCCGCTCTCCTTTCCAAGCCAGGAATGGAACCCAGGAGTCCTGACTCCTCGAGGGGATGACTGAGGTGCTGCTAGAGGGCAGCGGGTGAGAGGGCTGGGGCTGGACACCGCAGAGGTGTCTGTCGGCCGAGCTGAGTGGCTGATTCATCTCCCCTCCCTGTGGGCAGGAATTCCTGCTGCCGGGCCCGTATCCGGCTGAGATTAGCCCTGTCAGGCCAGGCTGTTCTATGTAACACAGGCCGTGTCACCGGCGTGGCTCGTGCCTGGGGAGGGGCGTCACCTGGGGGGCCTGGCCCAGGATCTGCTGGGCAGCACTGGGAGACCCCAGGGGAGCGGTTCTGGAGCTGGGGGGTATTTGGGGAGGGCTGGGGGAAGCAGGTGACCAGTGTGGGGCCAGTGGAGGTTACAGGGCAGAGCGACCCTGGCGTCCCCTCGGGCAGCCAGAGAGCAGGCAGGATAGGTGCAGTCAGAGGCTGGGTGCTGGCCTGGGGCCTTGGATGCCTGGGATCTCTTCCTGCCACCGGCAACCTCAGTTTCCCCTCCCAGCCTTTGGCTTGTTAGACTGTGAGCTCCTGGGGGCAGGGACCGTCTCTCACTCTGTGTGTGTGCAGCACCCGGCACAACGGGGGCCTGATCTCGGTCGGGGTCTGCGCAGCGCCCGGCGCGACGGGGCCCTGATCCCGGTCAGGTTCTGTGCAGCGCCCGGCGCGACGGGGCCCTGATCCCGGTCTGGGTCTGTGCAGCACCCGGCACAACGGGGGCCTGATCTCGGTCGGGGTCTGCGCAGCGCCCGGCGCGACGGGGCCCTGATCCCGGCCGGGGTCTGTGCAGCGCCCGGCGCGACGGGGCCCTGATCCCGGTCGGGGACTGTGCAGCGCCCGGCGCAACGGGGCCCTGATCTCGGTCAGGTTCTGTGCAGCGCCCGGCGCGACGGGGCCCTGATCTCGGTCGGGGTCTGTGCAGCGCCCGGCGTGACGGGGCCCTGATCCCGGCCGGGGTCTGTGCAGCGCCCGGCGCGACGGGGCCCTGATCCCGGCTGGGGTCTGGGCAGCGCCCGGCGCGACGGGGCCCTGATCCCGGCCGGGGTCTGGGCAGCGCCCGGCGCGACGGGGCCCTGATCCCGGTCTGGGTCTGTGCAGCGCCCGGCGCGACGGGGCCCTGATCCCAGTCGGGGACTGTGCAGCGCCCGGCGCGACGGGGCCCTGATCCCGGTCAGGGTCGGGGCCCTGATCTCGGTCGGGGTCTGTGCAGCGCCCGGCGCGACGGGGCCCTGATCTTGGTCGGGGTCTGTGCAGCGCCCGGCGCGACAGGGCCCTGATCTCAGTTGGACTCACCCAGCAACATTTATCAGAAGAGCCCCAATTAATTTTCCGTCTTTCTCTTAAGAACAGGGGAGTTGCCAGGGTCCAGCTAAGTCAGGATCCAAGCTCCATTGAGGGGCCAGCGCCAGACACCTCACAGGACCCTGTCAGAACCTGGTGGTAGCTGATAGGGGCTAGTCTCCCACCCCCCCGGGTCTCGAGCCCTGAAGCCGGCAGTTTTATCTCCCATCCCTAGAGACAGCCAGTCCCGCTTTGCATCGTGCCAAATTCTGGGCCCCAACAATTTCCCATGGCAGGGAGTTCCACAGCTAATCGCGCACTGGGTGAAGCAACATTTCCTTAGATCAGCTTTGAATTTGCCACCTGTCAGTGCCTCTCTCGTGCCCACATGGGGAAGACCAGTGCCCCAAGCGTGCCAGGTTGGGCAGTGACGCTGCAGCATCTTGGTCACCATTTTCCGCAGGATCTTTAAGGGACATGGAAGCGCGGGCACCTGCCTAGAGACCGCCACACGTGCACCTGCGCACGGACACGCATGTGCACACACACCCAGACACGCACGCACGCAAATACGCATAGACACGAGCACACCAAAATGTGACACACGCACAGCGGCATACCCAGAAACGGGCCTGCGCCCATGCAACCGTGACCGTGCGCAAACAGGGACACACATGGACAGGGGAGACCTCGCTTTCCCTGCTGCTTGTACCCTCCCCGAGCAGATCCCTGGCTGGGCCCTGCAATAACGATAGTTTATGGCTTGTTTTCTCCTGGGATGTTGCATGTTCTCGGGATGAATGTGTCAGCCGAGACCTCCTCTGAGCAGCTCCCACATCCCCGGGGAAAGGAGCTGCCGGGACTCCACTCCCCTGAGCCCAGCTATCTGCATGGTGCAGCTTGTCTGGGCTGCTAAGGAAAAATGATCTTGGGACAGGGGCTGGGGGGATGGGGGGAGCACAGGAGATTTGTGGGGGGAGGGGAATGCAAGAGATTGACAGGGTTGGGGGATTGCATGGGGGGGGAGCACAGGAGAGGGGGTTGTGGGGGGCACAGCCCTTGTGGAGGGGAATCCTGCGTTTCCCCTCTATCTGATTAATAATTCATCCCTTCACCTTCCTGGATCCCCAAGCCTTGCTGAGGGTGGGTCAGTGTCGCGCCCCATCACAGACAAGGAAAACTGAGGCACAGAGGCTGGAGGGGGCAGGAGGGGGAGGAACCCTCCTCATGGCCAGACAGTAGCAGACCCAGTTCTCCAGGCCACGCCCCCCCAGTCCAGTGCCCAAAACACATGGGGCAACTTGGCTTGGGCACCCTCCTGTGTCCCTGGGGCTGGGCCCGGTGCTCCTGTCCCGTAAGAATTCTGGACACGCGGCGGTTTCTGTCTGGAATCAGGACGAGAAATCCAAAGGGGGGACGTTTCCACGCACCAAAAATCCGAAAAAAAACGGTTCCGCAGGGGGAGTCGTGGCTTCGCCCCAATTCTAGCCACTTTGTCCTGCTTTCAGCTGGGAGGGGCCGAAGTTAAATCTGGGAACGAAAAGGCCTTTCAAAGCCAGCACATCGGGAAAGGGCCGACACGGGCTGTTGGGGGAAACGGGACACTTGGGAAAAGCGTCGATACTGACGTGGTTTTGACAAATCAGCATTTTATGGCCAAAAGGGCCTTGCTGGCTCTCGGGGGCTCCTGGCTCCTGCTGATGGGCGATACCGTCTCGGCTGGATGAGTCCGGACCAATCACTCCAGCTCTGTTGCTGAGCCGTACGGGTTTATATAGGCAGACTGACAGCCAGGGAGAGGGTCAACTCAGGCTCTCACCTGCCGCAGTGATTGTGGCCAGATCTCCACTTAACATTGCCGCACAGCCTGGTCTCTGAACAGACACACAACCCCCGGGCCACTGAACTCAGAGCCTAAACAGGCAAAGGGCAACAGGGGAAACTGAGGCACAAAGCAGGCCAGTGATGTGCTTGAGGTCACCCAATGGCAGAGCTGGGGCTAGATCCCAGGTCAGCCCCCTACCTACAAGCCCACGCTGCTGTAACAACTTTTCAGAGGCTTTGGCTAGTCAAATCTTGGAACTGATTTGCCGTCTTAGCTGCGCTGCGTCACGGTCATTGCAATGGGTTGCTGTGGGTCCCATCGAGTCAGGGTTGGCGTGGGGAGTGGTTAGACCGGAGAAGAACCAGTTTATGTCTGACGCCCACAAGGAGCAGGGCTGGGAGACAAACGGGTTTCCCATCCCATGTTTTTCCAGATCTTGCGAAATTTTCCCATCCAGAAGCAGGACAGAAAGTTGAACTTTTGAGCATTTGGGGGAAAGGAAAATCTGGGGACAAAGACTGGGTCGGGTCAAACATTTTGTGGTGTTTGATTTAAAGAAATTGTTTCTTACTCTAATTAGCTTAAATTTCAAAAAGAAAAGTGACTTTGAACTGGAAAATTGGGACCATCTTTCGGTGTGTGTCTGGGCAGCGCCCGGCCCAGGGGTCCCTGATCTCAGCTGGGGCAGGGACCGGCTCTCACTGGGTGTCTGTGCAGCCAGGCCCAATGGGGCCCTGTCACTCATTGTCTTGGTGCTAATGTCATATAAACAGTAACAATCCCACGATCTGGGGGTTGGCTCTGAGCTGGGGCCGCATTAGATCTGTAGCTATTAGATGCGCTTCGAAGCAACCAGGTCAAACCTTGCCGGGCGTCCAGCAGGAACAGCCTCGGGTCATTGCATCAGGCTGATTTCAGTAGTGCCGAGGGGCCAGCCCGGATCAGGTCCCTTGTTCCAGGCGCTGCGCAAACACAGAGGTGTAGATGGAGGGCGGGGGAGGGGTTTCCACGCTCAGCCGGGCTGGACACTCAGGAAACACGGGTCAGAAGAGTTTGGGTCAAGGCTCAGGGGGTGGCCGGGCGTTGGATCAGTGGCCGGGGCTTTAGACACAAACAAAGACGCGGGGTTGGTTTTTTCTTTGCAAAGCCACAATCCAGGGTGGCTGAGCTGCCCCACCCATTTCCCAACCTGCCCTGACCTTCGCTGCATGTGAGGGGCTCAGCCCTTCCGGGACCACTGCAACGTGAGACCATTACTCCTTGTTCTGTCATCTTCTACCACTGAGAACAGTCTAGATCCATCCTCTTTGGAACCCCCTTTCAGGTAGTTGAAAGCAGCTATCAAATCCCCCCTCACTCTTCTCTTCTGCAGACTAAATAATAGGGTGGATTGAAGCATATCAAGCAGGAGAAGGGGATGAGGCTGTGGGAGAGAGCGCTACGTGTAGAGACAGGCAGGGAAGCAGAGCAGCATCTATGCTGATAGGCGGACAATGGCCAGAGATGGCTGGCTGAGTGTCTCAGTGCGGGGACTGAGGGACTCACAGACGGTTAGTGGGATGTATCAGGCGTATGACTGGTGCCTGGGAGCGCCAGCGGTCGTGCCAGGTGCTGGACAAACACTGACCAACAGGGCAGGAAGGCAGAGAAGGGGCAGGTGCTCCGGGGCCCGGCGGGCGGATCGCACACGGCTGGGCTCGGTTAGCCGAAGAGGCAGGCTGAGCAGAGTGCTATGAACACACTGCGGGGGCTAAACGTCAGGGCGGGAACAGAGCGATTGAAGATGAAGGACAATGTTGGCCCGAGCCCAGATGGGGATAAACTGGCCAGGAATGAGCCGCGGCTGGAGATTCCAAGCAGGTTTCCAGCCATCAGGGGGTGGGTCTGGAGCCGGCAGTGAGGGACCTGCCTGGACCGAAGCTAGATCTTGGTAAATTTCTGAACGGGGTGACAGGCCGGGGCAGCAGCGGCTGGACTCACTGACCCAGGACGTCCCTTCAGGCCCCATGTCCTGGGACAGGCGTGGCTGGGGGGCGGGGGGGGTAGAGTGGAGACCCCTCCCCTCTTGGTCCCGTCTTTGCCCAGATGCAGCAGGCGTATCCTGGGGAGCGGACGTATTCTTTCCGCCCACCCCCCCCACCCCACGGAACGAAATCGACTAGAACAGGCCGGCGACCGGGGCCAGCTCCACGACGGCCCAGCTACGTAGCTGCACTGGGTTGTTTTGACAGCCCCTCCCTCCCCCCCAAGTCCTCCCCACGCAGGGCGATTGATGGAGGGAGGCCACCAGAGGTGCTGGGGGAGGGACAAACAGCCAATGTCCCAAATAGGCGCAGGCTGGGTGGGGCGCTGGCCCCTGGATTCCTTCCCCGCCTCTGACGCCGCCGTCATTTCGGGGCCAGGCTAGATGATTTCACGCCTGACTCACTGGCTATGGGGAGTGTGTGTGTGTGTATGGGGGGTTGGGGGTGGGTGGGGGGTGTTGCAAGGCAGATGTTTGCAGCCCTGCCAGCAAATAACACAAAGTGGATTCTTCTGCTCGGAAAATATGCTGTGCACCGGCCCCGCAAGCCTAATTTGGGATGTTGTCAAGAAGGCCGCGCTGCTTGGCCAGACACAGCCCCTGTCTCCCTCACCCCCCCCCCCCCCACTTCCTCTTCTCAGGCCAGATACTGCGCTGGTGCAATCTGGCGCCCTTGATTGGCACCTGCTGGGGGGCAGATTTGGCCCTGGTGCTAGTGTGTGAGCTGCAGCCATTGGGCCGGGAGGAGAAGGGCTTGGGGGGAGGGGAGGAAGGTGTCGCCAGGGTTGGCCTCTCTGTTGGGGTTGGGGAGCAGAGCACCGTTGGAAAGCCCAAGGATGATGCAATGGCCGCACCCCACAGCTGGATGGTCTGCGCACCCTGGAGTCTTGGCTGCTGGGGTGAGGGGGGTGGGGCGTGGATTTCTTCCTGACCCCTCCAGATTGGGGCTCAGCTCACGCCCTGAAGCATGGAGATGAAAAGTCTCACGGTATCCTAGTGCATCGACTCCCTCCGCATGGGTTATTATGGGATGGATTCCAGTGTCAGCGAAGAGGGCAGAATCTGGTGGAAGGGTGGCAGCTGAGAGTGAAGTAGGGCGTGGAGACAGAGAGTCCTGCAGAGAAACCTCAGCGATAGCCAGGCCAGGCATGGCCCTGGGGAGGGTCCTTCTCTGTTGTTCTTGTCTGAGTTGCCAATGAGCTGGGCCAATGCACTGCGTGTGGCATCTGGCCAGAGCAGGCTGGAAATACCAGCGGCTCCCAGGGAGCCTGGCACAGGGAAACCCTCCATATCTATGATGGGAATTCACAGCGTGAAACCTGTCTCGCGATCTAATCTAGCTGTATCTATTCAGTGCCCCAGCGGGGCACTAGGGGGCACTGTGCTGAAAGGAGCTTGGCAGGGGCTCAGGAGGGGGCGCTCTCCCATGGCAGTCAGTGCTGCACCCCAGTGTGGCACTAAGGGGCGCAGTGCTCTGGGCTGGGATGTCCGTTGGTGGAGATAATAACTCTGGTATCTTTGCCTACAGCTGGACTCTCCGCTTCCTGTCCGAAACTGCCACAAGATATTATGTGGCTATTAAAAACTGCCACGCTCCACCCCACCCTAGGTCGCCTAGTGGTTGCGCCAGCCCTGGTGAAGGGGTCACTAGTCACTTTCTCCGCACCAGTCATGTCACTGCCCTCTGTCAGATCCCCCCTGGGTCGTCTCTATTCCAAGCTGGACAGTCCCAGGCCTGTTAATCTCTCCTCATACGGAAGCCGTTCCATCCCCCTGATCATTTTTGTTGCCCTTCTCTCTGTACTTTTTCCAGTTCTAATAAATCTTCTTTGAGCCGGGGCGACCAGCGCTGCACCCAGTATGCAAGGTGCCAGTGCACCATGGATTTATATAGTGGCATTGTGATATTTGCTGTCATCTTATCTATCCCGTTCCTAATGGTTCCTAGCACCGTGTTCGCTTTTTTGACTGCTGCTGCACATTGAGTGGATGTTTTCAGAGAACTCTCCACGGTGACTCCAAGCTCGCATTCTTGCGTGGTAACAGCTCATTTAGACCCCATCATTTTTTATGTATAGTTGGGATTACGTTTTGCAATGTGCATTTTTTTGCACTGATCAATATTGAATTTCATCTGCCATTTTGTTGCCCCGTCCCCCAGTTTTGTGGGATCCCTTTGTAACTCTTTGCAGTCAGCTTTGTCCTGAACTATCTTGAGTAATTCTGTATCATCTGCAAACTGCCATCTCACTGTTTACCCCCTTTTCCCAGATCATTTATGAGTATGTTGAACAGCGGTGGTCCCGGTAGAGATCCTGGGGGGTCACACTATTTACCTTTCTTCACTTTGAAAGCTGCCCATTTATTCATATCCTTCATTTCCTATCTTTTAACCAGTTACTGATCCTTGAGAGCACTTTTCCTCTTATCCCATGACAGCGTACTTTGCTTAAGCGCCTTTGGTGAGGCACTTTGTCAAAGGCTTTCTTAAAATCCAAGTACATTATATCCCCTGGATCAGCCGTATCCACATTTTGTTGATCCCTCAAAGAATTCTAATAGATTGGTGAGGCATGATTTCCCTTTACAAAAGCCGTGTTGACTCTCCCGCCAAGGATCTGCTTATTCTGTTCTTTACTATCGTTTCAGCTGGTTTGCTGGTGCTGAAGTTAGGCTTACTGGCCTGGAATTGCCAGGATTGCCCCCGGAGCCTTTTAAAAGAGCAGCGTCACATTAGCTATGCTCCAGTCATCTGGTCTAGGGGTTGATTTCCAGGTCACATAGTACAGGTAGCTGTTCTGCAATTTCATGTCTGAGTTCTTCAGAACTCTGGGGTGAGCGTGGCCTGAAGGACAGTGCATGGCACCAGAGAGTTGGATTCAGTCTCATGGCTCTGCCACTGACTGTATCTGGGACCTTGGGCAAGTGGCTTAATCCTGCTCTGTGCCTCAGTTTCCCCATCTGTGTAATGACACTGAGCTTTGTAAAGTGCTTTGAGCTCTACTGGGGAAAAGCTCCAGGGATTAGCACGTCTCCGACCCTGGCTCAACTCTGCAAATGTCTCCATGTGACAGGTGCCAAGCTGAGAGCCCCATGCTGGGTGCTGCACAGACACACGGTGACGGTCCCTGACCCAAGGAATGCAGGCTCTAGAATTATGATCCCCATTCGGCAGCTGGGGGAAACTGAGGCACAGAGTCATTCAGTGACTCACCCAAGAGATGGGGGTGTGGGGGAAGGATGAGCCGCTTTGCACAAAGAAGGCACTAGGTGTGCCAACCCTGCCCCCATCCAAAACTGGGTATTAGTCCCTAGAGCCAGGCCTGAGTGCCCTGGGTAACGCACTGCCGCTGCTGCCTGGGGGATGGCGAACACTAGCTGGGCTGGCCCTGAGGAAATGGCCTTTGGCGGGCATCTCTCCTGCTCCCCAGTGTCCCCCTTGAGCTTCTGCCAGGGCTCAGGGTCTGACTGTGCCAAGTCCCCTCGCCCTCTCTCCCTGCCACGGGGCAGGTACACAGTGGGCAGGGCAGCCTGCAAATGCCTGGTGTGTTCTGGGCATGGTGCCCTCAATGCCCTGACTGTGCCCCGTCCCCATACACACCCCAGCCACTGGGAGGTGCTATGTTGCTGGGGTGTTGCCCCCCAATACCTTGGCCGTGCCCCATCCCCATCCACACCCTAGCCTGGCACCAGAGGGTGCTATGATTCTGCCCTTAATTCCCTGTCCCCATACACACCTCAGCCTGGCCCCAGAGGGCGCTGTGATGCTGGGGTGCTGCCCCCTATAACTCACATGGTCTGTGTCAGCTCTTAGGGGATCCCTGCGGGGTAACGGGAGCCCTGGCTGCTTGGCTTCCTGCGAGAACCTGCCCCGCCCTGACTCTGTTCCCCCACCAGGCTGAGCACCGGGGCTGGAATGTGCCACCACCCGCGGCCTGAACGCTGGTGTTTATGGTGCCGAAATCCCTGAGTGTAAACAGTGGGATCAGCCCCAGCCTGGGAAACTGACACGCCCCGGCCTCGATGGGGCCTTTTGTGAGTCAGGGCCTGACCGCTGGGGCTCATCCTACATCTGTGGCCCAGGCATAGAGTCTCCTGCAGGCTGCGG
Source organism: Chelydra serpentina (assembly GCA_037349315.1). Lineage (NCBI taxonomy): Eukaryota > Metazoa > Chordata > Testudines > Chelydridae > Chelydra > Chelydra serpentina. The sequence continues at coordinate 2,231,486 of JBAIAC010000156.1, read as the reverse complement.
CCGTTAGGGTGCTCGCCTGGGCCTCAGGACGCCTGGGTCCAATCCTCCAGGGGGTGCTGTGAGGCCGATCGGCCGGAGTGAGACAAGAGTCAGCCTAGGCGGGAAGGTTACAGGAGAATTTCAGCCCAGGCTGTCAGTACCTGGCGGGGCAGGAACAAACCCTGGCTAATGGGCTCTGTGGTCCAGCAGAGGAGAGTCGAGCACCAGGCAATGGCTGGAAGTTGAAGCTAGACCAGTTCAGACTGGAAATGAGGCGCAAATGTTTATCGGTGACACTGTGACAGTTTATCGGTGACAGGATTAATCACCGGGACAACTGACTCAGGGGCATGGTTGGGGACGAGATGCGAGTGACTGTCCCGTCCGGCTTCAGGATCTGTGGAAAACATCGAAAGCGGCTGCACCATTCTGGCTGCTCCTTAGAGCCGGGGAACCGAACATGGGGCAGACCTGGGACCCAGCTCCTAGCCCTCCCCAGGATTGAAGGTCAGCGAGGGGCCGGGGCTAGGACTTGCCAGATGTGGGGTCCATGCCCAGGTTTGCCACTGACTCCCAGGGTGACCGTTGGCATCTCTCTAGGCCTCAGCTCCCTGCCCATAATATGGGGATGATCCTGCCTGCCTCTCTCTGGGCCAGGGCCTGGGCAGCGCCCGGCACAACGGGGGCCCTGAACTTGGTCGGGGTCTGGGCAGCACCTGGCACAACGGGGGCCCTGAACTTGGTCAGGGTCTGGGCAGCGCCCAGCACAACGGGGGCCCTGATCTCGGTCGGGGTCTGTGCAGCGCCTGGCACAACGGGGGCCCTGATCTTGGTCAGGGTCTGTGCAGCGCCTGGCACAACGGGGCCCTGAACTCGGTCGGGGTCTGTGCAGCGCCTGGCACAACGGGGGCCCTGATCTCGGTCGGGGTCTGTGCAGCGCCTGGCACAACGGGGGCCCTGAACTTGGTCGGGGTCTGTGCAGCGCCTGGCACAACGGGGGCCCTGAACTTGGTCGGGGTCTGTGCAGCGCCTGGCACAACGGGGGCCCTGATCTCGGTCGGGGTCTGTGCAGCGCCCGGCACAACGGGGGCCCTGAACTTGGTCGGGGTCGGTGCAGCACCCGGCACAATGGGGGCCCTGAACTTGGTCGGGGTCTGTGCAGCGCCCGGCACAACGGGGGCCCTGAACTTGGTCGGGGTCTGGGCAGCACCTGGCACAACGGGGGCCCTGAACTTGGTCAGGGTCTGGGCAGCGCCCGGCACAACGGGGGCCCTGATCTCGATCGGGGTCTGTGCAGCGCCCGGCACAACGGGGGCCCTGAACTTGGTCGGGGTCTGTGCAGCGCCTGGCACAACGGGGGCCCTGATCTCGGTCGGGGTCTGTGCAGTGCCTGGCACAACGGGGGCCCTGAACTTGGTCGGGGTCTGTGCAGTGCCTGGCACAACGGGGGCCCTGATCTCGGTCGGGGTCTGTGCAGCGCCCGGCACAACGGGGGCCCTGATCTCGATCGGGGTCTGTGCAGCGCCCGGCACAACGGGGGCCCTGAACTTGGTCGGGGTCTGGGCAGCGCCCGGCACAACGGGGGCCCTGAACTTGGTCGGGGTCGGTGCAGCGCCCGGCACAACGGGGGCCCTGAACTTGGTCGGCGTCGGTGCAGCGCCTGGCACAACGGGGGCCCTGAACTTGGTCGGCGTCTGTGCAGTGCCTGGCACAACGGGGGCCCTGAACTTGGTCGGCGTCTGTGCAGTGCCTGGCACAACGGGGGCCCTGATCTTGGTCGGCGTCTGTGCAGCGCCTGGCACAACGGGGGCCCCGATCTCATTAATATATTTTGCTGATGGTGAAATGCAGGCGGCTGCAGAACAGCTGTTGGTACGAATGCAGCGCCTCTCTGATCTCTGTCTGCTGGGCAGGAGTTAGCTGGTCAGAGAGGGGAATTGATTCCAGCAAGGGGCTGGCTCCTGTCTCAGGGAAGAGACCCACCAGGGGATCTTCCCCCTTCAGCCTCTGGCCACACATGGACACAGTGACTTCCCCAGGAATTGAAATATTCGGGGGGGTGGGGGTGAGGGCCGATGAGGGCTGAGACCGTGAGGGCAAAGGTGGGCTGTATGGCACTATAGTAAAAACTGAAAAATGTTTCACGACCATTTTATTAGATTTAACTCATGTTTTAAAACCATCACAAAAATTAAAGTTGGCTACTCAAGCCTACTATGAAGCACTACATCTACATCAGTCTTGGTTTCCTCTTGTAATTTTGCACTCCTTGATGTCTTCTTGTGTGTCCGTTACTTCCAGTCCTTCATGATATGCCCATGATCAGGCAGAAGGCGACTTCTTTCAGAAGAATCCCATGCACTGCTACAGACTAGGGACCGAATGGCTGGGCAGCAGTTCTGCAGAAAAGGACCTAGGGGTTACAGTGGACGAAAAGCTGAATATGAGTCAACAGTGTGCCCTTGTTGCCAAGAAGGCTAACGGCATTTTGGGCTGTATAGGTAGGGGCATTTCCAGCAGATCGAGGGACGTGGTCATTCCCCTCTATTCGGCACTAGTGAGGCCTCATTTGGAGTACTGTGTCCAGTTTTGGGCCCCACACTACAAGAAGGATGTGGGTAAATTGGAAAGAGTCCAATGGAGGGCAACAAAAATGATTAGGGGGCTGGAGCACACGACTTATGAGGAGAGGCTGAGGGAACTGGGATTGTTTAGCCTGCAGAAAAGAAGAGTGAGGGGGGATTTGATAGCTGCTTTCAACTACCTAAAAGGGGGTTCCAAAGAGGATGGATCTAGACTGTTCTCAGTGGTAGAAGATGACAGAACAAGGAGTAATGGTCTCAAGTTGCAGAGGGGGAGGTTTAGGTTGGATATTATGAAAAACTTTTTCACTAGTAGGGTGGTGACGCACTGGAATGGGTTACCTAGGGAGGTGGTGGAATCTCCTTCCTTAGAGGTTTTTAAGGTCAGGTTGACAAAGCCCTGGCTGGGATGATCTAGTTGGGGTTGGTCCTGCTTTGAGCAGGGGGTTGGACTAGATGACCTCCTGAGGTCCCTTCCAACCCTGAGATTCTATGATTCTATGAGAACACAAAATTCTATTCAATGAGGAAAAATTATGTTCAGCTGTAGCTGTTGTGACTGGGATTAGCAAGAGATGAATTCCTACTTTCATCCCAGGAAACAGCACAAAGATTGGGTCGAACCACTAGTGATGATAAAGAAGTTGAAGTTAAATCTTCATTTGTTCATAGTACGATATTCCACTCTGTGTTCAAAATTCTCTGTTCTGCCCTGATCACATAGCAGCCCCATTGCTGGTAGTGCCTCACTCCAGTCAACTGTAGGTGTTTTATAAGACAGGCATCTGTAAAAGCTGCGTGGAGGTTGAATAGAATCCAGAAATCTCTATTGTAGATTTGTAAGAATCAAGTCTTTGTACTTTTTCAACTGGCTTAACAAACACTTCTTGTCCTCTTCACTTATGGAGTCAATATAAATACATTCATTAGTCAACTTCTGGACTGAAGTCTTTGCTTCTTCCAGTACATTTTCAATGGATATTTCTGACTGATCCAAGGACAGCTTCTATTTCTGGACAAAGATATACTAGTGTTGTAGCAGATGCCTGGATGACATTGTTTAATGACCCAAGTGGTTTCAACAGTAGACTTACAAGAGAGAGAAGGCGATAGTCTTCTCTGAATTTAGTAACAAAAGTAATCCACCAGCCTCACTACTTAGATCTGTTCTATCTTGGTGGATGCTTTCTAAAGCCACTAAGCCAGTAATAACAGTTGCAGTAATTTTAAGACAACTGCCAAGAATCACCCATGAGAAAGCCAGCAGGTTTTCCCAGGTTGGACTCATTTGAACTTCAATCCCAGTGTATCTTCTATTTGTTTCCAAAATGTTCAGTCCTTTTGGACTCTTGCTGAAAAAAAGAGTATAAAAAAGCCATTAAATTTGTGGCTTTTAAATGTTTTTTTAAGATTCTGCAGCTTGTACTAGTGCTAGCTGGAGTAGATGGCCTCTACAGTGTGTATAGGAGAGATTAGGGTTACACTTTTCTCTGAGCAAAGCTTGTACTCCACTATGTCTTCCAGAGAAGTTTGTAGTTCCATCAAATGCACAAGCAGCCATCTGTTTGGGGTTCAATTTACAAGCATTTAATTCTTCTAAGATGTCACAGATGCAGCTGATGTGTCTTCTATAACTGAACATCTAGAATGCATCTACTGGCCTACCACGGACATCAAGATAACATACATAATGACTTAATACTTGATGCCTATTTGCATTGGTGCATTTGTCGGCCATTAATGCACATATTTTGAATATAGTGAGAGAATTCTTCACTTTTTCAACTCCTGAGTCTTTCACTGTTGCACCACATGTTTCAAGAGAGTCAGCTGAGTTTTTTGCAGAAAGATAGTGAGCATTTGCCGGTCTTGTTCGGAACCAGTGTCCAACTTCAGGATTAACAAGTGACAATGCACTTAACATTGGCCTCTAGTTTGTAGTGTGTGGTATCTCTTGCTTAAATAGAAAGTATGATGCAATAGCCATGTTGGTCCACATAAACTGAGTTGTGTCTCCAGCATTCTTAACAGCCTCAATAAGTTCTTCTAAAATTGGCTTTGACAGTGACTGGCTTATAAGGCTTTCTGCATGTTGATGCAGTCCAGAGGCATGGTGTTTTGCAGCCTTTTCATATAGGTTTTCAGTACTGGCTTAGCTGATCAGTGTGGCAAACCAAGCTCCTCCGCTTTTACTATATAAACCCATGACGTGCCCACATCTTAAATACTGCGTGTAGTTCTGGTCACACCATCTCAAAAGAGATATCTTGGAATTGAAAAAGGTACAGAGAAGGGCAACACAAATGATTAGGGGTATGGAGCAGATTCCATATGAGGAAAGAAGACTGGGTCTTTCAGCTTGGAAAAGAGACGACTAAGAGTGGATATGATAGAGTCTTATAAAATCTTGATAGGTGAGGAGAAAATGAATAAGGAAGTGTTATTTATCCCTTCACTTAACACAAGAACCAGGAGTCACTCTATGAAATTAATAGGCAGTAAGTTTAAAACAAAGTTTTAAAGGAAGTATTTCTTCACACAATGCACAATCACCCGTGGAACTTTTTGCCAGGGATGTTGTGAAAGCCAAAATTATAACAGGGTTAAAAAAAGAACTAGATAAGTTCATGGAAGATTGGTCCATCAATGGCTATTAGCCAGGATGGGCAGGGATGCAGCGTCATGATCTGAATGTCCCTAGCCTCCGTTGACCAGAAGCTGGGAGTGGACAACAGGGGATGGATCAATCGATGATTCCCTGTTCTGTTCATTCCCTCTGAAGCACCTGGAACAGTCACTGTCGGAAGACAGGATGCTGGGATAGATGGACCATTGATCTGACCCAATATAGCCATTCTTACATACAAAATAATTATAATAATAAAAAAGTTTAGTACAGAAACTCCCCAAGATAACGACCTCTTGAGATAGCGATGATGTGAGATAATGATCTTGGCAAATAATGCATTTTTAAAAACTTGGCCTACTAGGAAACATATATTTATACAAGTTTCCCAGTCACAAATATAGCTTCTGGAGAAAGGTCACTAAATCATAGTCCAATTAGGGTGACCAGAAAGCAAGTGTGAAAAATCGGGACGGGGGTGGGGAGTAATAGGAGCCTATATAAGAAAAAGACTCAAAAATTGGGACTGTCCCTATAAAATCGGGACATCTGGTCACCCTAAGTCCAATGCTCTGGCCGCTGTTGTTTGTCATGCCACCGTTCACTCTATTGCTCTGTCCCAGTAGCCCTACACTGTCACCTTCTGCTGCCACCTGCCACTGTGACCACTGTGACCTCTGTGACCACTGAGACCGACTGGTCTCTCGCGGTTCCACCCGACTCTCAGTGATTTCAGATCTTCGGGGTGAGGGGAACTTCGGTGCTAGTGCAGACTGGGCCGTCTCATCCACAGAAACACTGTCCCACAGCAGGTCTAAGCACTTAGACCTGATTATCAGAGATTTCCGCTCTAGTGGTCACTTAACAAAGCAAAAGACTCTCTATGAAGCCTAATCAGCTCTGTCTTTAAACAGTGGAGAGGCGCAGGTCAAATAGTACTTGTGACTCAGGCAGACCATAAAGCAAAACACCTGTCCCCAGCCTCTCTCTTGATCAATCAGCACAGGCTAAGGACAGTTCTACTGCCCTTTACTCCTACAATAAAAAACAACATTTCATTACCACCACCCCCCCCCCCCCCGCATTCAAGTGATTTGTAACCCAACCCCAGCCAAAATCTATCACTTGGGCAACACAGCTGTTTGCTGGATGCCTAGGTAGATTAGGTGTGAATGTAAATACATTGGTCCTGAACCCTTTCCCCCCAGTCCCCAGCTCATCACTAGCTGTCAGGGAGAGCTCGTTTAGACTTTGCTTACAAATCATCATTTGAAATTATTAGGTTGGCCAACATCACCGAAATGAATGCACTGACAGTCACAAAAACCAAAATCTGTATAAGGAAGCTAGTCTGTGTTCATACTTTTCAAATCTATTATACTTTTTCAGATACACATATTTTATCATATACTTTATATGCTTTTAAAGTGTGTATTAATGTTTCAATTTCAATTCAAATTCCCAAACAATCACTAAATTGGCAACACTGCATGTAACTAGTTCACAAAACTGGGGGGGGGGGGTGTTGGGAAAATTCAGGGGGGGTCTAGGGAAATCACTGCATGGACAGTACCAGCCTCTCCTTGTCACAGCACGGATCCATCATGTCGACCTGGTCCCCTCAGTGGCTGTGTGCCCGGCTGGGGAGTTCCACCACATCGTTCTCCTCATTCAGCTGCTGGATAACCTTGAAGGGCCCGTCCCAGGCAGCTTGCAGCTTATTCTTCCTCACCAGGATGAGAACCCTCACCTGGTCCTTGGTGCCATAGGCTGAGCGGCCGTACCAGACCTTCTGCCTCCCTTGGGCCCTGGCTAGGTTCTCCCTGGCCGGATCCATGAGCTCAGCGAGCTTTTCCCGGAAAGTCAGGACATGCTCCACCACTGATTCTCCATCAGGGGAGGCTTCCCCTCCCATTTGTCCCTCACCAAGCCCAGGGCCACCTTCTGAAAAGGCTCCTCAATGACAGGCAGGTGTCCCAAGGCTGCTTTACCCTTATCCCAGGACTTTTACACCTCTGGACAAGGCAGCCCTGGTTGGCTGCCATCCCGCCCAGGCTGTGGTTCCCCACGCTCAGCTGGAGTCTCCGATCCCCCTAGGCTCAGCTTTTCCCCTGCTGTCCCAGTGAGGACAGGCAGTGAGCCCGCTGCTTTGCTCACAGCATCAGAGCCAGCGAGGGTCACCTCCCTCGTGTGCGGTGGGGCAGGGAACATCTCTCTGTCCCCCTCAGCTCCAGGGCTCTGGCTCTGGTTACAGAAGGGCAGGTATCCTTCCTCGGTCTGACCTTGGAGCGTTCAGCATCCCCTTCCACACCATGCGCTTCCCGCAGCAACTCCACCCGGGCAGGGCTCCTGGGGAAGCCAGAGGGCCCTGCACCCCAACTCCACAGTCAGACGTGACTCTCCGCCAGCTGGTAAAACAGAAAGTTTATTAGTTGACAGGAACACAGAGTAGAACAGAACTTGTTAGCACAGAAATCAGTGACTTTCAGCCAAGTCCATCTTGGGGAGTCCTGGGCCAGAAGCCCTGGACTCCCCGTCTTCCAGTCCCCCCAAGCAGACTGCCAGCTTGCAGCGACCCGACCTCCGGCAACCCGTTACTTTTCCTCTTCGTCTTGCTTCTCGGGCAAAGAGTCACATGGTCGTCACCTGGTTGCACCCCCTCCTGGGTCTCAGGTTAGGAAGGGCACCGGTCATAGCATATGTGCAGGCAGCTGGAGCAGCCTCACCTGCCCCAGAGGTCTCAGCCAAAGCCACACACCCCTATTCCCACCACCGAGGTATTGGTGCAGCACACGGCGAAACTGAGGCACACACAGTATTCATGCAAAACAGTAAAACTCACATAGGCTCAACAGTAAGACTCACATACAACATAACAAGGGAAAATCCCCACTTTGTCACACTGACATCTCTGGATGTTCTTTTTTGCTGCCCTGTTACAATGAGCTACCTCTCACCTTTCTCCTCCTCTGGCCTGGGGTGGCTAGTTGTGACGGATCGGGCCACTCCTGTCACAATTCGCTACTGTTTGGTAAGCTCTATTTTGAATGTGGACACAAATAAAGAGTTATTTTTCAAAATCTGAAAACTTTATGGTGGTGACAAAGTCTATAAACAAGAACAACTCACCGCACATTGCAACGTTTTCAAAAACAAGCATCTAAGCGTATTTTCAGATAGGGTTATTAACGTGTATTTTTGTCGTTGCTGAAATGTACAGCACAGTTGAACTTCTCGGTTACTCATTTCCCTTCTAGCTGCACAATTCCAAGAAAACTGAAATATTTCTCCAAAAACCCTGTCGGCCGATGGTCACCCTCCTCCTCAGACAAGACTTCTGGATTCGTCTCTAGCAACAGCCTTCAGTTAGTCACCTGCGCAGGAATCAGCCCTTGGAGTGCCGCCTGATCTGGAACTGGCAGCCTCCCAGCAGGTCTTCCTCGAGAAGCAGTAACTTGTTCTCCCTCCTTGTCCCCCGCAGCTCAACTCTCCTCGTCCCCCGCAGCTCAACTCTCCTCGACCCCCGCAGCTCATCTCTCCTCGACCCCCGCAGCTCAACTCTCCTCGTCCCCCGCAGCTCATCTCTCCTCGTCCCCCGCAGCTCATCTCTCCTCGTCCCCCGCAGCTCATCTCTCCTCGTCCCCCGCAGCTCATCTCTCCTCGTCCCCCGCAGCTCATCTCTCCTCGTCCCCCGCAGCTCATCTCTCCTCGTCCCCCGCAGCTCATCTCTCCTCGTCCCCCGCAGCTCAACTCTCCTCGTCCCCCGCAGCTCATCTCTCCTCGTCCCCCGCAGCTCATCTCTCCTCGTCCCCCGCAGCTCATCTCTCCTCGTCCCCCGCAGCTCAACTCTCCTCGTCCCCCGCAGCTCAACTCTCCTCGTCCCCCGCAGCTCATCTCTCCTCGTCCCCCGCAGCTCAACTCTCCTCGTCCCCCGCAGCTCAACTCTCCTCGTCCCCCGCAGCTCATCTCTCCTCGTCCCCCGCAGCTCAACTCTCCTCGTCCCCCGCAGCTCATCTCTCCTCGTCCCCCGCAGCTCATCTCTCCTCGTCCCCCGCAGCTCATCTCTCCTCGTCCCCCGCAGCTCAACTCTCCTCGTCCCCCGCAGCTCAACTCTCCTCGTCCCCCGCAGCTCATCTCTCCTCGTCCCCCGCAGCTCATCTCTCCTCGTCCCCCGCAGCTCATCTCTCCTCGTCCCCCGCAGCTCAACTCTCCTCGTCCCCCGCAGCTCATCTCTCCTCGTCCCCCGCAGCTCATCTCTCCTCGTCCCCCGCAGCTCAACTCTCCTCGTCCCCCGCAGCTCAACTCTCCTCGTCCCCCGCAGCTCAACTCTCCTCGTCCCCCGCAGCTCATCTCTCCTCGTCCCCCGCAGCTCATCTCTCCTCGTCCCCCGCAGCTCAACTCTCCTCGTCCCCCGCAGCTCATCTCTCCTCGTCCCCCGCATCTCATCTCTCCTCGTCCCCCGCAGCTCAACTCTCCTCGTCCCCCGCAGCTCAACTCTCCTCGTCCCCCGCAGCTCAACTCTCCTCGTCCCCCGCAGCTCATCTCTCCTCGTCCCCCGCAGCTCAACTCTCCTCGTCCCCCGCAGCTCAACTCTCCTCGTCCCCCGCAGCTCAACTCTCCTCGTCCCCCGCAGCTCAACTCTCCTCGTCCCCCGCAGCTCATCTCTCCTCGTCCCCCGCAGCTCATCTCTCCTCGTCCCCCGCAGCTCATCTCTCCTCGTCCCCCGCAGCTCAACTCTCCTCGTCCCCCGCAGCTCATCTCTCCTCGTCCCCCGCAGCTCAACTCTCCTCGTCCCCCGCAGCTCATCTCTCCTCGTCCCCCGCAGCTCATCTCTCCTCGTCCCCCGCAGCTCATCTCTCCTCGTCCCCCGCAGCTCATCTCTCCTCGTCCCCCGCAGCTCAACTCTCCTCGTCCCCCGCAGCTCAACTCTCCTCGTCCCCCGCAGCTCAACTCTCCTCGTCCCCCGCAGCTCATCTCTCCTCGTCCCCCGCAGCTCATCTCTCCTCGTCCCCCGCAGCTCAACTCTCCTCGTCCCCCGCAGCTCAACTCTCCTCGACCCCCGCAGCTCAACTCTCCTCGACCCCCGCAGCTCAACTCTCCTAGTCCCCCGCAGCTCAACTCTCCTCGTCCCCCGCAGCTCAACTCTCCTCGACCCCCGCAGCTCAACTCTCCTAGTCCCCCGCAGCTCAACTCTCCTCGTCCCCCGCAGCTCAACTCTCCTAGTCCCCCGCAGCTCAACTCTCCTCGTCCCCCGCAGCTCAACTCTCCTCGTCCCCCGCAGCTCAACTCTCCTCGTCCCCCGCAACTCAACTCTCCTCGTCCCCCGCAGCTCAACTCTCCTAGTCCCCCGCAGCTCATCTCTCCTCGTCCCCCGCAGCTCATCTCTCCTCGTCCCCCGCAACTCATCTCTCCTCGTCCCCCGCAGCTCAACTCTCCTCGTCCCCCGCAGCTCATCTCTCCTCGTCCCCCGCAGCTCAACTCTCCTCGTCCCCCGCAGCTCATCTCTCCTCGTCCCCCGCAGCTCATCTCTCCTCGTCCCCCGCAGCTCATCTCTCCTCGTCCCCCGCAGCTCATCTCTCCTCGTCCCCCGCAGCTCAACTCTCCTCGTCCCCCGCAGCTCAACTCTCCTCGTCCCCCGCAGCTCAACTCTCCTCGTCCCCCGCAGCTCATCTCTCCTCGTCCCCCGCAGCTCAACTCTCCTCGTCCCCCGCAGCTCAACTCTCCTCGTCCCCCGCAGCTCATCTCTCCTAGTCCCCCGCAGCTCAACTCTCCTCGTCCCCCGCATCTCATCTCTCCTCGTCCCCCGCAGCTCAACTCTCCTCGTCCCCCGCAGCTCAACTCTCCTCGTCCCCCGCAGCTCATCTCTCCTCGTCCCCCGCAGCTCAACTCTCCTCGTCCCCCGCAGCTCAACTCTCCTAGTCCCCCGCAGCTCAACTCTCCTCGTCCCCCGCAGCTCATCTCTCCTCGTCCCCCGCAGCTCATCTCTCCTCGTCCCCCGCAGCTCATCTCTCCTCGACCCCCGCAGCTCAACTCTCCTCGTCCCCCGCAGCTCAACTCTCCTCGTCCCCCGCAGCTCATCTCTCCTCGTCCCCCGCAGCTCATCTCTCCTCGTCCCCCGCAGCTCATCTCTCCTCGTCCCCCGCAGCTCAACTCTCCTCGTCCCCCGCAGCTCATCTCTCCTCGTCCCCCGCAGCTCAACTCTCCTCGTCCCCCGCAGCTCAACTCTCCTCGTCCCCCGCAGCTCAACTCTCCTCGTCCCCCGCAGCTCATCTCTCCTCGTCCCCCGCAGCTCATCTCTCCTAGTCCCCCGCAGCTCAACTCTCCTCGTCCCCCGCAGCTCAACTCTCCTCGTCCCCCGCAGCTCATCTCTCCTCGTCCCCCGCAGCTCATCTCTCCTCGTCCCCCGCAGCTCAACTCTCCTCGTCCCCCGCAGCTCAACTCTCCTCGTCCCCCGCAGCTCAACTCTCCTCGTCCCCCGCAGCTCAACTCTCCTCGTCCCCCGCAGCTCAACTCTCCTCGTCCCCCGCAGCTCATCTCTCCTCGTCCCCCGCAGCTCATCTCTCCTCGTCCCCCGCAACTCAACTCTCCTCGTCCCCCGCAACTCAACTCTCCTCGTCCCCCGCAGCTCAACTCTCCTCGTCCCCCGCAGCTCATCTCTCCTCGTCCCCCGCAGCTCAACTCTCCTCGTCCCCCGCAGCTCAACTCTCCTCGTCCCCCGCAGCTCATCTCTCCTCGTCCCCCGCAGCTCATCTCTCCTCGTCCCCCGCAGCTCATCTCTACTCTCTTCAAAAGTCACCTCCACCTGAGGAACCACTTCCTCGGGCTGGTGCCGCTCGGCAATGCTGGTTCGAGGATACAATGTCACGGCCGTGGCCTCTCATTGGTACTCTTCCTTTGACGACATTAGTCAGTACATTGGCTGGCTGGAGCCCATTAGGTAGGCTTGTCCCAGATGTAGGCTCTACAAGCACTCGATATCCATTGGTATTTCCTGGTACCCAGCACTAAGGGCTGGATTGAGAGGCAAAAGAACAGTTGAGGAAGGCAATCCCCCACTAGTGGATCAAATGTTGCCGAGAAGCTAACGACATTTTGGGCTGTATAAGTAGGAGCATTGCCAGCAGATCGAGGGACGTGATCATTCCCCTCTATTCGGCATTGGTGAGGCCTCATCTGGAGCATTCTGTCCAGTTTTGGGCCCCACACTACAAGAAGGATGTGGATAAATTGGAAAGAGTCCAGCGGAGGGCAATAAAAATGATTAGGGGGCCGGAGCACATGACTTATGAGGAGAGGCTGAGGGAACTGGGATTATTTAGTCTGCAGAAGAGAAGAATGAGGTGGGATTTGATAGCTGCTTTCAACTACCTGAAAGGGGGTTCCAAAGAGGACGGATCTAGACTGTTCTCAGTGGTACCAGATGACAGAACAAGGAGTAATGGTCTCAAGTTGCAGTTGGGGAGGTTTAGGTTGGATATTAGGAAAAACTTTTTTCACTAGGAGGGTGGTGAAGCACTGGAATGGGTTACCTAGCGAGGTGGTGGAATCTCCTTCCTTAGAGGTTTTTAAGGTCAGGCTTGACAAAGGCCTGCCTGGGATGATTTAGTTGGGGATTGGTCCTGCTTTGAAGAGGGGGTTGGACTAGATGACCTCCTGAGGTCCCTTCCAACCCTGATATTCTATGATTCTATGAAATGAAAATGGAGATGTTTTGACATCAAGCCAGGAAATCAGTCAGATTGGAAGTCACATGAGTCAAGAGAATAAACTTGTGCTAGAAAAAGAAAAAGGAAAATTTTGAATGAAAGATTCCAAATTAAGACTCTCAGTAAAAACACAGGCAGTGCAGTATGAGGAACACAGATGGCATTGCTAAAAAGACCAGCGACTATTTACTTCAAAATATTTTTGATGATGATTTGCTATCCAAACATAAATTAAATAGTGCCACGACATCCGTCTGCCCAGCGTGAACGACGGTAAATGATGAAGTACGACGAGGAATAAAAAGAACATTTTAAAAAGTCAACAATTGGAAGGAGCAAAGCTATCTTTAGAATGGATGCCAAGCAAAGGAGCTCACTTCAGGGAATCACAGCAGCAGATAAGACAAATGTGGGACTTGCCAGGAGACTTTATGCGGACAGGAAGCTGAGAAGAGATGCTGTTGAATACTCAGAATGTGTGACATATGGTGTTTGGGGGGCATATGGGGACAGACTCTGCCCAACCCATCTCCCCCCCCCCCCCCACCCAGATTTGTCCCCTTTCCACCCCTATAAACAGCAGGCAGCAGGTTTTAATCCCAAGTGAGGGCAGAGCAAGGGCAGCGGCTTCAACAGATGTTACCGAGCATGTTCAGTAGCAGCCCAGCGAGCGGCAAAATCACCTGCCCTTGAAGGAGACGGAGAGGGCCAGGTAGGGTGACCAGACAGCAAGTGTGAAAAATCGGGATGGGGGGTAATAGGAGCCTAGATAAGAAAAAGACCCAAGAATCGGGACTGTCCCTGTAAAAACCGGGACATCTGGTCACCCTAGGGCCAGGGCCAGTGCAGACTTCATCCCAAAGAGAAGCTGGAATAGCAATGCATGCTGGGAAAGCGGGGGGGGGGGGGTGGAGGGATGGGGAGCCCTGCATCCCTGCCCATCCCCCAGGCCATGATTCCCCCACAGGGCACATCTGGGCTTGGGTGCCACCCAGCTGGGGGCCTCCTGCACCCCCTCACAGGGCACATCTGGGCATTAGCGCCATGCAGCTGAGGGCCTCTCTGCACCCACCCCCCATAGAGCACATCTGGCTGGGCATTGCTGCATCCCTGCCAGGCCACCCTTCCCCCCATGAGTGGGGGCAGAGTCCTCAGGTCAATCTGATCACCCCTAGTCCCCCCCACCCCTCCCCCATGCCTGGATTCCCTGGGAGGGGGATTGTGGCACCAGCAGTGACAATTATTTGGGGGGGGGGGAGGCTGCTCAGACCCTAAAGGGGGGGGGGCTGGCTTGGGTTCCATTCCCCCTCCCCCTTACCCCACCCCTGTCCTCCTTGAAGAACAAAACCAGACTCGTAGACTAGTTGTTTTGATTCCATGTAAACAGGAGGAGACAGGATATGGGGGTGGGGGCTGGTACTTAAAGCCCCCCCTGGGGCAGGAGCCGGGCACCGCCCAGCAACAGCCGCGCCCCAGCCAGCACACGCGTGCCCTTACACAACACGCTTACAGTCAACACTGTGCGAGCCCTTACACAACACTGCAGTCACGGGCCAGCGTGCGCCGGTTACAATCCCTCAGCCCCCCACAACCACGTGCCCCCCACGGCATGGCTCCACACCCGCAGACGCCCCCTGCTGTGCAGAGCCACAGCCGCACACACGGCCCAATGCACACACGTGTGCTGCTGCCCCCCCCCCCGCTGCACAGCTCCACACCCGCACACATGTGCGGCTGCTGAACATGCTCACCCAATGGCGTGGGCATTAATCATTCCCTGCCGCCCCCCATGACACACCCCCAGCACGGTCAGGGAGAAGCAGGTACAATCACGGAGGTCCTCATCACCGCACATACTAACGGCACACACACACACACACACACACACACACGTGTGCCCTTACACAACACGCGCGTGCTCAAAGTCACACACTTGCTATGACTCACACTGTCACAGAGGCTGTTACTATCGTTCAGCCCCTCACAACCACACACGCCTACACTTTGCTGCCCACACAAATACACACACACACACAACCTGGCCCAGGAGATAGATCCCCCTCCCCACACACCCCCAGTTCAACCACAGCACCCGACCGCCAGCCATGTGTCCCCTGCCCAGAGACTTCTAGCTGGCCACGCATGTTGTTACGCCCCCTCCTCCCCGCACAGCTGGTTGCAGATTTAGGATGTGCATCTGAGTGTGATTGTGAGGAAGCGTGCGTGCACGTGTGGTGGGCGGGGTGTATGTTGGCAGGGAAAAGAGTGTGTGTGTGCGTGTGTGTGTATGTGTGTACAGAGTATGTGTGCGTGTGCGTGTACAGCAGTGTGTGTGTGTGCGTGTGTGTACAGCAGTGCATATGTGTGTGTGTGTACGGAGTATGTGTGTGCATGTGCGTGTGTGTACAGCAGTGTGTGTGTGCATGTGTGTGCGCGTGTGTACAGCAGTGCGTATGTGTGCGTGTGTACGGAGTGTGTGTGTGCGTCTGTGTGTACGTGTACAGTGTGTGTGCGTGTGTAGAGTATGTGTGCATGTGTACAGAGTATGTGTGTTCGTGTGTGTGTGCATGTGTACAGCAGTGTGTGCGTGTGTGTGTACAGCAGTGCACATGTGTACAGCAGTGTGTGTGTGTGAGTGCATGAGTGTGTACAGCAGTGTGTGTGTGTGTGTGCGTGTGTACAGCAATGTGTGCATGTGCACAGCAGCGTGTGTGCGTGCGTGTACAGCAGTGCGTGTGTGCGGTTGCGGTGGTACCCGGTTGTTACATCCCCGGCACTGCGGTTGCAGTCGCCTGCAAATGTTGCAGATTTCCTGGCTCATTGTTGCTCAACTCCCACCTCCCTGCCCCCATGCTGCCCCCCCGTCAGAGTTTGCAGGATGAGACGGGCAGGGTGGGCACGACCCCCTGGCACCTGTCGGGCGGTGACCCTCTCGGTTGCGAACGCCTGTCCTGGGTTTTTCCATCGGTGTGGGAGGAAAGGCACCAGCGTGACCTTCCCCACAAGCTAACAGCCTTCTTTGGGGGGGAGCCTCCGTGGGTCTTTGGAAGGAGTTCAGGGGTTGTGGTCGGGGTGCGGGGTGCGGGGGGGGGGGAAGGAAGGAGGCCTGGGGTGCTGGGGGGGGTGTAAAAAGGCCTGGGGTGCTGGGGAGACCCAGGGCCATGTAGTCTATGAATTTAGGCAGTTGTGTCATGTGGGAATTGGAACGGAGCTAAAACGCCTCCCACGCCAGGGGCAGGCGACCAAGGTCACACCAGGTCCGGGCCCAGTCCCAGGGCCTGCAGCGACTGATCCCACACCTCGCTCCAGGCACAGGGCTTGGGGCACCTCGGGAGATGCAAGAGGCTGCAGGGGCTGCCGAGCAGCATTCACTGCTGGCTCTCCGCAGAGGGATCCGCCGCTCCCCGGGGCTCCCCCTGGCCCCCCATGTAGACGAATGGGAGCTAGAACTCCTGGATTCACGGCCTGGCTCTGCTCTGCACAGACTGGGGGAGCTGAGGGCCCCGGGCATGCCGGGTTCCCCAAGGCGCTGCTCCCACAATCCCCTGGGTGCACAGGGCCAAGTCAGGACAATGCCGTAACCCCCTCGCCAGCCTGCCGTAGCGTGAGAATCAAGCAAAACTCTAGACCCACGTGAAAAAACCTCCCAAACCTGCAGATTAAATGATTTTTCTGGCAACTGGCATATCCATAAAAAACCCAGCCAGGCTGGTCCAATGCTGGCCAGGTGGGAATCCTTCCCACCTGCCCCCACACTCTGCAGCATATGCACCGGTCACCCCCTTTCTGGGCCTGATCCCCAGCCATGCTGCCAAGCAGCAGTGGGTGGGGGAGGGGCACGGAGGGTTCCTGGGGCCAGCAAGGTTTTTTGGATAGAGGAGGGGGGAGCAGGCTGGGCTGCCACATTATCTGGGGTTGGGGGCCTGGGAGGCTGGGCCTGCTCCTTCCAGCCTCCCCCACCTCTCTAGGAAAGTAATGGGGTGGGGGTGGGGGGCAGGAACAGAGCCTGGGGGAGAGCCAGGCCCAGCCAGAATTACTGGATGGATCTGGCATTTGGGGGCAGGGGGCTCATTTAAATGGGGGTGTCCCATTGAATGGGGGGGGGAGGGATAAATTAACTGCCTTGAGGCTGGGGAGGGGGGCGCTCAGTCTGAGATAAGGATTGGGGGAGGAGGGGGAGGCTGGCTTGGGTAAATCCCCTCCCCCCCTGTGTCCCATGGGGAGCCCAAGCAGGGACCCATTCGGGAAACACCCCATTGGTACAGAGTGGGAACCTCCTAAAATGCCCCAGCCCCATAGTGAGTGTGACTAGGGGTGGGGAGTCCCACAGGTTTGGGGGGATTTGTGTGTTCGGGGTCAGGGGAGGGGGCGTTTGAGGGGGCCCATGGGGAGCGGGTAGATCGGGGTTGTGGTGCCCGTCCACACTAGCCTGGAGCCGGCGCGACTTGCCCAGAGTGCGGGCAGTAGGGGGGGGGGTGACCTTGTGCCACGGGGGGTGAGGTGTGTTTGTGCACAAAGGGGTCTCTGCTGCCGTAGCTGGGGAGGGGGCTGTACCGGACGAGTGTCGTGGGCTCTCTGCCCAGAGGCCTCCCCCCACCTCCCCACTGTGCACCCTGCAGATACACACCCAGCCAAGCCCCTCCCTCAACACCCCCAGCCTTCACCCCCCAATTCTGCTCACACACACATGCGTGTCCTCTCCCACCTCCAAGCCCCTCGCTGTGTCCCAGCGCCCCCTGCTGGTCACAAAATGAACTCCGCGCAGAGAGCTCCCCGGCCGGCCTCTGCCCCAGGGCTCGGGGTTGGGATTTGGGGCCACAGGAGGGGCCCCCAGACTTTGGCTGCTCACTCCAGGAACATTCCCAGGCACCTTTGTTGCAAGAACCCAGGGGCTTTAGTAGCCTTGCTCCTGTCACAGAAGTGAGATGCAGCTGCCTCTGGGGTGTAGCTGAGGGCAGTTTACCAGCCTCACAGTGACAGGGGCAGGAGAATCTCGGCACTGCCCCATCTATGGCTGGAGCTCCAGACCCTGCTATGGGTGACAGCCAGCGGGGAGGGCGGCCCCCCACATGGCCCAGACGTTCCCCCCAAACTCCAGCTGGGCAATATCCCCCTTCAGGAGCAGCACAGGGACTTGGGCAGGCCATAGATGCTTCCCCCCCACCCCCCTCCAGCAGGGTTCCCCCGAGCCACCCCTGCTTCCTGCCGCTTGTCCCATTTCCTGGCCTCAGCTGCCCTTGGCAGGATGGGATGTTTGTTCCTGCTGGCACAGACACAGCCTGCGTCCTCCTTGTCTGTCCTCCATTCCCCGCCCTCGGGGGCGCTGCCTCTCATGCCGGGAGGGGAGCGGGGCCTAGTGGTTAGAGCAGGGGGCTGGGAGCCAGGACTCCTGGGTTCTAGTCACTGGCTCTGGGAGGGGAGTGGGGCCCAGCCCAGACTCCTAGGTCCCATTCCAACCCTGCTGCTGTCCCCCTTGGGACGAGGCGCTGCAGGTGGATTTGTTGCTGCTACCCAGGGCACAAGGGGCCCGAGACGCTGGGGTGAGAGAAAACCTCGACCCAGTCGCACTTAGTGCCTCGGGAGCAGCCAGCCCCTGAGTCTGGCCCCAGCGGCCCCTTGAAAATCCCAACACTCGGCCTCTGGTTCCACTTCATGCTCTGCTGCAGCAGCAGGGCCCCCTCGGAGCCAGGGGCTCCATCCAGCCCAGCTCCCTTTGGACATGAACTGGGGAGACGGGACTCTCTCGTGCCAAGGGAGTGACTGAGGGCAGGAGCTGTCCAGCCTCAGCGGCCCCTCAGCCCCCTGCTGCCCCAGCCCTGTCTTCGTCCCCCCCCAGCTTGGCCATCGAGGGAAGGCTGTGGCCACCACCTTAGACTCACTTAGTCTAAGTGGCCAGAGCATTCATGTCCTGGCTGAGTGGCCCTTCGCTGGCTGTGGATCGTTATCCCCATCAGTCGGACAGACAGCGCCCGTAGAGACAAACTTACCGGCCTTAACTGCTGGTAGGTCGCGAGTGTGTCTGCTGAAATGGAGAGGCGCTCGCCCGGATCTCACAGGGGTCTGATTCGGAGAGGCCTAAACTGGCTGGCTTTGGCTCTGGCTTGCAAAGTGAAGCTCCGGTTCGTTATCACTTCAGTGAGAAGCCGCACTCCGCGTGTACAGGGAATCGCGGGCAGCAGCTTAGGGGTCAGCCCCACCTGCCGGACACACTATGCAGCTGACGGGTCCACCCGAACGGCGCCAACTTTCTTGCCCTACTCAAAGGGTGGATAGCTCACAGGATCTATATTGAGTCCTCCCATCTGAACAACAGCCTGGCCAATTAACCCCCCATCTGTGCTGGGAATTGTCCAGTCCCAGTCCAGCCAGGGGTCACCCACTTAGACGTCTAACATACCGGCCCCATCCCACCGCCTCCCACTTTGCCTTAATCCAGAAGCCAGCGGGAGCCTCCTTGCGAGCAGAGGCAGATGGTTTATGAACCTCTGTCTGCGCTCCGCCCCGGTGAATATCGTGCAGTGATTTGGGGCAGAAGTCGGCACACGCATCTCGGTGATTCGGAGCTGAGCTCACGCACCTGTATCATTAGTGGTTGTCCCAGCCGCTCGTTAGCATGTCATGTATGTGTTGGCTCATACGCCCCCCCCTACCCACAAATGTCGACGTGCTGCCGTCACCCGTAGTGCATGGAGGGCTACGATGGAGGAACACGACCTGCTCACGCGAGGCTGACAATGGTTCCCATGGGGCAGATAAGCTGCTTGAAGAAAACACGGAGCCCTGCAGCTCCTGCTGGCGTGCCACGGTTGTCTTCGTGACATCCTTTTCCTGTCCATGCACTCACGTGCAGTGCTGCCGGCCCAGCGCCAATCACAGAGCAACCGCGGCAGATTGGGGCCGCCAGCCACCGCCTTGCAGTGCGACAGCAGCTCTGGGACGGAGAGGCAGGTGTGACTGCGGGCGGCGAGGCAGACAGGGTGCAGACCCCTGGAGGGTGAACTGCCACATCGGGCTGCCCTCGGTGATGCAGCGGGACAACGGACATCAGCGTGTGACGTATATGAAAGTAGCACCTCTGCTGGTGCCCCTCGCTCCTGACCCGCAGCCCCCTGCTCTCCCAACCCTGGGCTGCCCCTCCTCCCAGCTCTGCTGGTGCCCCTCACTCCTGACCCACAGCCCCCTGCTATCCCAACCCTGGGCTGCCCCTCCTCCCAGCTCTGCTGGTGCCCCTCACTCCTGACCCACAGCCCCCTGCTATCCCAGCCCTGGGCTGCCCCTCCTCCCAGCTCTGCTGGTGCCCCTCACTCCTGACCCACAGCCCCCTGCTATCCCAGCCCTGGGCTGCCCCTCCTCCCAGCTCTGCTGGTGCCCCTCACTCCTGACCCACAGCCCCCTGCTATCCCAACCCTGGGCTGTCCCTCCTCCCAGCTCTGCTGGTGCCCCTCACTCCTGACCCGCAGCCCCCTGCTATCCCAGCCCTGGGCTGCCCCTCCTCCCAGCTCTGCTGGTGCCCCTCACTCCTGACCCACAGCCCCCTGCTATCCCAACCCTGGGCTGCCCCTCCTCCCAGCTCTGCTGGTGCCCCTCACTCCTGACCCACAGCCCCCTGCTATCCCAACCCTGGGCTGCCCCTCCTCCCAGCTCTGCTGGTGCCCCTCACTCCTGACCCACAGCCCCCTGCTATCCCAGCCCTGGGCTGCCCCTCCTCCCAGCTCTGCTGGTGCCCCTCACTCCTGACCCACAGCTATCCCCCGTTTTTATAGCAGTAGCACACTAGCAGGGCAAAGGGGCCCCCAGGGATCTTTGACAGCAGGGCCGGAGCCTTGTGGGAGGGGGGTTAGAAGAGAATTAGCCCAGGTGGAGCTGAGCCAGGGCAGCAGGACTCACCCTCTGGCTTGGTGGGAAGGCCCTGGGGGAGCATTTTACCACCACTGGGCATGGCTCTGGCTCCCCCCCCTCAGCTTAAAGCCAGAACTACAGCACCGCCCTGGGGTCAGCACTGACTGGCAGGGGAGAGCGCCCCCTGCTGAGCCCCCCTCTCCCTGCAGCACAGCGACCCCTAGCACCGCCCTGGGGTCAGCACTGACTGGCAGGGGAGAGCGCCCCCTGCTGAGCCCCCCTCTCCCTGCAGCACAGCGACCCCTAGCACCGCCCTGGGGTCAGCACTGACTGGCAGGGGAGAGCGCCCCCTGCTGAGCCCCCCTCTCCCTGCAGCACAGCGACCCCTAGCACCGCCCTGGGGTCAGCACTGACTGGCAGGGGAGAGCGCCCCCTGCTGAGCCCCCCTCTCCCTGCAGCACAGCGCCCCCTAGCACCGCCCTGGGGTCAGCACTGACTGGCAGGGGAGAGCGCCCCCTGCTGAGCCCCCCTCTCCCTGCAGCACAGCGCCCCCTAGCACCGCCCTGGGGTCAGCACTGACTGGCAGGGGAGAGCGCCCCCTGCTGAGCCCCCCTCTCCCTGCAGCACAGCGCCCCCTAGCACCGCCCTGGGGTCAGCACTGACTGGCAGGGGAGAGCGCCCCCTGCTGAGCCCCCCTCTCCCTGCAGCACAGCGCCCCCTAGCACCGCCCTGGGGTCAGCACTGACTGGCAGGGGAGAGCGCCCCCTGCCGAGCCCCCCTCTCCCTACAGCACAGCGACCCCTAGCACCGCCCTGGGGTCAGCACTCTGTGGGGAGAATGCCCCCTGCTGAACACCGCCACCTGATGTCTCCCAGCGCCCTGGCCTGGCCTGTTAGCCTGACGTCTGACTGCAGGGAAGGCTGAAGTCGCCCAGGGCAGCGGGGCAGCCGCTGAAGGGACACGTGCCCAACCTCCCCCCCGGGTAGCCAGGCCCAGGGCAGACATACAACTGGCGCCGAGTGCAGGCTCCGGGGCGAGGAACCTGCTGCTGACACTGAGCAGGCCCCAGCATCGGGGCAGGGCGGGAGACAGGCAGGGAGGGGGCGGGAAGGAGGCTCAGCCTCGCCTTGGAGCCTGGGGCAGGGGCGTGTGCGATGGCTGAGCTCTGCTGCCCCCGGGGAAGGAGGCTCTGATCTGACCCTTGCAGGAGCTGCCAGTGGGGGGATGGGGGCTTTGGCACTGCCTCCTGTTGTGCCCACTGCCCGGCCCCACAGCACGACCAGGCTCCCCAGCGCCCACCCCCTGCCCTGCAGCTGGGGGCAAGTTCCCGGCTGCCCCAGGCACGGCCCATGCCTGCAGCACTCCCTGCCCCCACAGACACACGGCTGGTTGGCTAGAGTCGTGAGTCGATATATTTTTATGTTAAAGATGCTTTACAGGTAAAATACAAAAATAGGCCCTGGGAGGAGGGGAGGGTGGGGGATCTGCCCCTCATCAGCAGCTCCCAGGGGACCGGGGTTCGGCCTAGGGGGTAACAGCTCACTTCCCTCACAGCATGAGGGGTACCAGGGCCTTGCTCTCTTGAGACTCCAGACCCTGACCCAGCCCTGCTCAGCAGGGGGGGTCACTCCCCACCCTGGGAGCCTGGAGCCCCTTGCAATGGAACCACCCCCTCCAAGCCCCTTGCTTTGCCCCCTCCCCTCTGAGCCGGGGCCCAGGCCCAAGCACCAGTGCTGGGCTTAGTGTCGTGGATACAGTAGGTGTCTGAGGGCTGCAGAGTGACTGAAGAAGCTGGGGGGGCAGGGAGCAATCCTGGGGCTCCCAGCCTGCAGCCCGGGAACAGGGGCAGACAGGATATAAATATTGCAGCACGTGGAGCTTTACAAACACCTGCCCTGCGAGGTAGGTCAGTCCGATCCAGAGTGAACGGATAAGACAGAGAGAGGAGGGGACGTGCCCAAGGGTAGGAGGTGGCGGCAGAGCTGAGAACAGAACCAGGAGTCCCAGGCTCTAACACCCCTGGTCTAATCCGTAGGCCCCCCTACCTCCCAGAGCCAGGGATAGAATCCAGGAGTCCTGAGCCTGCCACTCAAGCCTATGGCTTCTTTAAGAGAACGATCTCGAAAAACTCCAAGCCAGCCCAAGGGGACCCCAGGCATCCAGCAGTGTGTGTCAGCTCACCCCCACCGGTGCAGTGGGGGATTCCCTCAGTGTAAGGAGTGTTAGGTGCACTCCCACATGGGACACTGCGGATAGGGGTGGAGGGGGGGGGGGGGGAGGAGAGAACAGTGTTACGACAGGCTCAGAATGGTGAGGGAAACCCCCCAACGGGCTCCGGGGGCACTTAATTGTCACAGAGTGTAAACGCTAGGAGAGATCATTAACCCACCCGCCTGGGTTATGGATGGGACACTAGGGCCAGCGCTGGGGCCTGGTAACGTGGCCTCCAGCAGCATGTAGGGAAAGGGGCAGGAGGGTGCCCCCCCACAGCAGAATGGGGGGGGGGGGTGACAATCTCTTTACGCAGGAAGTCAGAGCGGCATGAAGCAGGCAGGCAAGCCCGGCCGAGCCAGAGGGGGTGGGGGAGCATAGATCTGCTGGAAAACCCACCACCAGACCCATTAGTGTGTACAACCTGAGGGGCTTGGTGCATCTGCCCCAGGGGGAATCAATTCAACCCCCACCCAGAGAACAGAGAGGGGAGGTGGGAAGGGAAGGTGGGCGGTGAATAGAACAGGCACAGGGCTGCTGCCTGGCCTGATCGTTCGGTGTGCTTTTTAGCAGGAGGTAGGAGAGGAGGCAGGTGGATTTAACCCTCTGACCACCCCCCAGGGCTGTGATGCTCCAGGGGCAGCAGTAGGGGGTGGGGGCTGCCTGAGAGCTAAGGGACACTCCCCTTCCCCCCTCACTTGCTGCCTGCCAGCCAGGAGCAGAGACCAGCTGCTTTGAATGTGGGGTGTGAACAGCACAGCCAGGGGGGCGCAGGGCTCCAGCCTCAGGAACAGAGGCGTGACAAGAGACCCCCAGTCATTCCCGAGCTGCTGCGCCAGGTGGGTCTGTAGCTGGAGGGGGACCCCCTCCGCCCTGGCCCACCCTCCCTGAAGGGGGGCGGGGGAAGCAGACCCAAGGAGCTATTCCACTGTGGTAGCTGGGGCATGGCCCCACTGCCCCACAAAGAAGCCTTTCCGGCAGCAGGTAAGCGGAGGAAGGGGCCCAGGGTGATGGGGCTCAGCTGTGACAGAGCCTGAACACATCAGACAGCTTCTGCCAACAGGGGGCGCAGTGGAGCTCCCAGCTACCCCAGCCAGGGGGGGCACTGCAGGCTGTTGATTCCTTTCCCCTGTGCGGGGCAGGGAGGGTAACGGGGAGCAGGATGAGGGGACGGGAGCTAGCCCTCCCCCCTCGAGTTAACAGCAGCTCCCAGTCTCACACTGCCTTGGAGGGCAACAAGGGATCTCACCATTGCTTGGGGCTGCAGAACCGCCCGAGGAGCCTGCCTGCAGCCCCACACGCTGCCTGCCCCCGCCGCAGGGCAGAGCCGCTGCCAGCCCCTCACAGCTCGGGGCTGCACCTGGGGAGGAGGAAGGATTAAAGCAGGTGACGGGACAGGGCAGCACAGTAGCAGGCGTCGTCTTGTACCAACAGAGCAGCAGGGCGGGGTGGAGGGGGGCTGGAGCGAGCTCAGAACACCCTGGGGGAGGAGGGAGCAGGCTGGTGCGGGCCCTGGCCTCGCTCCTGTTAGTGGTTAGATCGGTGCTGACAGGCAGCGGGGTGGGTGTACCATACGGGCATGGGGGGTGGGGGGAGGGCTCTGCTCACAAACACCCACACGTGGAACACAGGCACCTGGGCTAGTTTAAAGGCACCGGGGTTACTGCCTGGTGGGAGGCTGCGCCCAGGCAGAGGTACAGCCGAGGGACTCCCCAGCAGCGGCCAGGAGCTTACCCTGATGACTGAAGAGGGGTGCCAGGCCCTGCACCTGCCAGGACACACCCCCTACTCCACCCCAGGGAGCAGGGCAGGAGCTGGGAATCCTGTCCATCTCCTGGCCAGCACCCAGAAGAGAAAGGGGCCAAAGAGGGGCCCCCTCACTCCCCTGCTGCCCCCCGAGATTGGGGAGGGAGCACCCCCAAGGGCCTGCCTAGTCCCCCCTTCCCTGCAGCCTTCCCCAGGGGCACACGATGGCTCAGCTTATTGCCCCCTAATGCCTAGCAGCTGTGCCCTCCGCTGACTCTAGCACTGAGGGGAGAGAGGAGAAGAGTGAGGCCCGGAGCCCGGCTCCCGCGCGGCGCCAGGCACAGCCAGCAAGGGCTGGCATAGAGAGGTGCACACACGGCCCTGGGTGGAGGGGAGGGGCAAGGAGCCGGAGCTGGAGTGTTTGCCAGATACACCAGGGGGCCCGTGGTGTATCCTCTACCCCCTGGTCCACATGAGGGCAGCGGCCCAGCACTCCCTCGCCCAGCCCAAGGCCCAGCAGATCCAGTGTGGGCAGAGCAGGGCAGGCCCGCAGAGTCCTAGTAGCGCCCAACCTTGGCGTCCCCGATGGCGCCCCACACGTCAAAGACGAACTCGTCGGGGAAGGCGAAGTCACCCAGCCGCTCATCCAGCGCCTCGGCGAACTCGTCGGGGTTCCGCTTGTCCTTCCCCAGCTCTACCATGGTGGCAGCTACAGAGAGCAGAGACGGGGGAGGGAGGGGAATGAGGAGCATTCACTGCCAGGACGTGCCAGGCGTAGTGCTATCCCACCGCTCACACCAACATGCCATTGCCAGGAGTACTAGACACCCCGACCCCCAGCACTGCCAGCGCCAACACGCGGCTCTTGCCCACAGCCCTGGCTGACAGAAGCAGCCAAGGAGGCCTGGCCACTGGGAGGCCTGCGAGCCACCAGCATGCAGAGCCTGAAGGGCTGATTAGCTCTCTCTGTGCCCAGCCCTGCCTCCCAGAACACACTGACAAGCCTATAGTCACTGCCACTTCCACAGTAACCCCTGAAATGCTGCTCTGTGCCCCCAGGAGAGCCCTGCTCACCTCTCAGAGAGGGGAGACCTCTCCTCACACTCAATGCTGCACATGAGGGATGCAGGCCTCTGGGCCACTAACAGCAGGGCTTGCACTTAACTCCTGGGGAGCCTCCAGCTACTCCAGTCCCAGCCCCTCCCAGCAGGGGCGCTGTAGGGAGCGGGGGAGGAGCACTGGCTGTGGGGGGTGCTCCCAGCTACTCCAACCTTGGCCTCTCCCAAGCTGCCCAGCAAGGATTCCTATGCTGGCTGACCGGGACGCGGCCCTTCCCCCAACACCCCGATGCTTTGGGCACCCAGCCCTGGGGTGACTTGGGGGCTGCTCGGCAGGAGACTCACCCAGCTCCGTGTCGCGGATGCCCATGTAGCTCTCCAGCAGGTCGTCCACCTTCTCAATAGCCCTCTCCTCAAACGCAGACAGCTGTGGGGCAGGAGAGCTGCTGAGCAGGAGACCGAGGCAAACATATAGCTCCCCCTCCCCAAACCCATGGGAAAAGAGGGGCCCTCTAAAGCCTCTTCCAACCCTCCCCATTCCTTGGCAGAGGGGTGTGGGTGTTGGGGGCCAGGGCTGGGATAGCAGAGCATTGGCAGGGCTGGGGGGGAGGGGAGCCCAGGGTTGGGATAGCAGGGGGCTTTGGGTGGGACTGAGGGGTATCGGCAGGGCTGGGGGGAAGCGGCCCCATATGGAGGACCTGTCCCCTCCCCACTCTTGGGACAGCTGGGACCTCATCTCCCCTCTCATTCTGCTCTGGCTCCCCACCCGCAGTTCCCTCTGGGCAGAGGTCAGGGGCCGAGCGAACGCTCCCCAGGGCTGGCACCTACCTGCTCCTCCACGGTGGCCGGCCCCTTGGCCCGCAGCCGTAGGGTCCCTCTGCCAGTGCCCAGCTGGGAGCTACTGTTGTGCTTGCCCCCGACAGCCCGCTGGCTGATCATATCTGAAACACAGCAAGGGGACGACCCCGTGAGACCACGCCGGGTGGGGGTGGGGGGGGGAGGGGGAGGAGGAGGAGCAGTCAGCACGCTGGCCTCGCAGCCCGGAATCCCAGCTGTCAGCCCAGCCCGGGGCACTGGTGCAGCCAAATTGGCAGCCACCCTTCAGCAGGAAGAGGGGCCAGGATCAGACACCACCACTTGGGCGCAACAGGCAGGGTGTGCTTGGGATAGTGTGTGGGGTGCGGATGCCTCAATCCCAACTCAGGGTGTGGGGAGCCTGGGCTGGGACAGCTGGGGCCTGGGATTGAGGGGCACCAGCAGAGCTGGGGGAGGGAAGCCCAGGGCTGTGAGGCGAGGGGAGCCCAGGGCTAGGAGTGGGGGCCAGCAGCAGAGCTGTGTGGGGAGCCCAGGGCTGGGGTGGCAAGGTGAAGATGCTGCATGTTGGGGTTCAGGGCTGTTTGCAGTAACATCCACCCCAGGCAGCTGCAGCGCTGCCTTCCCCTCCCCCCATTTGCCCCACTGGTTCCCACAGTGTGGGGCTCGGACACACGAGACTTGACTGCTTCAGTCTGACACCATGGGACAGCAAAGGCACACGGAGATCAGCATGTGGGACCAGGGATGCCCGCGGGGGAGAGAAGGGGTCTCTGGCAGTCACGTATCAGCTGCAGCACAGGTCCCAAGGCAATGGGCGCAGTGCCAGAACCTCCGTTAGACAAGGCCGCGCAGCCCTTGGAGGGTCAGGTCTCCATACTCCACAGCAGAGGGACGTGCCCGGCTCTGGCAGGACTGAGTATCTGGGGGTCCCGCTGGCCTGTTCCTCTGCATGGATCTTCCTACCTCCCCCTGCACATGCCTCTTGCTCCTGCTCTGCCATCGGCAGCGAATGAGAAGGGGCCGGCCCCTTGGAGCTCTCAGACCCCGGCTGGATGAGGAATATCCGTGTTGTGAGGGAACAGGCAGAGAGTGGGGATCGCTCAGCCTCAGCAGCTCTACTTGGAGCGCAGGACCCTGGGGGCTGGCAGCGCCAGGTGGGTCCTGCCCTCTGCGGGTTTCTTACTGTCCAGTGTTATTTTAATGTCCTGGTCCAGGTGCTCCCTTTACCTCCAACTCCCCCTGGATTAGATCTAATGGCTGGGAAGGTTTCACAGCAGCACGGAACCAAGTTAAGGATGTGTTCCACCTCAACTTCGAAAAACCAAGTCCCCCCCACATGGAGGTATGTGAACTGCCTTCAGAGGGCAGCTTTCAAAATGCAGTTGGTATGGCCTTGCCGTCGCGGGCAGGTGATTAAAACAGGAGAGAGCAGAGAGAGGCAGGTCTCCTGGAGTCTCTCCCTGGCTCTGGGAAGGGAGTGGGGGCTAGGGGGAAAGCAAGGGGCTGGGAGTCAGACTGCCAGGTTTTCCTTCAAGAAAATCATGCCCCTGCCTCTCCGCTGATGACTGAGCAGAAGGCTAAGCAGATTTGCCACATCAACTGTGTCCAAGGAGACACAGAAACTCTGGCATAAAAGCCAGTCTCTGACCTTGGCCCCTCTCACACATCACCCCTGTGCTCTGCACCCTCCCCTGGCCTGATGTCAATGCATGGCCATGGCTCTGGGGCTCTCCTCATCTCCTGGGAAAGCTGTGTTTTGCGGCGGGAGATGTTTGCAAGAGATAAGGAGGTTCAGCGAGAGGGGTCATGGCAGAGACCGGGCAGCCGGGCGAGAGGAGAGAAAGCGTTGCCAGAGCTCGTTGCAATATTCACCGTTTGACAGCTGCTGCAAGGACAAGAGCCAAGCTCCTGGGGGCTCCACGGGCAGCTGGAGCGATGCGTCCTGGGAAAAGCTACTGGAGGCGGAAGGAGCAGAGGCTGCTGGGGACAGCTCTATGCAATCACTGATGCTGTTGCCACAGCACTGAGCTCCATGGAGATACCAGGGAGAATTGGCTGCTCCGATACGGCTCCCTCATCTGGCCTCCATGGTGCTTAACCATTCTGGACACCAAAGATGAATAAAGACTCCAGTGACGTATCCTGGGGTGCAGCATTTCCAGGCTGTTGTTAAACAGCTGCCACACTGTGCCCCAGAGGTGGCTGCATGTCAGTGCTGAGAGGAGAGATCCTGTACAGCACTTAGAGATCCCTTCTGCGCCGAAGGGGCTAGCCAAAAGAGTCCTATGTATAACCCGGAGCCCCTGTGGAAGACAAAGAGCCTGTCCCGACAACGACGACTAATGCTCTCGCATCACAGGGGGCTGGGATCCCTGCTTCACAGATAGGAAACTGAGGCACGGGGACAAGAAGCCACAATGCAAGCCTCATGGAACCCCCAGGCCTTCCTAACTCTTCGAGGCCTGTGCTCAGTCCAGGCCTCTCTCGCTCCTGGGTGGGTCTAGTTCTTGCCAGCAGCAGCGTGGGATCCCACAAGCTCCTCTTTCCTCCAGTACGTGATCGGTTTCTTCCTGCCCTTGGGCAGCCTGGAATCCCCAGTGACTGTGGTCCATCCTGCAGCAGCTCCCACGCCTGCAGGGACCTCTGTTCCCAATGCACTTCCGGAGCGGCCAGCATTTTCCCGGACAGCCCCGGCCCCTCGAGTGGATACAGGGCACTCCATTTCCTCTCTCCCCAAGGTACGGAGCCGCTTCAGCATCATCCCATTAAAACCCTCATGGGACAATCAACCCAGCTGCTGTTTCTAAAAAGACGCTCCCTACTCAGGCCAGTCAGAACAGCAGCTGCCGGGGCCAAGGGGACCTGCAGGCTGTCAAAGGGTTAGCAGGCTGTCAAAGGGTTAACAGCCTGTGATGCGCCTCTCCAGCCAGTCGTTACTGTGTGCTGGGGACACAGAGCCATGGAGCTCCAGCCCCACTGTCATTTCCCACGGAGTAAAAATAATCTGGGAAGATGTCACCTGATCAGCCACTTTCCTGCTTCTGGCATACGGGGGAGGGGTCCCCTGAGCCCATTCCCTAAAACGCCCAGGCCAACACCAGCAGAGTATGGTATAAATGCCTAGGCACAGGGCTGTGTCGCTCAGTCCCTGCCAGAGGGGGCACTGGAGAGCAGCCCGCCATGCTCCTTTTCCTACCAGCCCCCTGGATCCATTGCTTCCTGCTAGCCATGGTCTCCTCTCTGCCCCTCAGTGACATTCCCATAGCCCAGCTGCTGGGCCAAGGAGGTGCCCCCAAGTGCTGGGGGGAAGTCTGAGGGGCCTCGCTTTCTTGCTTGGTAGAGCTGTCTGGAGGTGAAGGCCGTGCAGCCTGCCATGGAAGCAGAGATCCTCTGTGCGGAGCAGGGATGCTGGGGCAGGGCAAGACTTATCCAAGAGGGGCTCCACTCGCAGGGAGCAGGAGGTCCTCTCTCGTCCTAGGCTTCAGAGGCTACTTCACTTGCAGTTTCTCCATGGGATGAGAGGCCCTGGATGTGCTGAGCCAGAGGGCGAGGGACGGCAGCTGGGGGGGAAGGCAGATGGGGGGGAAGGCACCATGGCTCTGCCCATCCCAATACAGCAGGCTGTACACGCCGCTGCAGGAGTCCCTTCATTTCGGCATTACATTCCATGTCATGCCGCCCTCACATTCCCCAGGGGCTGCCCAGGCAAAGCTTTTGGAGGCAGCTGGGGCTTTGCCACCTTTCCACCTCCCCACCCCCTTCGGGCAGGGCAGAGGGGACATTAAATGTGGAGCAGGGGAAGGCCTGAACTCCTCACTCCAAACCTCAGCAAGGGCTAGCTCCGGCTACCCAGTTCTCCGCTGCTGCGGCCAACGGCCGGGCAGGAGGACAGCCCGAGGAGTCTGCCAAAGCGAGCGGCAGCGAGACCGGTAACTATTACGGAGTCCTCGTTAAACGTCGGCGACGAAGGAGCTCCCGCGTCAGGCTGCCTGCAGACTCAGGCAGATGTCCCTGCTATCGGGTAGGCTCGACAGCTGCGGCTGTGAAGAAATCCTTCAAGAGACTTTGGTTTGCCCCTTCCTCATTCCCCCCACCCCCCATTAAAAAAAAAAAAAAAGATTCTGCAGCAGACTGGAGCCCAGACGACTCTGTGGGTGCACTGTTGCCAGGGTGGGGGGTAAGCTGGTTATTCACCCACCCACGCCCAGGCGAGGAGAGCAAGTTGAGGCAGACACATCAGCCCTAGAGCAGGGGCGCACCGCTCATTCGGTGTGGAAGGCAGAATGCCACATTCAGTTCTGGCCCAGGGCGTTCATTTTGGAGTCACTTCTTCCCTCGATCCATAGATCTCCCTCTGGCGTCACTGGGAGGGACGGGGACAATCTGGCGTCTGTGGCAACTGCACCATTGGGGATTGTATATTCAGTACGTTATTGCCATGTCCAGTGAGAAACGCTCTGCTCTTTAGCCCACTGCTCTCTGCCCTGTGCTTCTCTCCTGTCCCCATCCTCCTCTCAGCGTCTCTCCCTCTTCTTCCCCCTGCCCCAGCTCCCAATTCCCACCCCGCCTCCAACACTGGACGTTAGTGAGGAGACAGAAATGTCAGTGTTGGGAGACTGAGACTGAGTGAGCACTCCCCTGCACCGTTAGCCATAGTCTCAGGCTGTCAGCAGAGTCAGCCAGCAGTCACTGCCTGGGTCACATGAGAGCTAGAACCCAGTTTGGGGGTGATTTTCAAGAGGAGGGAAGCAGATATTGTGGACAATGTGTCCAAGGGTCACAAGTCTCTCAAGAAGGCCAGGTACAGCCCGGGGGCCATATGCAACTCCCCCTAGGATTCTACTCCTAGAGCGGATCCCGTGGCCCTGCAGCATGGGGCGTGGATCCCTTAGCACGGGCTCCCCTGACTGCTTGTAAGGCAGCTAGAATTGCTCTGCCTGGTGCATTGGGGTACAGGAGTTTCATGGGGGCACGCACTGCTTGGTTATTTACTGTCCTCGTGCACCTGCTCCCCAGCTCTCTGGCACTGGCCCTAGCAGCTTCTCCCTGGCCCTCCAAGCACACAGCAGTGTGTCTCCTATGGAAAACGCTGCTTCCCTCCCCACCTTCCAAGGAGAACTCCTTGGAGCAGCAGCGGCCACCACAGCCTGGCAGCGGCTGGGCTGGAGGAGCCATGACACCCCGCCCGCTCCCAGTGTGGTTAGCCCAGTACGGGCTGTGGGAGAGGGAAAGGCCCTGGACTCAGACTCAAATAGCCTCCAGCCACATCAACACGTTTGGGCTGGAGCCGCAATCAGAGGATGGCGTGCCGGGCAGCACCGCACCCTGCCGCGCGTGCGCCTCGTGCACAGACGCCAGCCCAAAGCCCTGAGAGCCAACCCACTCCCTGTGGGGAAAGGACGGCTCCAGACACTGCCACGCAGGCTGCTCTGTGCCCCAGCTAAGCGTGCGCTGTGCAGGCTCACGAACCAAGAGACCTCCGGCCCCCAGCGACACTAGGACCAGAGATGATGCAAAAAGCGACTGGCCCAGAACCTGCCTAACCCCTTGGGTGTCCGCACAGCCACTGTCCCAGCAGCCCCAGGCACTGAGCAGCGGGCTGGCCTCAGCAGCCACTGTTCTGCTGGGTGGATGCTGAATGCCCTTAACACCCCTGGGACGCCTGGCTACCATACCCCCGGAAGCCAGGGTGATAGGGAGAGGCCATCATCATCGTGTTCCTATTCCGCCTCCGGCGTTTAGGGCAGTGATGAAGCTCCTCCACTCCTGCCTGTTTCTGGCAAGCCTTTCAGTAGTTTTCGGGCAGCCTTGTTTTCGCTTGCCTTCAGGTGTCCATCTTATTGCTACTCTGGTGATGGAATCAGTTTCCATTGGAAGCTCATGACCGATCCATCTCCAATGCCTCCTGGCAATGATGGTGCTCAGATCCTCTTGGCTGCACTGTGTCAATAGATCTTGGTTGGAGATTGTTCTGGGCCAAAAGATACAGAGGATTTTCCCCTTTTGGGGCTATCATAGGCGGGGGCTATTCAGACCCCACCCCCCATACATATACACATCTATTCAGGGGTGAAAGTAACACAGAAGACTTACTAGTACGGGGGCCTGGCTCTGGGCCCTTGGAAGGGCCAGGGCCTCGGGATCAGCCTTCCACAGCCAGCCCATCCGCGCTGCCTGGCCCGCGCTGCCCAGGGCTCCAGCGGTGATTTAAAAGGGTCCGGGGCTCCGGCTGCAGCTGCGATAGCAGCAGCCGGGAGCCCCAGGCCCTTTTAAATCGCTGGGCTCTGGGGCAGCTGCCCCTTTTACCCCCACCCCGTCAGTAGCCCTGGGAGGCGAGGGGCAAAAGGGGCAGCACTTTAACGGCGACTGCGTATGGGCCAGTACTTGCGGCCACTTATCGGTACGCTGTACCAGCCCACTTTCACCCCTGCATCTATTCCCGCCCCCCCGCCTCAACATACAGAGAGAATCACTGATCCAGAAGCCATGGGAAGAGGGGCGACTGGCTCCCATGTCAGCCTGCCTCAGCCCCCCCATGGCAGGGAACAGCACTGAGCAAGACTAGCCGGGCCCCAGCACAGAAGCCCGGTTGTTCCACCTCTGCTAACAGGAACGTGGGCTTGGCTCATAGTGGGGATGGAGCTCCAGGTGTTCCTGGCACTGGCATTTCTGAGGCTTCCTGTCATCCCTCCACTTGCCCCAAAGCTGGGAGGGGGGGGGCTGTGTTAAACTGGGAATGCAGAGGCACTGCCCTGCCTTTCCAGGAAAGCCTGGCTCCTTTCAGACAGGGAGGAGCTGTTCGCCCCCGACGGGGAGGCTGGGGTTCTGGCCTCTGCCCTAGAGCTCGCAGCCACGAGAAAGAACAGCACAGCAGCGGGCAGGACAGCGTGCAGGGCCTGCACGGAAGGGCAGAGCAGGGCATGTCTGTGCCAAGACTCCAGCGCTGGCAAAGCACGGAGACCACAGGAGCCGCAGAAGGTCACATGACCAACATCGACTCATAAGTCTGGAATAGCGCGGGAGCTGGCAGAGCTGTGGGGGGAGGGGGCCAGGGCTGGAGAAGCAGGGGGTCTGTGAGTGTGAGCGGGGGATGCCATGAGGTATTGGCAGAGCTGTGTGTGAGGATGTCAAGGCACACCAGCAGGGCTGTGTGTTGGGGGGAGCCCAGGGCTGGAAAAGCAGGGGGGCTCTGGGTGGGGGGGCTGAGGGTAGCGGCAGGGATGTGTGCGGGGAGAAGGTAGGAGGTGCTGCAAAGAGGACGCAGGGGCGTGGGCACAGCCATGCTGCCGATACATTAGTCTCACTCAAGAGCATTGACAGAACACTGTGATTAGTGTCTCCCCAGCTGGGGCAGGGGGCTGGCCCCTCCCCACATCACGGGGGAGTCCTGAGCACTCTCAAGGGGCGAGATAACAGCCACTTAGCTCAGGGAGCTAGAAATAGCCAGCGAGAGAGGTTAAAAGAAGAGGCTGCTTCAGGTTGCCTATAGAGGGGAACAAATGAAGTGAGCTGGCCTAGAGCTCTTCCCCAGAGGCCGGCACTTTCCCTATCAGCAGCTCTCACAGCAGTCCAGCCAGTCCTGCGGACTCCAGACTTGTGATCTGAGAGCCCAGCGGGCACAGAGCCCAGCGGGTGGATGCCTCTCCGGCGGGTTTCTACAGGAGCTGGGAACTGAACAGGGCCAGCACAGGAGGAACCAGTTCCCCACCTCCCTGCTTCGATCAGAGGACAAGAGGCTGCTTGTGCAAGGAGCTGGTGATCTGGGTTCTTGGCAGGAACCCACAGGCCGAGCCAGGGCCCTGCAGCAGGAAAGAGCTGCCAAGAGCAGTAAGGGGGACACGGCAGGGGGGAGAAAGGTGCACCAAAGCCACCTCAGGGAGAAAGACCCGTAACTGACGCCACACAGTCCCTCAGGCCAGGCTGATGGAGCGCAGAACAACCCCGCCCCCTCCTGGAATCCAGCATGACCCGCAAACAGGTGGTGACACCCATGGGGCGCACCCACTGCTGCCCTCTGCTGACTGCTACCAGATCTGCCCAGGCCCTCCCAAGTTACGTCTCCCTCTGGCCGTTCCAGAGGGGAAAAGCCCGTCTACTCTTGCAGCTAGTCGAGCGCTCCCCGCGCTCTAGCTGCCGGCATTCTCAGAGAACAGCATGGAGCCTTTTTTCCCCTCAGCCCCTGGTCCAGAGGATCCAGTGCACACTGGAAGGCAGGGCAGGTTATGAGACTGGATTGAACCGCCAGTGAGTTGTGGGTCCAGGCAGCAGAGCACAGGGCTGGCAGGACCGAGCGAAGCTTAGCATTCTCAGGTTTGCCGGCCACCCAATTGGCAGGTGGCTTCGCCAAAGCAGAGCCAGCGAGCATCAGCGCCTGGTCTCTCTCCAGCATGGCGGAGCAGAGGACCCTCACGTTTGCGCAAACGGCCAGCACCACGGAGCTGTCACTAATTAGCATGGAAGGAACTGCTGGGAATGAGCAGGGGCACGGAGGCTGGCGTGAGGGCTCCCAAAGTGCCAGAGATGAACTGATGCAGCTGGTACCCGGTAGAGGGAGGGGAGAAGAGATCACACAGCTCGACAGATTCCAGGAACCAGGGACGTATGTGTGGGCTGAGAAGCATAAGCCAAGGAGGAAAAAACTTAAAGTGGAAAATGCTCTTCCTTCCCAGGTCAGAGGCCAGTGAGTCACTTAAGGAGGAAGGAATTCGTGGTGTCAGGATGAATGAACTGAGACACCAGCAGCAGGGAACATGATGAGACTGGGAGC
Source organism: Chelydra serpentina (assembly GCA_037349315.1). Lineage (NCBI taxonomy): Eukaryota > Metazoa > Chordata > Testudines > Chelydridae > Chelydra > Chelydra serpentina. Next base: position 2,196,156 of record JBAIAC010000156.1, on the reverse strand, counting down.
CAGGACTTCTGGGTTCTATCCCTCGCCCAGGGAGGGAGCGCCGCCTAGTGGTTAAGGTTGGCAAACCGGGACTTCTGGGTTCTACTTCCACACTGCCGCTGCCTCGCTGTGTGATCTGGGGAAACTTGAGGGTAGCAACTCTGACCCAGCCCGGGGCTTAATGCGGCATTCGAAGCGCACCTGGAGAGCCTCAGTCGGAAGGTGCCACCAACAGCTGAGGAACCTGGATTCAAGGACTCTCCGAGAAGGCTGCACAGACAGCAGAGGGTGAGGTCGCACTGTGATCAGAGGGAGTCTGCCCGGAATGGGGTTGACAGGGCTGGAATCCCCATCCCTGGGGTACGTTTGGGAGCCACTGACAAGGCCAGCACTGGACAACAAGCACAGGGGCTTGAACAGTCCAGCCTGGAACCAAGTTGTCTCCCCCTGGCCTTCAGCATCATCCTGGGGACCTCGCTTTCCCCCAGGCTCCACTCAAAGCCCTGCAGAAAGCCGTGCGCATTGAGGGATCAGCAGGGAGAGCTCCTTCACCTTGCCAGCTGCTGGGGTTGAAACAGGCCTGTCTACTTAGTGAAATTTAGGCCAGTGAGCACAGACCCTTTTCCTCAAGCCACCATAGAGACCGGGCGGGGAGTGGGGGGGGGGAAAGAGGGTGGAGACCTGCAAGGCAGAGCCAGCCCCTCCCACTTGTCCTGTGAGCAGCCTCCTCTCATCACTGAGTACACAGAGAGTCATTCGCAGATACCCTGGCAGGGCCACCTACGTCCAAGCAGAGCTTTAGAGTCCGGCTTTAGAGTCCGGCTGCCTGAAGGCCCATGTGTAGGCTCAGCAGCTACAGGAACCCCCAGATCCCACCTGCCTTGCATGGCAGAAGCCTCCTTTTCCCTCCCTCTCGCAATACCAGGAAGGCTTCCCTGCAGTAACTTGGCTGGTGAAGCCCTACCCTGAAATTAAGCAACAGAACTGCCCCACCTCTCAGTCAACCCTGTGGTTACACCGCACAGGCCATAGGGCTAGGAGCTGCAGTGAGGTTACAGTGCCACCTGCTGGCCACCATGCCGCAGGACACGTCCTTCAAACCCCACGCTCAGCACCTCAAGCAGCGGGGCTCACCCTTTTTTGGCTCAGGACCCGTTTGTAATGTCAATGGCCTGTCGTGATCCAGCACGTTGGCCGGGGTGGCCTTGAAGGAGGTTTCAGAGCCCACCTTGCAGCAGTGGCTCGAGGGAGGCGAGCCCGGCCAGAGCCACGGGACCAGAGCCGCCACGTGGCCCTCTGAAACATTCCAGCAACCACAGGTTGGGAAACCCGGACGCAAAGCCCCTCCCCATCTCCCATTTCATGGCTGAGTAGGACAGAAGGTAATGGCCATTAGTGCCCACAACCGCCAGCAGGGCTTGGGCCTTTGGGCTAAGATTAAAGGTGCTTTCAGATGAAGGAGGAAGGACAGAACGTGCAAAGCAAAGCCCAGCGCGTCCTGTGCTGGACTAATTGCCTTGGAGGCTGAAGGTCTCAGCAGGGCCAATGGCAAACATACCGCCCCCTGCTGTCATGCCTCCCCCCGCACAGGAGCGAGCCCCTCTAGAGAGATGGGGGAGCTCAGTCTCTGTGGCCTGTTTGATCCTTTCTGCTGTGGCTGCCAACAAGGGGAGCCAGTTACTTAGCTGTGAGCCAGGGACACCTGCTCCATCAGGACCTGGACTGAGACCTACTGCGCTCGTTTTACACGTCAGGTGGAACCAACTTGTGACCACAGTCAGCCTGAGACTGGGACCGGTGACAGTCCTCATGCTCCAACCATTGTAAGCCTGCAAGTGGCCAGCCCTGCCTCATCTGCCCAGTGCAGTCTGTGGGGCTCACTCACCGAATGCCTTCCGGGGCTCTGTAAGCTTCAGCGTGAAGGTGCGGCCTTTGGGCAGGTCCTTGAGCATCTTGGCAACCTCGTAGTGCCGGCAGCCGATGAGGCTCTGCCCGTTGATGGACTCAATCATGTCTCCCACATTGATGACCTGGATCCGGTCTATGACGCTCCCTTCCTTGATCCTCTGCAAGCAAGGGACAGGACGGTTGGCGCTCAGCACAGATGGCAGGTCCTGGGGCAGTTTAAGTGGCAGTTTCCTCCCCACAGCTTCCAGGAGGGTAAGACGCACTCAGACAAGAGAGCCTGAACAACAGCACTTTCTCTGCTCTAATGCCATTCAGCTCAGCCATTGTATTCAGCAAAGCTGCCCAGAACCCCATAAGATAAGTCAATTGAGACTGAAGCACAGAGACATCTCCAGAGTCACAGAGCAAGTCAGCAGCAGAGCAGGGAACAGAACCCAGGAACCCTGGCTCCCATCGGGCCACAGGACCTTCCCTTTGTAGTTAGTCTCACGCACGTATTTTTGCCCAGCAGAAGCTTAGTCCTTCCTTAGCACATTAATGGTGACTTACGTACAAGGGACCGTGATTTGATCACATTTATAAAATACAAAGAGAATGAAATCCAGACCAGCGATATAAATACTCGGTGCTTTAGAAGGGCCAGTTTCACAAAGCTGAAAACAATTATAAGCCACATCAGCGGAGAGGAAGACTGGGTGTGTTTAAGAACATTACTAGATGGCCAAAAAGCCACAATAGAGGAAGAAGACTGTATTGGTCACAAAATGACCTGGTTTAGTGGGGAAGTGAAGGCAGCTATACAAAATAAAGAAATAATGTAACAAATGGAAGCCAGGAGAAAAGAAAGGGAATAGAAGTCAGAAGTTAGGAACTGTAGAAAATTGAAAATGGAAGCAAAGAGACACAACGAGAACCTATCGCCAGCAGAGTTAAGGACAATAAGGAGGTTTTTTTTTAAACACATTAGGAACAAAAATAATTCTAACAATGATATTGATCTATTACTAGATGGAAATGAGAGAATTATCAATAGTAATGCAGAAAAGGCAGAAGAGAACAAATATTTATGTTCTATATTTGGGGAAAAACAGAGGATGTATTCATATCATAGGATAACACTCTTTCCATTGCACTAGTATCTCAGGAGAATGTCAAAACAGCAGCTACTAAAGTCAGACATTTTTAAATCAGCAGGTCCGGATAACTTGCATCCAAGAGTTTTAAAAGAGCTGCTGAGAAGCTCGCTGCACTGTTAATGCTGATTTTCAATAAGTCTTGGAAGACTGGCAAAATTTTAGAAGACTGGATAAAGGGTGCACTGGGTAGTTATATGCCTCAGTCTGACATCAATCCCAGGCAAGATAATGAAGCAGTTGATATGGGATTTGCTTAATAAAGAATTAAAGGAAGACAATATAAGTAATACTAATCAACGTGGGTTTATGGAGAAAAGATCCTGTCAAATTATCTTGATTTGTTTTTTAAATGAGATTACAACTTTGGTCGATAAAGGTAATAGTGTTGCCATAATATACTGAGATGTCTAACATATTTGACTTGGTACCGCATGACATTGTGATTTAAAAACGAGAATGACAAAATTAATACAGCACACATTAAATGGACTAAAAGCTGGCTAACTGATAGGTCTCAAAATGTAAGTGTAAATGGGGAATCATCATCGAACAGGTGTGTTCCTAGTATGGTTCCCACAGGGATCAGTTCTTGCCCCTATATTTTTTAACGTTTTTATTAGTGATCTGGAAGAAAACAAAACCACCACTGACAAAGTTTGCAGATGACACAAAAAAATGGGGAATGGCAAATAATGAAGAGGCGAGGTCATTAGAACAGAGTGATCTGGATCACTTAGTAAACTGGGCTTAAGCAAGTACTGTGTGTTTTAATGTGTCTAAATGTATACGTCTATGAACAACAACAACAAAAAAGTAGGCCATACTTACACAATGGGGATTCTATCCTAGGAAACAGTGACTCTGAAAAAGATTTGGGGATCAAGGTGGATAATCAACTACACATGACCTCCCAGTGCAAAATTGTGGCCAAAAGGGCTAATGCGATCCTGCGATGCATAAACAAGGGAATCTTGAGGAGGAGTAGAGGGGTTATTTTACCTTTGTATTTAGCACTGGTGTGAGCCCTGCTGGAATCCTGGGTCCAGCTCTGCTGCCCACAATCCAAGAAGGATGTAGAAAAATTGGAGAGGGGTCAGGGAAGAGTCTCGACAATGATTAGAAAACCTGCCTTATAGCCACAGACTCAAGGAGATCAATCTATTTGCTTAATAAAGATAAGTTTAATGGGTGACGATTAGAGTCTGTAAATTATCTGCATGGGACAAATATTTGATCATGGGCTCTTCAGTGTAGCAGCGAAAGGTCTAACACCACGCAACAGCTGGAAGTTGAAGCTAGACAAATTCAGACCGGAAATAAAGGTTACATTTTTAACAGTGAGGGTATTTAATCACTGGAACAATTTCCCTAAGGATCCTGGTGGATTCTGCATCACTGAACATTTTTAAGTCAATACTGGACGTTTCTCTAAAAGATCTGCTCTGGGGATTATTTCGGAGCAGTTCTCCGGCCAGTGTTATACAGAAGGACAGACTAGATCACAATGGTCCCTTCTGGCCTTGGAATCATACATCCCTTCAGAAGGGCCTAGAAACCCAAGGCCTCCCACTAACAATAAAAGCACCATGAGACAAAAGAGCATGGGATTAGGAGGCATGATGATTGACAGTCCTTCTGGTTTTACCAGCTGGAGTTGCTGCAGAGTCTACACATCTTGTGTATTAACTTGGCTCCCTTGTACACATCACCCTGAAGGATCCCAGGGCACTTGAGACTGTCTCTATACACGAGTCACTTTACCCACTGCTGAAATGCAGCCACTTATTGGGTGGAACATGGCAGGTGCTTAACAGCCATACTGCACCGCTGCAGTGATTTAGACTCTGGAATTGGAGCGTCTTAGTGAATGTCATTAGCTGAGAATTAGCAAATGCATCACAATACAGGGGATCTTTCGTAAGATTCCAAAGAGGATTTGTGCTCTAATACCACAAGCCTGCTCTGTTGGTACAGCTCTGTTCTTTCAATCTGATCCACTAGTTTGGGCCTCTCTCATTTACTTGGGAGTTTAGAGTCTGATCAGAGGTGTCACTATCACTGTGCTGAGGGGGCACAGAGGGGTCTCTTCGCCTCTGATGGAACTGCTGCACCTGGGAAAACCATCTGGGACACAGAGCATGTGAGAAAGTGACAAGGCAGGAGAAAGGACCCGGGCAGCCTCATGTAGGGTGCACCGATTCCCTAGCTCCTTCAGAGGAGAACGGCTCCAAGTGAGGTTCCGATCAGAGCAGGAGACAGGAAGCAGGAAGAGCTGTAAGCTAAGTAAAAGAGGCGGTTAGAGGCCAAAAGCATCCTTTAAAAACTGGAAGTTAAATCCTACTGAAGAAAACAGAAAGAAAAACTATCAGGTCAAGTGTAAAAGTATAATTAAGCAGGCCAAAAATGAATTTGAACTAGCAAAAGGCACAAAAACTAACAGCAAAAATTCTTAAGTATATCAGAAGCAGGAAGCCTGCCAAACAATCAGTGGGGCCACTGGAGGATCAAGGTGCTAAAGGAGCACTCAAAGAAGACAAAGCCATGGCAGAGAAGCTAAATGAATTCTTTGCATCAGTCTTCACTGCAGAGAATGTGAGGGAGATTCCCACTCCTGAACCATTCTTTTTAAGGGACAAATCTGAGGACCTGTCAGAGAGTGAGGTGTCAATAGAAGAGCTATTGGAACAATTAATAAATTAAACAGCAGTAAGTCACCAGGACCAGATGGGATTTATCCAGGAGTTCTAAAGGAATTCAAATATGAAATGGCAGAACTAACTGTGGTATGTAACCTGCTACTTAAATCAGCCTCTGGACCAGATAATTGGAGGACAGCTAATGGGACATCAATTTTTTAAAAAGGCTCCAGCGGCGAGTAAGCCTGACTTCACTACCAAGCAAATTGGTTGAAAACAGGGTAAAGAAAAGAATTATCAGACACATAGATGAACACGATATGTGAGGGAACAGTCAACGCGGCTTTTGTAAAGGAAAATCATGCCTCACCAATCTATTAGAATTCTTTGAGGGGGTCAATAAGCATGTGGACCACAGTGATCCAGTTGATATAGTATAGTTGGTCTTTTGGAAAGCCTTTGACAAGGTCCACACGAAAGGCTCTTAAGTAAAGTAAGTAGCCATGAGATAAGAGGGAAGATCCTCTCATGAATCAGTAATTGGTTAAAAGATAGGAAACAAAGGGTAGAAATAAATTGTAATTTTTCACAGTGGAGAAGGGGGACCCTGCTATTTACCCAAGGATCTGTACTGTTCAACATTCATAAATAATCTGGAAAAAGGATTGAACAGGGAGGTGACAAAGTTTGCAGATGATACAAAATTAGTCAAGATAGTTAAGTCCAAAGCTGACTGCAAAGAGTTAAAGGGATCTCACAAAACTGAGTGATTGGGCAATAAAATGGCAGATGAAATTCAATGTTGATAAATGCAAAGTAATGCACATTGCAAAACATAATTCCAACTATACATACAAAATGATGGGGTCTAAATTAGCTGTTACCACACAAGAAAGAGATCTTGGCGTCATCGTGGATAGTTCTCTGAAAACATCTGCTCAATGTGCAGCGGCAGTCAGAAAAGCTAAAAAGAATGTTAGGAGCCATTAGGAAAGGGACAGAAAAGAAGACAGGAAATATCATAATGCAACTATATAAATCCACAGTATGCCCACACCTTGAATATTGGGTGCATTTCTGGTTGTCCCATCTCAAAGAAGATATATTAGAATTGGGAAAAGTACAGAGAAGGGCAACAAAAATTAAAAAGCTTCCATATGAGGAGAGATTAAAAAGACTGGGACTGTTCAGAAGAGAGACAACTAAGGGAGAATATGATAGAGGTCTACAAAATCATGACCAGTATGGAGCAAGTGAATTGGGAAGTGTTATTTACCCCTTCTCATAACACAAGAATTAGGTGTCACCCAATGAAATTAAATAGGCAGCTTGTTTAAAACAAAGTTAACACACAGTCAACCCGTGGAACTCGTTGCCAGGGGATGCTGTGAAGGCCAAAACTATACAGGGTTCAAAAAAAGAACTAGATAAGTTCATGGAGAATAGGTCCATCTATGGCTATTAGCCAACATGGTCAGGAATGCAACCCCATGCTCTGGGTGTCCCTAAACCTCTGCTGCCAGAAGCTGGGACTAGACGATGGGATGGATCACTTGAAATTGCCCTGTTCTGTTTGTTCCCTCAGAAGCATCTGCCACCAGCCACAGTTGGAAGACAGGATACTGGGCTAGATGGACCAGTGGTCTGGTCCAGTAGGATTGTTCGCACGGCTCAGACAGAGAGTCTCTGGGACTAGGAGCTCCATGTGATCAGGTTTGCTGCTGGGGTTTCTACTCTCCCAGGAGACCCATAGCACTGCAGTTCTCTGGGGATGGACAGACAGATGGGAAGGAAGGAGCAAGACAAGATCCCACAGTGTGTGTCTGGGAGGAGCACCCCTCCTCTCAGATTGTGTACCCCACCCACAGCCCGATCAGCCAGTGACAGGGCCTCCTGGGCACTAGGATGGTGTGAGCAGAGCTCAGTCATCTGTACCTTAATGAACGCGTAGCCGGCTCCATTGTCAGTGATGGTCAGGCCCAGGGCCTCCTCGGACTTGAAGACCTCCACCTCCTTCCTCTGGCCCTTCGTGTGTGCAAAGATGAAGTCCTCCAGACCGATCTGGCCACCCAACAGCTTGTCCATGTCCACTTTGTGGGTGTTTAAGGTGCAGAACATCACCTGGGAGGTGGGAAAGAGAGCTACAGAGTGAGGAAACCCTGGACCACAGCTTCCCCCACTGCCCAGTCAGCATCTCTGCTCGGAAGGCTCTATATCCCCAAGATTATGTCAGCGTTCTAGCACCAGCCGCACTGGGCTCATCCCACTTGGACACAGACCTCAGGGGCCATGTAGCCACTGAGCCCAGAGTCAATGACCGGCAAAAAGCCCAGGGCACAGCACAGCCTGACACAGGGTGCTGGTCCACGAAGCCAGAGAAGGCACCAACGTAGAGGGCCCACCCCACTGGCTGGTTAGGCACTGCCACGCAGCAGGGCATCCTCTCTGAGCACCCCACTCTGCAGCCTGGGTGTTCAGCATCTACCTCAGCTGGCGGGATCTTGAAAGCCTCTGCAATTTTGCTGTACAGCTCCTTGACATTGGTGAAGCCCTCGATCCTGCCAGTGGGGCTGCCATGGGCCAGCTGAGTGTGGAACACCAATCGAGGGCGGAGGCTGGCAGGAGGCGGCGGCAGGCCGGGCTGCAGGGCTGCCACACTGCCGCCACTGCCCACCTCCACCCCACCCAAGCTGCCACGAATGGGCTCAGCCTCCTCATTCTCCACCAGCGGAGGGGCCTTCTTCCGGCGGCCTAGTCCGAGAGGCATGAGGGAGGAGTGGCCAGACAGCAGGGAGTATCAGTCACCCACGGGAGAGACCTGCAGGAAGCAAAGGGGAAAGATTGTAGGAAACCGGCAGTGGAATCAATGACAAAATCCAAGCGGTACTGGCTGACTAGGGTGTCAGGGAATGGGACATGGGCCATCCTCCTCTAGGACATCAGCTCCAACCCAGCCTTAGGGCAGCGGGAGCGGGTCTGGGGAATGGGACATGCAGCATTCCTCCTCTAGGGCATCAGCTCCAATCCAGCCCCAGATCGGGAAGCCTGAAAGGAAGGGGAGTCACACTTGTGGCGTGACAAGGCCTATTTTAATTCTGATTCATCTGCACAGCTTTAGCCACTTTTAAAATTAACCAGAATAATGTAAAAAGAGGAGTGACAGCTTTGGAAGCTCCCCCTGCCTGCCTCCCCCAAGTCCTACTGTACAGTCCCAGACCAGTGCGCTCCTGCTGGGAGCCAGCAGTCAAGTGGCAGCACCTGCCAGACCCCCATGTACAGCTCTAAGTTACAAAGAGAGAAGCAGCCATAGGTATTTCTAGCCTGCTTTGAAAACACATTCAGTACAAAGCTCTCTAATGAGTAAGCATCAAGTGATCTCGCGGCATCTCCCCTCCACTAGCCGACCAAAAGCCCCTCCGGTGGTGCTGTTCACACGATTCCTAGTGCTGCAGCGGGTGTGGGGTATGGGCAGAGAATGAAAAGTACAAACCCCCAAGTCCTGCTCTTTGGGGCTGAGCTGCTGGGGAGGCAGGCAACATCCACTGGGCCTGACCTCTGAGTAAGGATTTATAAAAAAAATAAAAATCAGTGTAGTTGCCACCTGGAAACAAAGTAAAACCCACAGGCCTTGCTGGCGAGCAGAGACGACAGAGTACTGCAGAGAGCCAACCACAGGGAAATGACAACCCTACTGCCTCACAGACAAAAGAAAATCCATGCCAGGCCCACAGAGCTTTCCTCGTTGCCAGAGCAGGACACGCATACTGACCCTTACACTCCGAGGACACTCCCAGGGGAAGTGGGATTCCAGAGGGGCTCAGCAGGATTGAGGATCCTGGTGCTGCTGGCTAGGAGTGCCCTGACCCCTGAAGCAAGGACATGGAGGAGGAAGGGGCAGCCTCTGCAGGAGTCCTTCCAGCCCGGGAGCCTCCGACGTCTCTGTTCTGGAATGAGGGTGGAGCGCACCCTGGCAGACTGATTCAGAGCAGAGAAACCGGCTACAGGGCGTTCCTCAGAGGGTGTAATGGTAGAGGAACTCAGCCAAGCCCGTCAGTGATTACTCCATGCCAGGAATCTGCTCAGTCCAACGGATCCCCAGCACCACCGAGGGCAGAAAGATGCCTCCAGAACTACCACCCACCATCACCCTCACCCAGCCCAGAACCCACAGCTCCTAACAGCACTCCCCAAGAGAGGATTCAGCTCATGCTGCAGAATTTCTCCATATCCATGTTCTCCCCCTAGCTGCACAGCTCACTCAGAATCCTCCTTATACCCTATTCTGTGCCCACATCGGTCTCTCCCCCTACTCCCTCCCTTCCCCCTCTCCTCCTCTTCCTTATGCTTACTAGTTTCATCTCCAGCTCTTTGCTTCCTGTCTCACTGTGTCTATCACTCACACGAGCCAGAACTTACCCTAGCCCTCTTTGCTCATTTTAAATCCTAGTTTCCTGGGACATGGCTCTTCACTTCCTGGTGCTAAACAGCCATTTAGCACCACATCCGGTTGGGGATCTTGGGACCCAGCTGCGACCTCCTGCTCAGACAGACTGACTCAGCACTGAATGCCTGTCTTATTATGGCCAGGCCTACCATAACTAACTCATTCATACTATTCTAAAGAGCAGCAAACAAAAAATGCAAGAGGCCAAGTTCTTATAGGAACCAAATGGCCAGATACATTGACCCCCTATTTTAAAGTTTCAACTTCAGAGTATTTACTCACATAAATCAATTTAGGGCTGCTACCTCTTTATGCCTAACTTATGTACCTGCCAGAACTGGCAGATCACTTATTTGTCTAACACACAACCTACAGTTGTGGGGCAGGCAGGATAACACTGCCAGTATCTGCTCCACAACTTCCTTGTACAACTATTTACAGTCCTGTCTTTGCATTTAGGGAGGAACTAGAGTTCTGTTTGCAGCTACCCTAACCAGCTTTGGAAATGCTAATACCATAAAGACATTATATAGACACTTGTTTTGCTTATGTGCGTATGGAGTGAGCAGCTGAACAACTGTTATGCTCCACCGCAGAAGTGGCTGCATTTTCAGCAGAGGGTGAAGCTATTCCCTTCTAGATTGCAGAGCGTTTGCTAAGTACATACAGAATTACTAAGGAGCATTTGGAACTTTAGGGCAAAGTTGTTTAAAAGAAAAGATTCACAATTCAGATGAATAAGGAAATGTGATGGCTGGAAATGCTCGGGGGGCTTTCCCCAACTGCTGGGTCTGGGGCCATCTGCTACCAAGTGGAAGGAGATAACAAATGGTGCTGCCCATTAAAGTGGCAGCAGTTTCCTGCCCCAGGAACTTGTGACTAGCGCCCCTCTGTGGTGACAGAGCTCGGTGTGGGGCCTAGAGGCATCAGAAGGGATAAAAAATAAGGATTCTCAAATTGCCCAGTAAAAGTAGGGTACTGTGTGCATGTTTGTATGTCCTGACTGATCTTGTGGCTAAAGCACAGACCTGGGACTCAGGAGATCTCAGTTCAGATGCCCAATTCCACCCTAACACGCTAACTAACATGCTGGACAAGTCACTTCCCCATACATACATCCCCCCCAAAAGGTGCCTCAGTTTCCCCCTTTGAAATTGGAGAGCAATACTTCCCTACTTCTCATGTGAGGCTTAATTCAGCACCATCTGGCAATTCTGGGATTTGAAGGGCAAAATGACACATGGATGGTTTTGTTCATGGCCATAGAGGGGATTCTGTGCACTCAGCGACTGGGCATTGCTGCTCAGTCATGCATATCGAACTTCTACTAACGTCTTCTCTGCCCCAGCCTCCCAAGGCTAAACTGCAAGTGCTGCAAACACCAGCAGTCCCTAATGCCTTCTTGTGGCAGTGAGAGAAAACTAATCCCCAGCCTGGCTGACAAGAGATTATACCATGATCCGGCACAGCCAGAACAGCAGACACAGGGAAAGCGCAGCACCCGTTGCCCTCAGTGATCATACCTACCCAAGCATTCCCCACCATTCTCCGGGGGCCCGAATGACCATGGAGCGGGATTGGATTTGGGGGCTAATTAATTTAGTGGTTTTGTTTCCCCGACTCCTCAGGCAGTAGAGGTTGTCGACCTCATGTGAGGGATGATCAACACCGGGAATGATTATTTCTTTTGTTTTGTAGCATTTGCGTGTCTTCACTGTGTTGTCCTCATGCCCCACATCACACTCAGAGGAGAAACAAACATCTAAAAGGGTGATGTGAATTCCTGTTGGTGCACTATGCGCCAGAGACTCCTCTGCAAAACTCTGACCACCTTCCTTCATTAGATGGGAAAAGGGAAGGGGAGGAAGAGGCTAAAAGATACTAAATAGACATGCAAACATGGGGAATTTCCAGTAGATTTTGCACAGCAAACTTTGAACTTAAGTCAGAACCTTTTGATCTTTCACATGGGGGGAAAAACCTAAACCAAACCCAAGCCTAATTTACAGGGTGCTGCCCCCCCTATTCTGCATGCACATTTGGAGATTCCACGCTGCCCATCTCTATATTAGAACCTCTAATCAGCAGAATTCAAAGTGCTTCAGACATACATCAGTTAATCCTCACTCACCCCACCAGGCTCATGAGCCTCTTTACCCCTATTTTCCACTGCCAGATAGGTAAATTGAGTACAAACAAGACTTCCTGGTCACACAGGGAGTTGATGATGGCACTGGGAATGTAACCAGGAGTCCTGGCACCCAGTTTCCTGCTTTAACTGTTGTCCGTGGTCTCCAAGTCAAACGTGCATTGTATGCTACACAAGACTGCAGTGCTGGGACCCCTATGCATTTGCACCAGAGGAGGGAGCTCTGTATAGTGGTTACAGGAGGGGACTGAGAGCCAGGACTCCTGGGTACTATTCCCAGTCCCACTACTTTGTAGCCTTCAGTGAATCCCAAGCCTACCATGAGCCTCCACCCCTGCCCAAGGCCCTCTGTGGCATAAACCCCACAGGGGGCACCCCCATCCTTCCGTGCCAATGTTCCCCCTCAAGGGCACAGCAACGGCAACCCCCACCTCCCACACAGCGCCTGAGCCCCCTCAAACACACTCCAGCTGGAACCCCATTCCCAGCAACGGCATCCCCCTCCCAAAGGTGGAGCACGGGGACCTCCCCACCCCATCCCCCTCAAAGCCGAGCCCACCTGTCTCCTCCCACAGAGCTGGGCCCTCCCACTCCCATCCCCCACCCTAGGACACCTCCCCTCGCTCCCATCCCCCCTCAAACCTGGACCCTCTTTCTCCCATCCCCCACCTTGGGGCACCTCCCCTCGCTCCCATCCCCCACCCTAGGACACCTCCCCTCGCTCCCATCCCCCCTCAGACCTGGACCCTCCTTCTCCCATCCCCCACCCTGGGGCACCTCCCCTCGCTCCCATCCCCCCTCAGACCTGGACCCTCCTTCTCCCATCCCCCACCCTGGGGCACCTCCCCTCGCTCCCATCCCCCCTCAGACCTGGACCCTCCTTCTCCCATCCCCCACCCTGGGGCACCTCCCCTCGCTCCCATCCCCCCTCAGACCTGGACCCTCCTTCTCCCATCCCCCACCCTGGGGCACCTCCCCTCGCTTCCACCTCTCAGAGCTAGACCCCCCCCCGGGCTCTAGGGCACCTTCCTCCGCTCCCATGTCCCCTCCCGGCTGACTCACCCCGTCCGCCTCCCCACAGAGCCGGTCCCGTCCCTCCTCCAAACTCCGGCCGGGCGCAGCCGAGCCCTGTCGCTCGGGGAGGGAGGGAAGGCGGGAGCATCGCCGCACCCATTAGCCAATCACAGCACATCGCGCAGACCCGCTGGCCAATCCCAGCTCGCTGCGCTGGACGGGGCGGGGAGCTGGGCGGGCAGATTCGGGATCCATGGCGCAATGGAAGCGTCCAATCCAAACAGCTGGGGAGATACCATCCCAGGAGATGGGAGGAGGGGGGAGAAGCGGAACGAAGGGAGATAACGTCCAGAAGCTCTAGGGAGAGTGGGAGATACCATTCAGAGGTGGAATAGCGAGATACCATTGAAGAAGGAGGGGAGCTGGCAGGAAATGCCTGCTAACCAATTCTGCCCCAGCAGCTTCCCCTGGCCAATCACAAGCAAGAAGATTGAAAATAGCCAATCAGAAATTAGCAGGCAAAGGTATTGGTGGAGTACCTGTACCAGGTGTATTGTCCCCTCCTCCCCGCAAAATGATCTGAGTCCACAGCCTAGCAGGCTGACCACTACTGTCTCCTTGCTTTCGTTTGCAGTGTTGTAGCCATTTTGGTCCTAGGGGGGGAGCGACAAGGTGGGTGAAGTAATATTTTTATTGGACCAACTTCTGTTGGTGGAAGAAATAAGCTTTCAAGTTTACACAGAGCTCTTCCTTCAGGTCATTGCTTCCCTGTACTTTTGCCTGTCTGTATCCATCTGTTATCTGATTTTTGGCTCTTTGGGGCAGGGACTGAGTGTTCAGAGGCTATACAGCACATAGGGGTCCTGGTCTGTGGGCTCCTAGTCAAAGATCCCCTGAGCCAATAGCTCATCCGGCTGATGCAGTTAAGGCATGTAAGTTTCATAGGCAACAGTATACAAGGGAGCGATTTGGCTAGCCCCATGTTCAACTGCCTTTGACTGCCTAACCTGATGGACTAGGTACCCATTTTGTAGCTGGGTGAGCTGGAGGCTCCTAGGCACTACTGTAACACACACAAGCAATTGTACTGTTTGCAAGCTAGGAAGGGAGGTGTGCAGTTGACATTCCCTCAGTTTGGTAGCTAGTTCCTTTTGTTCCAGCAGATGTGAGAAACAGGTGGGATGCAGTTATTCACGGTTGTGACATGTACAGTTTTGCATTTCAAAGCTTACAATAAGCACTTTTAACTACCTGACACTTTTTAAGGTGAACTTTTAATAATGAAGTTTAGCTTTTAGTGGGTTTTCTGTGAATACTGAGGGGTTGTTTGCTCCAACATGCTTTCCCTGCCCTGTTTTTTCACCTTAGCTTTACTCCACACCTGCACCTCTTCTCTCCTGCCCTCTCCCCTCTACCATTCCATCCAGCTGATCCCCTCTTGTCTAAACCCACCTAAAATAAAAACTACTCCTGGAACTGATATGTTTGCTGCTCTCACATAGTTCACTCTGCTTGTTATATTGCTTCCTCCACCCACTGTATGTGGTTTGTCTGTTTAGAGTGTAAGCTCTGCAGGGTAGACACCATCACCTACTGTTTGCGCAGTAGGACCTCATTCTCAATTGGCCCTTAAGCACTATCAAACTAAAACAAACACAAAGCATGGTGCTTCCCAGTTTTGTACCATTGACTGGCTGAGCTAGGGGGCTGCTGGGAGCCTGAGGACTATATCTAATCTGCGTGGAATGGACCATATTACACCCACCTTAATTCTTCAAATATAGGGAGGAATCTGATACAATCGTCCCCCAGCTGCAATGCTCTTAGACTAGCTGGTTCAGGTAGTTTCCATGGGCAGGTAGGCCTGGTAGTGGCACATGAGCCTTATTAACAGGGGACAATTCTTAGGGGTCAGTTGTTTATGAAATGCCTGTGGTGTGCTAAACAACAGCTAATTATATCTTCTGCTCTCTAACCCTGTACCCAACAACCCTATGCCAGGGACCCCTGGAATATACAGCACACTAAAGCATTTACACGTATACTAAGAAAAGTGGGGGAATATGACAGGAGTTGGGTTTGTATCATTTCATTATGGAAAGTTTCCACTCATGAAGGAAGGCTAAGGGGAGAGATGATTGAAGCCTGGCTTAATACAGGGGGCTTGGCTGACAGCCTTAACATATGGAAGCTTAGGACATGGAATCCCCCATCAAAACCATGGCCTGAGGGGTGGGGTGAACCAGCTCTGAAAACGTTTAAGAAAAAGTATTTGTGCTGCCCCTAACTTCCCACTCTCTCCCCCCCATTTGTCACCTTAGAGGGGAGTAGGCTTTTGTTTTCCAGCTGTACAGGTACAAATGTGGTAATACTGTTGTGCTAGAGCAAATTCTCAAACGTATTCATGGGAGAGTAGTAGGTCACACAGCCAGTCACTTCTGTTCAAGGAACACTCTGACACAAGTGGTCAGTCTAGCTCTAGCCAGTAGGGGTTGCTGTGCTGTAGGAAGAAACATGAGTAGATACTAGGACCTACAGCCAAGGAGGAGGACCAAAACTAGCAGCTATTGAGGAGAGGCACCAGAAAGTGCTAATACCATCAAGCATCCAGTAAAGAGCAGGTGATGACAGAGCAAGGCAGACTATTAAAAGAAGCCAAAGGATCATTAAAACAAGAGAGCAAAAATGGTGGATCTTGACAGGAAAAGAAGAGGGGAGAAACTGCCACCTGAGATACCCAAATACTTCCCTATTCTTACTTTTCCAGTGTTGTAAGGGAGACAGGGATACTGTATATTGCAAACATGAGTGGAAGAGGAAGTTATATGTAACACTATCTCTAGGGTGAAGGGAGCAGGTAGCTCAAGGTGCAGGGAGGTGGTAGTTGGGGCTGTGTGCACACATGGGGTGGCTCAGGGTGCAGGAAGGGGGGTGACTAGGGGCTGTGTGCAGGCAGAGGGTAAGGAGGGCATAGCCTCCGGCTGTAGGGAGAGTAGTATTAGGGGCTATGTGCTGGGAGGGCTCCCCTATGGTCCCTGTTCCCAGAGGGGTCTGCCAGCCACTAAGCCAGGTCCCCCCTCAGGGGGCTCTTACCAGCTGCCTTTGTGGGAGCAAAGGGGATGGGGAGCTGAAAAGCAGCTTCAACCCAAGGCACCAACAGAAGGGGAGGGAACACTGCCACCGCCTGCTCCATGGCACCAGCTAGAGCAGCAGCTCTCACACAGCTTCCCACCTTTGACCTGGCCAAGGAGAGGAGATGGGGCAGGGGAGGTGTGGAGCTGCCCCTGGCACTGCCATGCTCTTGTGCTTGTTTTTTTTGGTGGGGGAGAAATACCCTTCACATCCCCAACTCCACCCATGGCCTCAGGACTTCTGCCCCACAGGGAGCACCAAGGCTCAAGGCTTCAGCCCCACAGGAGAGTGCTTACATAATATAAGTAAAGCTACAATTTAGTCTCAGAATCTGACTTCCACCTACCTCTGAATTCACCCTTCAGCGGTCAGGAGCTGCAGGGTCCTCCGCTGCTGGTGGGGGCAGGGAGCTGCAGGGTACTCCTGTCTCCTCCAGTGGTTCCCAAAGCCCCCAGCTGCTGCAGGCAGCTCCTAGCCCCTGCACAGCTGACTGCTTGAGGCAGTGTAGGGACACCTCCCCCCACCCCATCTTCTCACAGATATTTTTAGTAAAAGTCACTGACAGGTCACAGTAAAAGGTAGTAGAAACAGGCATGAAGTGAGTAGTTTTAAATAGCAGTATCTTTGTTATGGAGCAGTCTGTAGCCATTTCCTTTTTAAGCCACCACAAGTATTTAAGACCATCCACTCTGAAATAGCATCCTTCTGGGGGGGGGAAAAAATCATCAAGAGAAGAGATGGTGGTAGTTTGCCACAACTGAAGCAGCATGGTGCTAGCATGTGGGAGCTCTCCCATAGGAAAAATGTATAAAATACCTTCCCAAAGTATGTTTGTGACTCAAACAGAAGAGGGGTAGAATGCATGGACTAGCTTGACAAGAATTCCTAGCTTCCTCATCACCCCTGCCTCTAAGCTTTATTGTACAAGTTATGTGTGCCACAATTCTAATGAAGCCATTAAGCCATGTTTACAAGAAGATTTTGCACCACCATTGGTTCAGGACTAGTGCAGCTGTTCCAAAGGTAGTAACACTGAAAGCAGCATAAGAAAAGCAGACACCACTGGAGGGTAAAAACCTAGGCCTCTGCCCTGTGAGCACTGTCTGGCTGTATTAGTAATTCCACCATAGGCACCACATTAGCTCAACAGTGAAAAGGACCAGTGCTAATATACACTGCAAAAGATGGGTGTTTAGTGATTAAACCCATGTTCAACAAAAGTTAATCGTAACAGTATTTTCCCATTTCATTGAAGTTTAATGACATGTTTAGATAAGTCTTTCATTCCAGATACGCAGCCCCGCTGCCAGACATGCCTAGATCTTTTCCTTCAGTTAAGGAGACTTTAATTGTGACACAGCTCTTTGACAGTCTATCATCATGGCAGTAACATTACAAGATAAGTTTCCAGTGCATTCCAGGTTCATGCTCCCCCATTGGATTGAGAATGTTCTCTCACAACCCCCTCATGAATCTTTATCAATATACTCAATCCTATAAAATATAAGATGCTCTACTGCATTACACACATCAACTTTACACAATGTATACAAAAAAATATATAATATATACAGGAAGTGCCACAGTGCTCCTGTATCAGGAACAAAAACCCTTTTATCAAAAAGGATAACTCTGGTGGTGCTACCAATTCAGAGGATCAGAGTCCTTTAAAAAAAAGTCCAGAGTCCATTAGTGTACTGAATAAGTCTTTAACATAATAAGTTTTGACACTGACCCTGCATGCAGGATGATGAATAAGACTCAACCTCCTGTTTAGGTACAGTGTACCTGGAATGAGAAATGGCTGCCCCATATCTGTTCAGCCCATGACCAGGAACCAGGCTAAGAGACCTTAAAATGTCTCTGTGAGGGGGAAGACTTTCATAGAGGGAATGATTCAGAGTATTATACTTAAGTGTCATTTTCCTTTGCACATTTTTTCTTGACCAGACCTTGTTCACTTTGGTAGTTAGGTTTAAACTCATCACACATTGGCTAAGGGCTTACTCATTCAGGCTGACAATTCTGAAAGACATTAGGACTTCTCTAATGTTTCCAGAGTCACAGATTAAGGTCAAACACGGGGTGCCTTCCTTCGAACACGATCGACAGAAGGAAAAACAGTTAAGAAAACCCTTAGCAAGACAGCGACAACTTACAGGAACTAAATAGTTAAGAACATTTAAGTGTCCCAGTAGGAAAGTCCTTCGGTGTAGGAAGTGACAAGGGACACAACACAGTACAACAGAAAGGCAAGATGTTGAAGATTGTTTTACTTGCAAGTCCAGTTTTAGATTTATGTTTCACCCTTTCCAATGGAGGAACTACAGGCCTGCACGAGATGAAATGAAACAGATGCCCAGTCTATGGGTACCCAGTTAAGGGAAGGCAGCACATTGTACACTAGGGTGGAAACTGGTCACCAGAAGAAAGGTTTGACCATGAGATGTTCTGCAGATTCCTCCCACAAGCAGCTGCTCACTGATGTAAATACTTCAAGTGATGATCTGGGACTAGAGTCACTGAAAAGTGAATGCACAATTTTGAAGATGGTACTCTTGGGGGAGAAAATACTTGGTGTGAAAGTCAACAATCTCCACTAAAGAGAAACCCTGAAGTCCTGGTTATGGTCCAAAAACCTTTTGCTTTGGAAGTGTCCTTATTTCAGTTCTCCATGAGCAGCCTTGCTATATTGGCAGGATCTGCTCTAGGACACTTTTGGAAGCCTGTGGAATTCGGTCTGGAAACTTTACTTCAAATTCTATAATAAGGTCCCCTCGCTGGTCTGGATTCTTGGGATATGGGAGGCCCTCTCCAGGGATTCGCCGCTTTATCCCAGGTTTAATGACATCTTTAAATACCATTGGAATGGTCCTGCCATCCAGCGTCGGCACATTCACTGTGCAACCACATAGGGCCTAAGTATAAAAACAGGGCAATTAAAACACTGTCTGCATACACAATCTCTAGCAGATTTCCCAAACAACCAAAGAGAAAATGTTTCATTATGATGGCCTGTTTATTCCAGTTAGGCTCTTCTGAATCCTGCTGAGTTAATCTGATACAGGCACCAGATTAATAGCACTAGAAATTGTACAAATATACCACAACAAACAGTTGTGCAACCCTTCCTGCTGATCCATCAATGTGGGTCAGTTTGGATGTTGAAAGTTCACCTTCTCAAGTAGTGTGCCATCTCTAATGGTGGCTTATGCCCTCTGGTTGCTTCACAAGGAAGTATCCTGAGGCTACCAACTTATTTTATACAGACCAGAGAGAAGTAAGGCAGGTGTCCTATTATGGATTCAAGCCAGATATTGAACAAAGTGTAGGGGAGAGAAGAGATCCCTCCCACCAAAAAACTCTGTTACGGGGGGAGGGATAGCTCAGTGGTTTGAGCATTGGCCTGCTAAACCCAGGGTTGTGAGTTCAATCCTTGAGGGGGCCTTTTAGGGATCTGGGGCAAAAATCTGTCAGGGGACAGTACTTGGTCCTGCTAGTGAAGGCAGGGGACTGGACTCGATGACCTTTCAAGGTTGTTCCAGTTCTAGGAGATTGGCATATCTCCATTTATTTAAAGATCTGAGTATTCCCATTTGTCACTCCCACCATCTAAAACCCAAGCCAAGCCACCCACTAGTGTCCCATACTGAATCGGGCACCTTTGCTTACCTCACGGAGACTGATCTTAGCTGGGAAAATAATATCAGACCCATCTCTCTTAAAGACATTGTGTGGCTTGTCTTTTAAAACAAAGACAATGTCAGCTGGAATGTTGTTTGCTGTTTGGTCTCCCTCTTTGGGAAAAGTAATCTTTGTTCCTTCTTTCCATCCTCGTTTGACTTCAATGGTCAGAATCTTGTCCTCATTCCGTGTAGTCTTGCCATCTGCATTGAGTCGTTTGTGAGAGATTTTCATTTTCTTGGTGCAGCCAGTGTATATCTCCTCCAAGGAAACCCTCAGATCGTGAATGACAGGAGAGTCTTGTTTTTTGCGTATACTTTCATGGCCCGAGCGGGAGCGAGAGAAGCCCATATTACTAAAGCCCCCCATCTGAAAAGTGGAGAAAGGGTCATCAACATCCATGTCTTCATCTCCATTCCTTTGTACAAAAAAGGTATCAAATGGGTTCCTCCCACCAAAAAACTCTGCAAACATAGCATGAGGATCTCCATGAAAGGTGTAGCTGAATGAGGTACCACCATTGGGACATCCACCACTGCTGGGACCACCTCCCTTTAGTCCTGAAAAACAGAGTAAATATAATCCAGTAGTTAGTCATAAAGCTTGAGTTTACAAGGTTCTTATCAAGAGTTCAATCCCCCATGGCTTTGTTAACTGCAAGACTCTCCCCCACCCTAAGATCTCTGAAAAGATTTTTGTTCATGACTAAGTTTGAGATGCATCACCAAAAAGAGGTTTGCTGTCATCTTAAAATGGTGTCAAGATTCAAACCTCCCTAGTCAGAAATTAGAGCCATGTTTAAAAGCCCTCATATCCCCCAATTACTGAGTCTCCAAAGTAGTAACTTATTCAGAGCAGTTTATCGTTTTATAATTGACCCAACAAACCTAGCTGGCCTATAAACTTCCCATCTCTTCCTACAGAGAGTCTGATTTAGAATCACTGTAGGCAAAAATAATTTTATCTGAAGTGCTTGGAGACAGCAAGTTAAATTCTGCCTATTTCAATGAAACACTGTTACGGAGGCAAGTTTCATAACATACACAAGCAAACAAATGTACCAGAATCTTCTAGTGACAAGCAAAGCCATTCTCTAGCCGTGTCTCCGCCTCTCCTAGAAAAATGGCCTATCAGCATACGACTACTAAGGCATCAGCTCTTAAGGGTAAACCACTACATTTACAGGAAATGCAAGATATAAAACACTTCCACTAGCAACTGAAAAGCAGCTCAAACTCCACTTTTGGAAAGTAGTTTAAGGACAGTTATCTACAATGCCATTAGCTGGAAATATCAACTCAATTAGTTTTAAGCTGAATACAAATATTGACAGTTGAGTTAGCCAAGCTAGCAGTGTTTGAGAAAGTACAAAGCAAGCTCCCTTGCTTGAGTCATCTAAATGGATGAGACTGTGCCCTAGAAAAACAACCTGGACTAATGTTAAATTAGAGATTTGATGCAGAAGTTTAATTCCTTAATCTGGAGGAAGGCAGGCACATTGCCTCCAGGCTTTGCACATGGATTTCAGAGCAGGTCCCCCAAAGAGTCTGACACTGGTGTTTTATTAATAGTTTTAACAGGCTATGTTATTAATGCAACAGGACGCTCTTTAAGATAATTAAGAAACTGGCCAATTCCCAAATCCACTTACAGACAATAGGAACTAGTTCTACTTTCTTTCATAACTAGCCCTGTACCAGATCTCCCTGTTCCTAGGAGTCTCCTCTTAGATTAGGTTGTTGACAGTCGTTTTCACAGCTCCTTAGCCCTCCCATGCCATTGACAGAATCTACAAGCTGTACAGTCAAATTGTGTCCCCTTCTTGTACACACACAAGCCCAGGATTCAGTACTGTTCCCTGAAAGCCAACTAGATGCAACCCTCTCCAGACTTGCAGACAAAACCAAAGACTTTCAGGAGCAGGGGTCGAGGATTAAAATAAGAGAG
The DNA here is from genome assembly GCA_037349315.1 of Chelydra serpentina. NCBI lineage: Eukaryota > Metazoa > Chordata > Testudines > Chelydridae > Chelydra > Chelydra serpentina. Next base: position 2,174,127 of record JBAIAC010000156.1, on the reverse strand, counting down.
TCCAGCTACTAGTGAATACTTTACTTCTCTGTTACTGCCAGGGTTGCCCCAAGAGAGCCTCTGTCCATCACCCTGTGTGTACAGAGGATACCAGGTGCAAAGGGATACCCAGCTCCCTCTCCAGAAAGTTCAGGTGTACCCTATTAAGGCAGAACACCCCTCTTCCCCAATCTCAGTACTGCACCTCACTTCAGGGAAAGCACTTACACAGGATACCCATCACCATGGCACCCCAAACCACCCCATGCAGGTGGCCTAGTACAGAACTGCATCAGAATTTCCTTCTCCCCATGGATATACTGTCTTCCCCAGCCCTCCTCCAAAGAGGTTCTCCTTTCCCCACAATGGAGGCTCTGCACCCCAAACCTTGATACCTCATTCCCCCTTCTTACCAACCTACCCCGTCCTTAACCACCCACCACTGTCTTGGGTTAAGTGAGCCACACCCTTTACTTTATCCTAAAAGCAGCACCCTTCTTCCCCCGGAGTCCCAGCTTCTCAGGGAGTCACTCTTCTTTCTCCCCCATGGCACCCCCCCCCCAAACATGCAATCAGCCCCCTTCCCCACAGCATAACTACGGGGGCAGCCCTGATACTCAGCTCTCCCCCCTCCCTGCCCCTTGCCAACCCCCCAGTCCCTCACCAAGCTTTGCTGCAATCTGCCTTCAGCGCTTCATCTTCGTACCCCCCCTCTCCAGCCCCTTGCCCCCCCAGCCCCTCCCCCACACGCTGCAGCCGGCCCTCACCTTCCTCGCCGAACTTGTCGAAGATGTCCCGCTTCTTGGGGTCGCTGAGCACGTCGTAGGCCTCGGCGACCTCCTTGAAGCGCTCCTCTGCGCCGGGGTCCTTGTTCTTGTCGGGGTGGTAGCGCAGCGCCTGCTTGCGGTAGGCCTTCTTGATGTCGTCGTCCGAGGCGCCGCGGGCCAGGCCCAGAGTGCGGTAATAGTCCTTGCCCATGGCGGCCGGCTGCGACGCTCAGTTCCTGTCAGTGGCGCGCTCCACTCCGCCGCGGCGGCCGCCGCCTCCCCCCATTTATACGGCGGGTGGCGGAACCTTCCAGAGCTCGCCACGGCTCTCCAGAACCTTCCTCCTCCCGGACCCCGCCTCCGCCAATCATAGCGCGGGGCCAGCCGCTCTCCGCCAGTGGGGACGAGGTCTGCGTCACGTGACCGCACACAACCCCTCCCCTCCCATAGAGCGTAACCGTCGCGGAAGCCACGCCCCTCTCCTGCCAGCAACCGTGGGGTGGGTGGGGGCAGAGGCGCGCGCTGTGCGACCAACGGTCGCAGCCCGTCAGTGTTCCTCCCCGCGGGAGCGGGCTCGCGCTGACAGGACTACTGATTTCCGCCTCTCCAAGCGTTCTCGCCACGCCCCCCCTCCTCGGGGCGGGGCTGCGCGCGAGCTGAAGTCTGAAAAGTGAATGCAGCTGACTACGCCCACTCGCGAAAGCCACGCCCTTCATATCACCCTGATCTAGGAGGGGCGGAGCCAGGCCCCCGGAAGCAGCCTGGAGCTCCTCCCCCACCAAGAGCACCCTCACCCCAGGTCCTACAGCCCCCCGCCCCAGGGCACCCATCACCCTGGGTCCTGCAGCCTCTCCTCCCCCACCAAGAGCACCCATTACCCCAGGTCTCACAGCACCCCCCCCCAAGGGCATCCATTGCTCTAGGTCTCACAGCCCCCCAAGGGCACCCGTCACCCTGGTTCCAAAGCCTCCCCCCCGCCCCCAAGGGAATCCGTGACTGGATCCTGTGTGTTTTAAGGTTATAAAAGGACTCATAGTGGGTGGGGAGAGACAGGCACAGGATGTTTGGGAAGTGGAAGGCCAAGGTCAGAGTAACCGAGCTTGGCAGAAAGCTCCATGTTACATCACACAAGCCAGAAGGGCCCTAGAGGGGCACACAGGGCTCTGACCCCAGCCCAAAGGGTGCTGCAGAGCAGTGAGGAAACTGAGGCAGGGAAATGCATGCAGGGTTTGTGATTTTGATACAGAACTGTGTATTTCTCAAGTGATTAAGTGAAGACAATGCTGCGTACGACCCCTGTGCAAAGTCTGGATGTGCGTTCATGCTCTACGCCTGGCACCTGCCCCCTGAGAGAGTTACATGGTGAGATGGCAGGCTCACACTTTCAGTTGGAGTTCTGCGAGATGGTGTGTTCAGGCCCCAGGAGGTGAGTCCGAGGGGTATGGTCTAAGCTCTCAGGACAGGAGGGTAGATAGAGGGTCTGTGCAGTGAGGACACGCCTAGGGACCTCAAGCCAGGGTCACTACCTGGACTCTGTTCAGACCCCAGAGACTTAAAACACATAGGTTCCAGCAGCTGGATCCCCGCACTCCCCAGCAGTCCAGTGAGTAGCCAAAAGGGGACCTCTGACAATTCCCTTGAGGGGGTAGAAGATAGATCAGCTACTGTGGCCCAAACAGACATTGGCCTCTCTGCAGAGATTGTCAGCAAAGGGCCAGTTATTACCAGTTGTGATGAGAGGGGACCTCTACCCTCTGGGAAATGGAAGGAGACCCCCAAATGAGGGCCACTAAAGGGCCATCAGAAGGGAACAATGTATGGCCCCTGCATGGGGCTGCCATGGCACCTCCATCCCTCACATTTCCACGGATCCATTTGTCTATACATTTTTCTAGACATATATCCTGATAATTTTCACATACTTTTTGCTTGGTAGAAGCGACAGAGAGTCTTGTGGCACCTTATAGACTAACAGACGTATTGGAGCATAAGCTTGCTCGAATACGTCTGTTAGTTTATAAGGTGCCACAGGACTCTTAGTCGCTTCTACAGATCCAGACTAACACGGCTACCCCTCTGATACTTTTTGCTTGGTGATCCCCTCACCCCCGTGCTTGACCGTTGGCGGATACCAAATAAGCAACAGGAGAACTGGCAAAAACTAAAGTGTGGGAGGCAGTGTGTCCTGTCAAGTGGAGTGCAGGGGACCGGGAGCCAAGACTCCTGGGTTCTGCTGCTGATTGGGAAGGATCATGGTGGTCTAGCGGTTAGAAAAGAAGATTGGGAACCAGGATTTTAGGAGAATGCTTCGTGGTTAGAGCAGGGGACTGGGAACCCAGTAGACTTTTCCCAGTTGGACTGCTGGCTCGCTGTGTGACATGGGACAATCTGCATCACCTCTGCTTCAGTTTGCCTGTCTGAAAATGGGTGTAATTGTGGCAAGAGAGGTGAGTGAGGTTTGTGTAACGTGTCAAGTACTCTGTGATCCTCTGATGAAAGGCTATGTGTCATGGCCTAGTTGTGTGCTGGCTAACCAGACGGACGTGTGGGGTAAAATAGGTGTTAGCCCACTTCACTAGTGGTAACACTGGTAATTCCTGGCTCTTATCGAGCGTCTCATCAGCAGAGCTCAAAGCATTTAACAAAGGCATGCAGCATTATGAAGGGGCATTAAAAGGTGCTGCTGTCTCTCTGCCTTGGGCAGATTTGGACAGGCTTTTCAGACTGCAATGATCTCTTTGGGACAGACAGTGTGGCCCAGAGTAACTGAGTTCAGAATCTTCTTGCATCTGAAGAAGTGGGTATTCACCCATGAAAGCTTATGCTCTAATACGTCTGTTAGTCTATAAGGTGCCACAGAACTCTTTGTCGCTTCTGAGTTCAGAATCTGGCCCCTTGATTTTGTACTTAAGTGGCTACCACATCCTCTGTCCTGCGATGCAGGAGCTGACCTGCCTCAGAGTGAGGAAGGAGAAGCTGGTTGGCAGAAAACGTTTAGAAATACAGGTTCTGCTGCTGGAAGATGACGCACAGTGATTTCATCTCCAGCTTTCCAGGATGGAGAAAGCCTGTCAGGAAAGGGATGAGTTGGTCTCGGAAGTTACTGCAGGAAGAGCTGGAGGAGTGGCAGGCCGGCAAACAGACCATTTGGGTCCAAAGAGGGTAACTCATGCAAGAGCAGTCTGGTTATTGCGGGGAGTGAATTGCTTGCACGTGCCTTGGCCTTGGGAAGCACTGGTTGATCACCAGGACAGCAGGTGAGGGGAAGGAGCCATGCTTGCTCTGGGAATGGCATGTTCAGTGCAAGGTTAGAGATTCATAGATTCCAAGCCCAGAAAGGCCCATTGTGGTCTTTTAGTCTGACCTGTATTGTACAGGCCAGAGAACTTCCCTGGGTTTATTTCTCTTTGAACTAGAGCAGATCTCTGAGGAAAAACATCCCATCTTGTTTTCAAAGTTGCCAGTGATAGACACTCCACCTCGACCAGTGGTTAATTACCCATCTGCTAAAAATTTGAGTTACTTCAACTTCCAGCCATTGGATTATGTTAGACCTTGCTCTGCTAGATGGAAGAGCCCGTTATCTAATATTTGTTTCCCATGTTAGTACTTATTGGCCATTATCACGTCACCCCTTAACCTTCTGTTTGTTAAGCTAAATAAATGGAGGTTTTCTAATCCTTTGATCATTCCCGTCACTCTTCTCTGAACCCCCTCCAATTTATCAACATCCTTCTTGAATTGTGGGCACTAGAACTCTGTGTTCTAGCAGAGGTCAAACCAATGTCGGGGTCAGAGAAGCAATGAACTAGAGGAAGGGGGCTGGGAGTCAGCATTCTTGGGTTCTATACCTAATTCTGAGAGGGGAGTGGCATCTGGTGGTTAGACCAGGCTAGGCTGGGAGTCAGGACTTGCATAAGAATGGCCACACGGGGTCAGACCAATAGTTTATCTAGCCCAGTGTCCTGTCTTTGATAGTGGCCAGTGCCAGAAACTTCTGAGATTTAGGGACACCTGAAGCATGGGGTTGGGTACCTGACCATCTTGGCCATCGATGAACCTACCCTCCAGGAACTTATCTCATTCTTTTTTGAACCCAGATATACTCATGGCCTTCATGATATCCCCTGGCAGCACGTTTCACAGGCTAACTGTGCATTGTGTGAAGAATGTTCGTTTTCAATTTGCTGCCTAGTAAGGTTCCAGGTTCTATACCTGGCCAGGGAGAGGGGTGGCTCTAGTGAATAGAACATGGGTGGACCAGGAGTCAGGACTCCTGGGTTCTATCCTTGGCTGTAGAAGGGAGTATATCTGATGGTTAGAGCAAGAAACTGGTCATCTCTGCAGTTCGAGTTAAAGAGATCAGATACCATAGTGATGGGCATGGTATATAAGAATTGAGGAAAAGAGACTGGAAAGGGCTCAGGGAGGGAAAGAATTGGTGAGTGATGTGTTAAGGAGGGTACTTTTGACCTCATTGCTCTGTTAGCTGGAAGGCACAGAGAGGATCTTTGGGTTGCAGGCACCTGGCCTGCAGACCCAGCCATCTCTGCCTTCCCAGGGCGATCCCTGCAGTGGGGTGCAGGTTTTTCCCCTCTTCTCTTTGCAATGCACAAGTTTGGCTGTCTTGCACCCAAGGTTTTCACCATCTCGCATGTGGGTGCAGAGCTGCCTGCTGCGTTTCTAGAGGGTGTGGGCTCTGAGCGCCAGGCTTTGCAATCTTTCACCAGCATTAAAGTTGCTTTGAACAGAATGTGAGCAAAATGCAGAAATAGGGCTGGGGGGAGGGGGAGCCACAGCAGCTTGTTAAACAAAACACATTTTTAAAAGTGAGACTGAAACAGAGACTAGAGCTCATGGGGTGGGAAAGTGATCCTTAGATAACCATCATATTGTCAGCATGTACTTCTGGGCAGTCTCTCTCTCCTTGGTCACTTTACCTGACTGACTGTTCTAATTGGGCACCCTGCCCTACTATTAGGCTGTAAATCCCAGCCTCACCATCTCTGTTTGTTTGATACAAATGTTACAGCGAAACAAACAGACGTGGCTGGGCATATGTCTGAAAACAGTTCTCTGGTGCCTTGGGCAGTTGGCTCCATTGTCTGCAGCAGTTTCATACATAAAGGGATTTGATCACTCCGTCTGTTGAGCCTTACCAAGCTTGGCTACCCATTGGCTTCAAGGAGATCTGTGACTGTCTTTGGATCCCATTAGCACTGTCCAGTGTAACGATGTCAATCACTTCTTGCTCCTGTTAGCCTTGTGGAGCCAGCCCAGCTAGGGAGAGCGAGACAGATTCTACTGCAAAGCAACAGATTTGTTGACCAAGGCCCAGACCCTCAATGGGAGTTGGGCCCCTAAATCCCTTTGAGAATCTGGGCCTCAGGACTTGCCTACATGGGGGATTTATCTCAGAATAAGGCAGTGTGTCTATAGCGACAGCTATTCCGCAACAGCTGGCCATGTGGACACTCTTATTCTGCTTCTGCAGTAGCTTTTCCTGTCCATTTCCCCAGGCAGACAAGCCCTTAACTGCAATCTTTGTGTGAAAATCACTGTGGACAACAGGACGCTAGAGGGGTCACTAAGAGCACAGTCTGAAGACAACAGCGCTTCATGTTTTTAAATCATGATGGGATCTGCTCTAGTTCAATCAGGAATTACTCCCAGGCAGGTCTCTGGCCTGTGTTATACAGGAGGTCAGACTAGATGATCACACTGGGCCCCTCTGGCCTTGGAATCAATGAACCCCAAGGATTTGCATTCCTGGCAAAAATGCAGAATAGCCCAGCTTGACTCTCAGATCCCAGGGCTAGTTTATGATGTCAGAAACGGAAGTTGGCCCTGCAAATTGGAGCCATTGAGGCAATAAACATGGAGCCCCTCAATGGCAGCTTTAGAGTCACTGTGCAAGGCAGGGCTGTGCTTTAGCCTTGCAGATTTGAATCTAAAGGGAGGAAATGTACTAAGCAGGAGATCCACTAACAGTTAGCTTGGCTGCATTACTGGTCAGCTAGTCACATGGGTGACTGAATATGACAGAACACCCCTCCACTACCCTGTAGCTGCCTTGCCTCATTGTCTGTCTACTGAGAGTCAGGACTCCTGGGTTCTATTCTTGGCTCTGGAAGGGGAGTGTGGTTTAGTGCCTAAAGCAGGGAGTGTCCCAGGAATCAGGACTCCTGGGTTCTACCCCTGGCCCAGAAAAGGAGTATAGTGGTTAAAGCAAGAAATGGGAAAACCCTACAGCTGTTTTTTAAGCCCAGTTTAGGAAGAGCACGTGCTAGTTTGCAGGACAAAAGTAGCCAAGGCTGGTGGCTCTGTCAGTCACTCCCTGCATGACTGTAAGGAAGACATGTCGCCACTCTGTGCCTCGGTTTCCCCATGAATACAATTGGGGTGTTTGTGAAGCTGACTAACTGATTGAAAGGCCATTTCGGAGCCTTGCCAGTAAGGGGCTATTAAAGAGCTGAGTATTATTCCTTTGTAATCCCATTATGTGGCGTGAGTCACTGAGGTGCAGTCTCGGGAGCGCCGCAGCAGCTGAGCTAGACAGACATTTTGTAGCTCACTCGGTCAGTGGTTCATTTCATTAATAAAAACTGTAGTGCAAACTAATCCCAGGAAGGTGCTGACTTTCCACTGACACCATCGCTGCAGAAAGAAAAACACATTCACTCAGACAGAGGAGCACGTTGGCTCCTCCTCTGAGTTGCAGCCAAGCAGTCATGCTGCAAATCTAAGCTTGACAGAATTGGATTTCTATATAATGTAGATGGAAAATATGGATTTTATTGTGAGCATTTTTTTTAGATTTTTATCAATTTTCAGTTGTGAGAAATTATGGGGAGGTCAGACAATTATCTAATGTCAGTAGACACTGAGATTCAAAAAGTGAAAGATGTATAGACGGTTAAACCACAAACGGTCACCATCACATGTCAATATATACAAAGACAATAGTCTTAAATCAACAAATACCTGCTTTTACTAGTCATTTGTAACAAGCCTAATTCCGAAGTCTAAATCACTGGCTTTTGCCTCTAATAAATTCTCAAGCAGCATTTGTCTTACTTTGCCCCTCTGCCAATTTCAGTTATTAGCAATGGAAATATTTTTTGTGGGTTTGTGTGCCTGGTGAAATTGCCATTTACCAACAAAAATCTAATCTTCCCAAGGCTCTGACTATAAAGAATGTAGAGATTTTCATATCATGCCATGATCTTAGGCACAAAAGGGGGTAGGCCAGGTCTGGGATAGGGACAGACCTCTTATGGCTGTTGTGAGTAAAGGCATCTGATGGGCAGTAGGAGGTGCTGCGCTGCTGGAAAGCTCACATCTTGCCATCCTGTTTATATTTAACTCCCAAGAGTTGGGCTGTTAAACGTTGTCTTTGCCAGTTTCCAAAAAGCCCATTTCGGTCCCACCACCCTCAATTTCCCCCTGTGGTTTCAAAGGGATAGAGTACTCTTCACGACTGGTGTTGTTGCTGTGCACTTTTAAACAGCTGTTGTGGCCCTAACCCAGAGGTGGTTGCATTTTGGTGACTGCTGCAAAGCATCCTGGGAGCCATTGAGATGACAGGTGCTGTGAAGAGATAAGAGCATATGTCTTATTTTCTCCATCTGTCACAGGATGGAGTTTTGAAGTTCAGCAGCAAAAAGCAAGCACCCAAACTGCAGACCATGGAGTTAAAAATCAACAGACATTTTTAGAAAGACAGTAAATGTAAGACCCATGCATATGTCATTACATTCATCCGCCTCTCTCCTCTCCTCCACCTCCCCCAAAAAGCTGGGTTGATCATAGGATCTCAGCCAGAAACTGAGCAAGTGAAATTCCTTAGGGGTTAGTGTAGAATAGATTGGGTAACCCCCCTCTGGCTCATCGCCTTCCAGATGTGCCTGCAATGAGCTGAGCTGGCTCAGCAGCCCCCGCCCTATCCATGACAACTCCAACAAGCTGGCGTTAGCTGAAGCTCGGGGGGCCTGGGCAGGCAAGGATAGGAGCATGAATAACCAAGCAAGTTCGGTCCTGCAGATGGAACCACATGCATTTCTAGGATGCTCCAAACACAGGGTTAGGCCTTCGCTGCAGGCCCAGGGCAGGACAGGGAGGCGACACTTGGCCAAGCACAAACACCTGGCTCAGCTGCAGCAGGGGCATAGGGCTGGTTACGGAGGTGGGCCTAGTCCTGTCTCCTTTTAGGGGTTGGATTTGGGCCAAGGTTAACCAGGTGGGGCTCACACTGGGGTCCTCTGAACCCTTCCTTCCACTACTGGGGCTCCTACTGGCAGGGGGGGATGCTGGGATCCTTGCCCACTTCCCCTAAGCTTCCAGAACGCTGTGGCTGCGCTGGGATTACTCTCACATGGTAATTCCCCCTAGACACTCCCAGCCCTGTGCCCATATGAGTCACTGGGCTGCCTTGGTGCATTTCTTTCAGGGTGGATTTGATTTAAATCACTAGTCAGGAAGACTTGATTTAATCATGGATTTCTACATAAAAGTGCATTCTTGTTGGTTGTTATAACCTTAATACATATTCTTCACAACTCAGAGATCGATGTAGGTTTCATTTTTAGAAGGTACACACTATGCATTTTTAAGTGACTTATTTTGAAAATTTTTCAGATTAGTTTTACAGCTATATCAGAAAATGAATGACTGTTTAGTTATTTCATTAACCAACGGTAATTGAAGCAGATATTTATGAAGTCATGGTGAACTATCATTAATATTTGGAGGATTTTCTTGCTATGCTGTATTAGGAGGAGAACATCACCAGACAGACATTTAAAGTGTTTTATTTAACTAAAACAACATTATGTATTCTGGATTTTTTTCTTCAACAGCAAACATATAATATTTTAACAAAACAAGCATATGAATTTTTGAATTTAAACATTCATGTTTTGAAAAATCAGGTTTGTTTTTGTAGTTAAATATTTTTAAAAAAAATAAAAATATTGGCTTCTGCAGCTAATTCAGCCATCTTCACCTTTATTTTCCTGTTTGTTCATAATCTGGAAAATAAACAAGCTTTCCTGCTTTTTCAGGTCCCAAACAATTTCTCAATTTAGGATGAATTAGTCCAAAGGAAGAAAATATTATTTCTACACCAGCAGAAGTTACTGCTGTTAAAAGTGAGATTATCACTTCAACAGTCTCCGAATCCAAGTGCTTAAGTGACTTCCAGGAGTTCACTGGTGTGACTTTCTTTAAAACATCATCAGCAAACATTTCTTGAATGCTACCACTCTGATTTCTTGAATGGTTCTTATTTCCAAACTGGGTCTCTTTTATGGTCTGCTACCATTATAAATTTCCCCTTCTAGTGAGAGAATGGTATGGTAGATCTCAAATCAATGAAGGCTACACTCAGAAAGACCTCAAGACTTCTGGAATATGCTGCTCAAACAGTTTCACTTTTGTTTCTACTGCCTGTCCCTCCCTTCTCACATTTATCTCCAGACTTCTCCTTGTCCAGATCTATTCCACCCGCAACAATCTTCTATTCATTGAACTTTTTGAAACTTTGCACTTTTAGAGAGAGGTAAGGGATTGACTCTGTGTACACAAATTTGCAGAGGGACAATAGGGTTGAGGTCTGTTATTTCTCACTTCTATATATTATTTATTTAAAAACATTGTTGCTATTAACAAGGGGGGAGCAAGGGATAGCTCAGTGGTTTGAGCATTGGCCTGCTAAACCTAGGGTTGTGAGTTCAATCCTTGAGGGGGCCATTTAGGGATCTGGGGCAAAAAAAAAAAAAATCTGTCAGGGGACAGTACTTGGTCCTGTGAGTGAAGGCAGGGGACTGGACTCAATGACCTTTCAAGGTCTTTCCAGTTCTATGAGATAGGCATATCTCCTTATATATTATATAATCATGTTATCTCTGGAGACACAAATCCACAGTTTGAGAACTGTAAAACTAAGCATCTCTAATGGTATCTTCTAGACTGAGCACTAAGTCCCATTGGGTAGATAGAAAGATTAACCTAAATAATCTATACAGAAGCCCCTGGAACCCCGTAAAATTGGGTCCTTAATCCATGAACTATTGGAACTCATTGACAAAACTTTTCTTAAACATTACATTAATATATTACCTCATACTATAGAATTAGAATGTATAATCCCAATTCTACGAGGCGATATCTTTTCACTATAATGTATCTATCTTTAGATATGCTTTCTGAGGAAAAAAACATTGATAAAAAATTTTTTTAAATGGATTTTTTTTAAAAAAGTCATTGATATCTATCCACCCTGATTTCTTTACCTCGCTCTGCTTCCTCTGCACTTCCCCACCAGCTGTGCCCAGCAGGTAGATGAGTCTCAGGGTGTCCCTACAGCTGGATACGCCCTGCGAGAGCACAGCTCAGCAGGTGACTTAGTGCTGGCTCAGACAATAGCAGGAAGGACCGAGTTCCTGGTTCCCAGAATCCTGCCAATGCCCTTCTGGCCCTCCCCTCCCCTCCCCAACCCCTGCCAATGCCCTCCCAGCCTCCTCACCCCCAAAACCTGTGAATGCCCCCCCTCGCCCCCAAACCCTGCCAGTGCCCTCCCGGCTCCCTCGTCCCCAAACCCTTCCAATGCCCTCCCCACCCCCAAATCCTGCCAATGCCCTTCTGGCTCCCTCGGCCCCAAACCCTTCCAATGCCCTCCCCACCCCCAACCCCTGCCAATGCCCTTCTAGCCCTCCCCAACCCCTGCCAATGCCATCCCAGCCTCCTCACCCCCAAAACCTGTGAATGCCCCCCATGCCCTCCAAACCCTGCCAATGCCCTGCCAGCCCCCTCACCACCAAACCCTGCCAATGCCCTGCCAGCCCCCTCACCACCAAACCCTGCCAATGCACTGCCGGCCCCCTGGCCCCCAAACCCTGCCAGCCCCCTGGCCAAACCCTCCCAGCGCTCTTCCCCATTCCCAGTACCCCTCGGCGCCGCTACGGGGACCAGGAGATCGGCACCCTGGGGCTGAGGCCAGGCGGGCACAGGCAGACGAGGTCTGTTCCAAGACCACGTGGGTGAGACCTCCGTGCCTGTCTTGATAGGCTCCAGGCGGGCAAAGCTCTGAGGGGATTGGCGCGCCGTTCCGTCATTCGCGCCCACCTCGCTGGCTTCCGAGTGGCCGGAGCCTTATCACGCGCTTCAGTTTCCATGGGGACGCTTGGGGCGGGCTCGCAAGCGGAGGGGCGGGAAGTAGAGCCCCCCCAAGCTCTGATTGTCTGGAGCTCTGCGGCCTGGCTCCTACGATTGGCCGTTCCGACTGGACGGACCCCGCCCCCCAGGTGAGACTCGGGACGAATCACGTGAGGGCAGCGGGTGCCAAGCGGCAGCAGCGGCGGTTGGCGCGTGAGGAACTATGAAGCACTATGAGGTGAGGAAGCGGCCGTGGCCCCGCAACGCTCGACCGCAGGGGCCCCCCTCTGCGGGCCCTCACTCAGCCCAACGGCGAGAGAACCGGCCCCCCAGCGCTCCGCCCGGAGAGGCGGTGGGCGCACATTGCACATGCGCCAGGCCAGCCAGAAGGCGCTAATGCGCATGCGTTGGATGAGTGGGCGGGGGCATAAGGCGCGAAGAATGTGACGGGGCGGTGTTGTACATGCGCTTAGCGAATGGTGTGGGTGGGAGGGGTGAGAGCACGCATGCGCACATGGTGGACAAGGGGTAGGGGTGGGCATGCGTTGGGTGGATGTATTTATATCGCAAACAAGGGGGGCCCCGCTGGTTAGGGGGCAGCGGTGGGGGCAGAGCCCCCCTCCGCCCTTCCCAGGCTGCCTGCCCTTGATTGTTGCAGTTGTCAGTCCCTGCAGCTTGCATGCACGTGCCCCTCTCTGCATGTCCCTCCCCCAGCAGTGGCATCCCCAGGGTCACAGGTTCCTGCTGGCTCCACCGCTGGGTGAGCAGCCGCTTCTCACTCACTGCCCCGCTAACTCACTAACACGGCACTTGTGTCTCGCAAACCATCCTCTGCCTGTGGTGGAATTTAGTGCTGGCTTGGGTCCCTCTGGCCCCTGAGCGGGGGCCTGACTGGCAGCCTCCATGTTTCCCCAGTGTCTTCCCTGAGGGGGGATTTGGGCTCTGTGGCTGTTTTGGGCTTTGTGGACACATCAAATGGTAACTCGCCATCTCTGTTGGGCTGGATTCCTGCTTATGTTCCCTTGAACCATCCAGTGTCTGAACCCTGTGCCCTACCTTCCCCCCACCCCCTCGAATAAAAAGTGTGCCTTTCCTCAGGAAGAGGAGCAGGTTTCTGTAATGATTTCAAGTCCAAGCACTGCTGGGGTCTCTAGAAGGAGATTTCTGCTCATGGGGTGAAATGTTAATAGACTTTTACTGTAACTAGCCTGAATGCCAAATAGCCTATGGCACTCTTCATAAAAGGTGGGCATGACCCATTGGCTTTGATCCAAAATTTGCCCTTGCACTGCCAGAAGTGGCTGCATTTCAGTGGTTCTGGATGAATATAGTATAAGTGCTTTGGGGCTTCTTCCTTCAGAATAAAAGCTGCTCATATGAATGTAAAATGATTTTTATTCATAATTGCTTGAAAGTTCTGGACTCCTCTGCTTTCAGAGTGATGCTTCTGGAGTGAGTGTGCAGACTACCCACCAATCTAGAAAACTACTTGAGCCTGTAAAGAGAGGCTGCTGAAATCAGCTTGGACAGCCATGGGGAGAGGAGGTCACAGGAATCCTTGCACCTGTCTTGTAAACAGATATATACCCAGATATGTAGGGCTATTAATATTGGCTGTAAGTACAGCTCTCTCAGCAAGCTCAGCAGTTTGTCAAGCGCTTCACATGGCAAACTGTCCCACCAGAATATTGAATACAGGGCATGAAGTAGGGGAAGATTTAATAACCCCCACATGTACTCTTTTGATCTGGGAGGAGAATCTGGAGTGCGGCAGACCATCCTGCAAACTGAACATTGTACTCCTGACTCTTCCCACCCTGAAGGACGGATGTGTCTGCGTGGACACGATCTTCCTGATTCGCTGACAAGGGCAGAGCTGGTTACCTCATACAGGTCAGCTAATGTCAGCTGTGGTCTTAACACCATCTATTTACCTCTATTGAAAATGGCAGTTGAACCTTTTATGCCTCTTCATGATCCCTGGCTGTAGTACTCATAAGGATACAGGTAGCTGACAGCTGTAGGCACACCTAAGGGTGAGATGACAACCACATTGTGAAAATTAAAAGCTACATAAAGAGGTGTAGGATTTGTGCTGCTCCTAGCAGTCTGGGGTGCTATCTGCATGCATATCAGAGAGGACAAAGGTCTCCTGCATCAGACCAGTGTGGACAGTTCTTTCTTTGCTTATCTTACTGCCTTATCACAGCTCTGTGCCTTTTGGATCACCTCCCTGAGCATAGAAAAGGGAAGATCCATTTGTTCCCCAAAGCCTGGGATTCTGGGATTTCCATGGCAAGGAGGACTCCTCCAAAAGACAGCTGTATTTGCAGTTCAGAAAACAGGTACCTGTGCATCACTTTCTGCCCACCCCATGGAACTAGTTCAGGAATCCTGGTTTGTGTCCTCAGACTGTAGATTGTCTCCGTGGGATTGCCACTAAACAGCTTTTTATGTGGCTTCCAACCTATGTTAATGGGCACCACAGAGCCCAGCAAACATGGAAGGAAAGTGCAGGGACCTTTGGCACATGGAGTCTATCACAGCTCTTCCAACTGAAGGATTCTACACCAAGGGAGAAATAGCCTGAGGCATCCTCTCTGTCATTGTATTTCACATATTTATAGTGTCAGTCTCTAGTTTCTAAGCCCTGATTTTACTCCTATCACGGAGGAGTTGGGAGAAATCTTGGAAAGGCTGGTTGGATTGGGTGTGGCGTGTGATCTGACGAGTTGGATCAGGGCCTCTAAAGATACCATGGGAGCTCCTCATTGCTCTGCAGCCCTGAAAATGCTTGTCACTGTTCTAGTCTAGTGAGTCTTGTTCTCCCTGTCAGTGGGAGTAAGTGACTCTCCCATCTGCATGTTACAGCTAGCAGAACATTCAGTAGGGGAGTGATAATGGAATATGGAGTCTTCTGCTCCTAGGTGACTGGTTGGTAGTGACTGAAAAAATCTTATTTACCATCTTATTGGCTTTCAGGGACCTGTGTGTGAAACAAGTTTGTTGGGTTACAGTCCAATTCCCACGAGTCAAGCATCCATGTCACCGACCCCCATATGGACACTAACTTGTGCCTTAGCTGACAGCCTCAACAGAGACAGCAATGATTCACAGATTCCAAGGTCTGAAGGGGCCACTGTGATCATCTAGTCTGCTCTCCTGTAGAACACAGGCCAGAGGAAGTCCCCAAAATAATTCAAATCAGCTGCAGAAAACTGACGTCCCTTCTCGTGTCAAATAAAGGCTGAGGATGCTTCCAGGAGAGGGAAGCTTGCACTGCCACTGCCAGTCCTGCTCAGGGCACATTTACAGTAGCACTGAACGTGCTTCATTAACAATTGTGTATTTAAAAACCTCAAGGTTCCTTTACTCTTGTTCTTAGTGAGCACATGGCTGTGCTGGGAGGATCAGGGAAACCCACAGAAGCCGGTTAGGTAAGGAAACCTCTAAAACATCAGCTTAAACTAACTTTTTTGTAAGAGATGCAAACTTTTTGAGCTTCACCGAGAATGTGGAACTTGCAGGGTTATTGTGAGCTCTTTGGATCTTTTAGCTCTGTGATTGTGAAGCACCTAGTACAATTGGGTCCTGGTCCGGGAGGACTAAGGCTGCGAGGTCCTGCCACAATAGAAATAATGTTGTGTGGTTGCTTTGAGCAGAGGGGATGTGTGGAGAGGGAGAAGAGCTCCCAGTAAGGGTCCGTTTGTGACGACTTGCACTGGGTAATCAGTAAAACAATCTGTATCACTGGTTACTGATGAAACTCTTGAAATATATTGAATCTTGCTTGCTTCTTCAGGGTGACACTTTGGCACATCTCATGCTGCTTGTGTATAAATGGCGTAAAGGGATCCCCCAGGCTAGCTTAGATTTTGCAATAAGCGTTCTCTCTCTCCTGTTATTGCTAAGGGTGGAGCAATATGATAGAGGTGTGGTAATTGCTCCATAATTCAAGTTGCAGCTGACTTTGCATTTTTGGCCTTGCCATTAAAATCTACCAAGTAACTTACTGTATGGGGCCAATGTGACCTTAAGTATCACTTTTCTACCAGTCTGGTGGAATTGGATGGTGTTTCTGTGATAAGGAGGTGCTCAGAGTTCATAGAATCATAGAATCTCAGGGTTGGAAGGGACCTCATGGAGGTACCGGGCCGTCTGCTTCCTGGCCTTGGGGGTGGGGGTGTCACCTGGCAGGCTGGGCCCAAGTGGGAGGGCTTGGTTTGGGGTCAATCATAGAATCATAGAATCTCAGGGTTGGAAGGGACCTCAGGAGGTCATCTAGTCCAACCCCCTGCTCAAAGCAGGACCAGCCCCAACTAAATCATCACAGCCAGGGCTTTGTCAAGCCTGACCTTAAAAACCTCTAGGGTAGGAGATTCCACCACCTCTCTAGGTAACCCATTCCAGTGCTTCACCACCCTTCTAGTGAAAAAGTTTTTCCTAATATCCAACCTAAACCTCCCCCTCTGCAACTTGAGACCATTACTCCTTGTTCTGTCATCTTCTACCACTGAGAACAGTCTAGATCCATCCTCTTTGGAAACCCCTTTCAGGTAGTTGAAAGCAGCTATCAAATCCCCCCTCATTCTTCTCTTCTGCAGGCTAAACAATCCCAGTTCCGTCAGCCTCTCCTCATAAGTCATGTGCTCCAGCCCCCTAATCATTTTTGTTGCCCTCCGCTGAACTCTTTCCAATTTATCCACATCCTTCTTGTAGTGTGGGGCCCAAAATTGGACACAGTACTCCAAATGAGGCCTCACCAGTGCCGAATAGAGGGGAATGATCACGTCCTTCGATCTGCTGGAAATGCCCCTGCTTATACAACCCAAAATGCCATTAGCCTTCTTGGCAACAAGGGCACTGTTGACTCATATTCAGCTTTTCGTCCACTGTAACCCCTAGGTCCTTTTCTGCAGAACTGCTGCCCAGCCATTCGGTCCCTAGTCTGTAGCAGTGCATGGGATTCTTCCATCCTAAGTGCAGGACTCTGCACTTGTCCTTGTTGAATCTCATCATATTTCTTTTGGCCCAATCCTCTAATTTTTCTAGGTCCCTCTGTATCCTATCCCTATCCTCCAGCGTATCAACCACTCCTCCCAGTTTAGTGTCATCTGCAAACTTGCTAAGGGTGCAGTCCACACTATTATCCAGATTGTTAATGAAGATATTGAACAAAACCGGCCCCAGCACCGACCCTTGGGGCACGCCACTTGATACCGGCTGCCAACTAGACATGGAGCCATTGATCACTACTCGTTGAGCCCGACCATCTTGCCAGTTTTCTATCCACCTTACAGTCCATTCATCCAGCCCATACTTCTTTAACTTGCTGGCAAGAATACTGTGGGAGACTGTATCAAAAGCTTTGCTAAAGTCAAGAAATAGCACATCCACTGCTTTCCCCTCATCCACAGAGCCAGTTATCTCATCATAGAAGGCAATTAGGTTATTCAGGCATGACTTGCCCTTGGTGAATCCATGCTGACTGTTCCCGATCACTTTCCTCTCCTTTAAGTGCTTCAGAATTGATTCCTTGAGGACCTGTTCCATGATTTTTCCAGGGACTGAGGTGAGACTGACTGGCCTGTAGTTCCCTGGATCTTCCTTCTTCCCTTTTTTAAAGATGGGCACTACATTAGCTTTTTTCCAGTCATCCGGGACTTCCCCCGATTGCCATGTTTTTTCAAAGATAATAAGTCTTACATTGTTCAATAAGTCTTAATGTTTTTGTGCCACTTCATAGCAAAAAGTAGGAGAGAAACAATTTGGCTTGCTGGACTCCCTTCAGTGAGACCTAGTGACCAAATCAATTGAGTTGATTTAAAATCTACTTTCAGAGGATTAGTAAGCTCTTACTCTTGAGTGTGCAGCTTTCTATAGATCGCTGGCCGCCAACCTTGGTCCAGATCATTCAGTGCCTGCTGAAGAAGACTTAAGCGTTTCATTTTCTTAAAATGTCTCTAGCCCTTTTTCATGCCAAGGGAGCTCAAAATGTAACCTAATCGCTAGGAAGACTTGTCAATGGAAACGAGGATTTCCCACTTAAAGGCACTCATGATGGGGAGACTTGTGTGTGTGTGCGCGCGTGTGTGTGCGCGCAACTAGTGCATCTCCCCTGAGTGTCCTGTTTCTCGAGCCACAGGGAGGAGGTGAGAACTGGGCGTTAGGCCTGCAGGAGGGGAGATGGCTTATTGAGCCTTGGGAGGGTTGTTATGCATGCACACTTGAGCTTTAGCTGGCTCTGTAGCCCCCTTGTGAGCCTTCTGATGGGAGACTCATCTTCATGCTGGATCGCCTGCTAGGATCAGCTGGGCCTATCTCACCTCATCAGTTTGCTGCCATCACAGGCACTTCGGTCTCTCTTGGTCTCCTGAGGACTGAAGTGTTTTGGTCTAACTGAAATCATTAGGCTCAGTATTGAGCTATCTGGGTGAAATGGAATAGCCTGTGCTCTGCAGGTCAGACTGGATGATCTAATGCTCCCTTCTGGCCTGAAACTATGAAACTCTGCCTGGTCTCTGTTTTATCTTCTTGTGCGGTAGAAGACAAGCTCTTCAGGACAGGGAGGCTGTCAGTTGGGCACATCAGACCCACTGCACAGTTGGATCTACCTCCAGGGAATTATAGTGGTGAAGCTGCCTGCGTGACTTTACCAGCTAATATTTCAAGTCTTCTGGAGCTAACAATCCGCGCGTTATCTCCCACTTCTGCATACTAATGTACTGCTGGCTTCACCTCTTTGAGACAGTGTAAAGTAATGGCTGTTGTAGTAAGGCTGTCAGTGTATGGGGAGTCAAGTGGTTGGGGGAGGAGCAAAAGTTTAATCAGAATGATGTGACTTCCAAGGTTAACGCCTCATGACCAGCTAGAGGCGGAAGGAAGTGTTGTATCAAATCTCATTTGAAAGCGTGCAAACATAAAACACTAGTTACTAGGCCTGAATGTTGCAATGTATATAGAGGACCAAAAATTAGGTGGGACAGCACACTTCCAGGAGGACAGCATATCCAGTATATATGTTATATACATCTGATGGACTGTGGTAACAGATACTGACCTCCACAGACTTTGGAGTCATCAGTTAGATAGCTAAGTTTAAACTCCCCAGCATGCCAAGGTCCAGTGCCTGGGTACTGGGAATGTTGGAGCTTCCTGCAAGGACTTTCTTTGCTGAGCGGCCTGGGAATTAAAGTCCTGGATGAATCACAGTGTGCAAACAACTGTCAAACAGTATCACTTTAACAAACAAAAGGGGGCCATTTAGGGATCTGGGGCAAAAATCTGTCAGGGGACAGTACTTGGTCCTGCTAGTGAAGGCAGGGGACTGGACTCGATGACCTTGAAAGGTCCTTCCAGTTCTAGGAGATTGGCATAGCTCCATTTAAAAAACAAAAAACAAACAAAAAAACACCTGATGGCCCCTTTGCATTTCTCAAACAAAACTTCCCCTAATGCAAAGTTCAGGGTACATGGCAAGGGTTTTAAAAATCTTTTAAAGAAATAAAAACTGTTTAGGATGCCAAATTATTAAGTGTGGAATTGGGTGTCTAACTATACTCCAAATAAAAGTAGCAAAGGGTCTTTCAAACATTGAATCTATTCTCTTTTTGCTGCTTGGCAATGTGTAAAGGCCTGGAAGGTCAGGAAGTTTTGTGTTGGGGTTGGATTTTTTTTTGTTGAGTACTCTACCTTTGAAATATTGGGTATGTCTGGCTGGTCTCCCCTGGTTTTGCTCGAGGATTCACTGGTGGTCCCAGAAATGGGGAGTTTGAAGATTCTTGTGTGAGGGTGTTAAGAGACCAACAGTCAGAATAAAAATTAGTCAGTTGGGATTCCCTTTTTTGGTATGTGTGGTGTCCTCATCTGCCCAGTTCCCCACTTCTTAGTAGGCATGACCTAACTTGTAATTATTAAAACCTGAGACAGCCCCCTTCAGTGTCTCTCTACATCCCAGAGAAACAAAGGAAACACACATTTCCACCCTCTTCTCTGGTCACCTTGAAGAATGCTCTGGAGGAGGCAATTTTAATCTTTTCTGTGGTTAGAATATCATAATTCTGGGATTTCTTGATGAAAGTGCTGCTTGGTAGCCTCTCCCTAGCTGCTCCACATCCGGCAGCTCCTGCTAATGCTGCTGAAGGATTAACCTGCTTGTGGTTGCAGCGTGATGCAACTTCAAAAGCCAGTGTAATGCCACTGTTCATGGAGAGCCGTTGATGAGGCTATAACTAATGTGGTAAGTGGCCTTGGGAATGCAGTAGAGTGATGAGACATTTCAAGACAAACTCACAACTGGTATTATGTCTCCCAGAAACTTCAGCCAGCGTCTCTGTCTTATTGTTAGTGTAGCCAGTCAGAAACTCTGCAGACCAGTGTGGAATTTGAGATCAAGTACCAGACTGGGGGTCAGGAGACTTGCTTTGCTACTGACTCCTCATGTGCCAGTGTCTTCACTGTCTCCTTGTCTCCATTTACCCATCTGTTAAATGGGGATAACAATACCGACCTTTGTAAAGTGTGCTGCGATCCCAAGATGCAAAGCCCCTCTAAGTGCCAAGTATTAATAGAATTTGGTTGGAGTTTTTGGGGTGGGATTGTCCAAAACTCCTGCTCTAAAAAATAACTCTTAAATCCCCCACTCCTCCTGTATCCAAAATATTGATCAGCTCCTCAGGGAGAGGAGTGATGCACAATGGATGGGATCCCACCTTGGCAAACGCAGGATTCTGGGTTGATCTGTGATCCCCATGTGCTTCTTGGAAATCTACAAGGAGCAAGGTGCTTGTAAATATCAGTGCCCTGTTCATGGGTGGATATCAGTCTGATGGAGCAGGTAAAATCTGGTGCCCACAGCCAAACATGTTTGGTTGGTCTGGCTTACATCTCTTCAACTGGTGCTGTTCTTTTAATGTTATTGCCTCACAGCAAATAAAGATCAAGTGACCTCCCTTTCTGTGGTTGTCCTCAGTGTTCTGCTCCTGTCCATGCTTCATCTCTAATCCTCTTGCCGAAAAGTACTGCAGGCAGAGGAGGAGGGTGCATTGTGAATCAACCTGCCAGCAGGGGTTTGGTAAACTTCAGGTGCTTGTTCCTAGCAGAGAGGTCTTTAATTTGGTAAATCAAAGGGACACTCTCCAATTGTTTTTTTAAATACTTGCTGTAAACAGAAAGGTCTTTTCCTCGTTATTACTTCCCCCTGGAACAGTTTATTAAATTGCACTTGTCACTATTCTGTTTTCTTTGCATTTCTTGCTGCTCAGACAACAAAAGTGATTTCAATCCGTTTGTGCTGTTCATATAGTCCCTTTCACCTTCAGGCTGGGTTGCAAACACCACCGATGATGCACATTCTTAAAACAGTAGTTTGCACTTTAAAAGAAAATGTTTCTGTAAGTTGTATAAAAGTCTGTTATCATATTTAAAATGTTGGGCCTTCTGTCAATGGCTGTTTCATAAGTGTTCCAGGCCAGGGATTGTCTCTCGCTTGTGTTTGTAGAGCAGGGGTCTCAAAGTCTCAGCCCGCGGGCCATCTGCAGCCTGAGAACCTCCCCACTGCAGCCCGAGGAGGAGAGATGCAGGCAGACACGCTGCTGGCAATCTCTGTTGAAGCCCCCCCTGCCCCCCCGCAGCTCCCATTGGCTGGGGGAGAGGGACAGAGATACCCATCACTAGTTGCTAGGCAGAGTCAGCCATGGAGCCAGCATCACTTTTTGCCACAATGACTATAATTTAATAAGTCAAAATACTGAACACAACTATCTGATGCACACCTTGCTGCAATCCTGAAGGTTTCAACTGCTCAGTCACTGAGGCCAAACATCAACAAACTGACAGAACGGAAGCGTTGCCGGGTGCCTGGCAAACACTACAAACTCTCTGGCAGGTGAAGAATTGTATAAAGTTGTATGACCGTTTTATTATTTCTAAGAAATTTGAAATAAAAAATACAATATAAACTTTTTCTTTTCTGAACACCATCTTCAGTGACATGATTGGCCCACTGGGAGGATTTGAGGACTGGCCCTGGCCCTAATGTAAATTGAGTTTGAGACCCCTGCTGTAGCGTGCCTACCACAGTGGGGGGTCTTATTCTTGGCTGGCGCTGTAGTAAAGATCTCCACCTTGCCTGTAGTGGTGCTACTACTCCAGTGATGGGATGGGAAGGTTAGTGTGTAATTACTCCTCAGATCCAGATGAGGGTGTTGGAGTCCCTTTAGCACTCGGTCATTCATATGTACGCAAGAGGGTGCTGTTGCCTGTTTGATGCCAAACAGATGTTTTTTGATTTATTCTATTTTCAGTTAGGTCCTATCCTGCCCTGGCTTAGCATGGTATTTAGCAGTAAAAGCCCTCCTGAAAGAGGAGCCCAGCTTGATAAGCATTTAGGTAAACTGTAGAGACAGGCCTGTGGTTTTTTTTTATTTTTTATGTTGCAACTTAATCCTGCTTTTGGCTATCAGCACTGCTTGGGATCCATCAAAAGCAGGGTGCGGCTGAAGGTGGGGAGTGGACACAGCTGCCTAATACCAAAATTCAGTCGTGCCTGCTGGTTTTTGAAAGCACTCAGCACACGGGGTTGGGAGCTGAACTCTGGCCTGTGGTCCTGTAAACTTTGCACATGATGTTTTGTGCAGCTAGAAAGACGCATTGCAAAACTGAGGGCCAAATTCTGATTTCTTAAACTGGGGTAACTGCTGGAGATGATGGCGTTGCTCCAAATTTAGCAGGGTGTAAATGAGAGGAGAATCTGGATCTAAAAAATAAGAACTCAAGACAGGACAGGACTTCAGAGGAAAGGAGTCTGTCCTTAAGGAGGAGACTGAGTGACAATGATTGTGAAATGCTCAGGGAGATTACAGAGGCTACAAAAGCAGAAAGTGCAGTAATAATGGGTGACTTCAGCTAGCCTCATATTGACTGGGTAAACATCCCCTTAAAGCGTGATGCAGAGATAAAATTTTTAGACACCATAAATGACTGCTTCCTGGAGCAGCTAATCTTGGGAACCTACAAGGAGAGAGGTAATTCTTGATTTAGTCTTAAGTGGATCACAGAATCTGGTCCAAGAGGTAACTATGGTCACTATTTCCAAGCGGTTCAGATATAAAGTGGTTAAATCTAACATCCTTGTAGGGGGGATAATACCAAAATATCCCTCTATGGTGACATTTAACTTTAAAAAGGGGAACTACACAAGAATGAGGGGAAGTGACAAAGGGTCCTGTGGCACCTTATAGACTAACAGAGGTATTGAAGCATAAGCTTTCGTGGGTGAATACCCACTTCTTCGGATGCAAGCAGTGGACTCCACTTTGACAAAGACAGGACCCTTTGTCACTTCTACAGATCCAAACTAACACGGCTACACCTCTGATACAAGAATGAGGACGCTTGTTAGAAATTAAAAGGAGCTGTCACGAGGGTTAAATGTCTGCAAGCAGTATGGGACTACTTAAAAACCATAATAGAGGCTCAGACTAACTATACCCCAAATCACAAAAGACTAAGAGGACCAAAAAAATGCCATCATGGCTAAACAGCAGGGTACTGAAGGCTGTTAGAGGCTATGTGTAGGTCTAACTGCAATTAAAAACCCGTGGCTGGTTCATGCCAGCTGACTCAGGCTTGTGGGGTTTGGGCTAAGGGGCTGTTTAATTGCAGAATAGATGTTCAGGCTCTGGCTGGAGCCTCAGTTCTAGGACCCTGCAAAGTGGGAGAGTCCCAGAGTTCTGGGCAGCCTGAGCCCGAAAGTCTACACCATAAACAGCTCCATGAGCCTGAACCTTGTGAGCCCCGAATCACCTGGCATGGGCCAGCTGTGGGTGTCTAACTGCAGTGTAGACATATCCAAAAAGGCACCTTTTAAAACTTGGAACTCAGATCCTAGTGAGGATAATAGGAAGGAGCACAAACTCTGGCAGGGTTTATGTAAGAGTAGAATAAGACGGGGGAAGAAAGAATTTGAGAAGCAACTTGGTAAAGATGCAAAAACTGACAGTAAGAATTCTTTTAAGAAACAGAAGCCTGCCAAAAAGGCAGTAGGGCCACTAGATGACTTAAGGTTTTAAAGGAGCGTTCAGGGAATACAAGGCCATTGCAGCGAAGCTAAATGAAGTCTTTGCGTTGATCTTCACTACAGAGGATGTAGGGGAGATCTCCACGTCAGAGCTCTCTTTTTTGGGTGACAAATCTGAAGTGCTGTCCCCACATTGATGACCCAATAGCAGAGGTTTTAGAACAAATTGATAAATAGTAATAAAAGTCACCAGGACCCAATGGTATTCACCCAAGAGTTCTGAAGGAACTCAAATACAGAATTGCGAACTACTAACTGTAGTATGTAACCTATCACCGAAACACACCTCTGTACCAAATGACTGGAAGGTAGCTAATGTAAGGCTGATTTTTAAAAAGGGCTCAAAAGGTGATCCTGATAATTACAGGCTGGCAAACCTAACTTCAGTCCCTGGCTAATTTGTTGAAACTACAGAAAACAACAGAATTATCAGATACATAGATGAACACGATTTGTTGGGGGAAGAGTCAACACAGCTTTTGTAAAGGGAAGTCGTGACTCACCTATCTATTAGAATTCTTTGAGGGAGTTGTCAAGCATGTGGATAAGGCTGATCCAGGGGATATAATGTACTTGGATTTTAAGAAAGCCTTTGACAAAGTGCCTCTCCAAAGGCTCTTAAGGAAGTAGTCATGGAATAAGAGGGAAGGTCCTCTCATGGATCAGTAATTTGGTTGAAAGATAGGAAATGAAGCGTAGAAATAAATGGGTCAGTTTTCATAATGGAGAGAGGTTAACAGCAGGGTCCCCCAAGGAACTGTACTGGGGCCCGTGCTGGTCAACATGTTCATTAATGATCTGGAAAAGGCAGTGAATAGTGAAGAGGCAAAGTTTGCACATTATACAAAATTATACAAGACAGTTAAGTCCAAAGTTGAGTGCGAAGAGTTACAAAGGGATTTCACACAATTGGGTGACTGGGCAACAACAATATAGCAGATGAAATTCAACACTGATAAGTGAAAAATAATGCACATTGGAAAAAATAATCCCAGCAGTGTGATTCCCACCCCGAGTCAGTGGAAAAACACTTATACTGTATCATCATGGAATCCAGTACCAGGTAACTTGGTCACATGGCCCTGCAGCCATAACTCAGAGGCTGTTTGCAGCTTCCCAGGAAGGTGGGAGATTAGTGTCTTAGAAGACGTATTGTTTTCCCTAATGGCCCTTCCCAATAGGATAGGATAATCGTATTCAGTAAATCGTAGCCATTCCAGTGATCTCCCACATGGCCCATCTTGCACAGAACACATCTTAGCTATGCCATACTCCTATCATAACAATATATCTATGACGACTATGGGGGCGTAGTGTCACAGTACTGCAAGGCCCTGCAGTAATACTCTCAAAGCACTTTGCAACCGTTAATGAATTAAACGTCAACCCTTCGAGCTAGGTCAGTATCACCACCTCCATTTTACAGAGGGAGAAATTGAGGCACGGAGAGGGGAAAGTGCTTGATCAATGGCAAAGCTGGGAGTAGAACCCAGCAGTCTTGACCCCCCCCCCCACTTCTGTATTTTAGCCCCAAGCTCATCCTGGTGCACAGGATACTGGGCTAGATGCAGCACTGGCCCGACCCAGCAGCGTTGTTCTTATATGTTCTTTTATAAAGATAATTCCAGCACAAGTCTTTTCTGTATCGGGTCTTTTCTCAAACTCCTTCCTTACTCCACTGGCTGATGATTCTACTGCTGCGTGATGCTTTTGCCCTCTAAAAATAACTTATTTTCCTCTTGTTTTAATGGACAATTTTTCAGAACTAACGTGGGTTTCTATAGCTCTTCCTCCTTCTGCCGTGTTGCTATTTCAAACATACCCACAGGGGATGGGAAAATAACTCTCACTGCCAATATATGTCTGGGACAAGTGCCATCCACCTGCCAAGATATAGATCACTGCAAGTCCCCAACACCTCCAGCGTGTTGTAAATCTGACTCCTTGATCCAATCCCAAATACCAAGTTTGTACAGGCTGTGCGTGTGTAACGTGGGCCAGATTCTGCTGTCACTTATACAGGTGTAAATCTAGTGTAATCCTGCTGTCTCCAGTGGATTTGCCATGATGTAACCGAGATCATAGCGTGGTTGTCACTTTCCACATGTGGGCTGAGCACTGAGGGAGGGAGGGGATGCAAACTTGAGTCAGAGTGAAACATGCTATCGTGGGCCCTGAGCGAATGGAGTGCAGAACTGTGCTGGTCGTTACACCTCATAAAGTGGAGCAGATTACAGGGCTATGTCTGCCTTGGAAACAATCCCTGGGCCTTTGCTGTGAGCAGAAGGGATTTCTGAGGTTCAGAAGTTCAAGGAGCATCTGATGGCCGGGCACAGACGGAGGCTGTTTATGTTCCCAATTAGCAGGAGTTAAGGGATAAAGTTCCCACATTCCAGTGCTGTATGTGGTTACCCTTGAAGGGGCGGAGTCTGCCCCAGAAGAAGTCTCCAGTCTCTGAGCTGTGCAGAGGGAGGGACCCCTGTAGGGTGACGAGAATTTTATAGGGACAGTCCTGATTTTGGGGCCTTTTTCTTAGGCTCCTATTACTCCTCCCACCCCCTGTCCCGATTTTTCACACTTGCTGTCTGGTCACCCTAGGCCCCTGCTGCAGCTCTCTGTCTTGTGGGCTTCTGACTGGCTCCCACAGACAAGGATTTTTCGTGTGTGTTACTTCCCTGCTTTCTGCTCCATGCCCTTTGGGGCTTGTGGATTTTGCAATGTGCGTCTCATTGGCATTAGCAAAGGCTAGTAGGAAAGGGCTGACATCCAGTGGCCCTTCCTTTAGTGCTTTGAAGGCTGCACAGCCCACTGTTTGCTGGCATCAGGCCTCTACTAACATGGCCATGTTGAAGGATCTTTCTTATAAACAACTCTGCTACGTTCACCTGTCACCGTTCTTCTGATGAGTCGCTTAACAGTGATCTGCAAGTGGGGATGGTTGGGAGGGAGTTGGGCTCATGCCTTCGTTTGCTTCTTTGAAAGTTTATCTGACAAGTTATTTTCCCACTTAGTCTCCTCCCCCCCCCCGCCCCCTAAAAATATCATGGCTATCTAGCCTTCTCTTCCTGTCTTATGCTGCAGTCCTTATGGAGGACCAGAGAGCTAACCTGGGAGCTTTCTCAGCCCTTAATTGAACAGGTTGGGGTTTTGGATGAAGGTGCCAAACAGTTACCAAAGAACGTTCCTTCCCACTGTTTGTTAGGCTTTCATATTAAAATGCTGTTGTGCAAAACCAAAATTTTCAGTAGTCTGAATGCGAATCACTTCTCAGTGCTCAGGTTTCACGTCCTCGGTGCTTGTGAGGTAGTTGTCTTACATGTTCTCCATCCATTGGGTTTTCCAGGAAAAGATGGTAGATTAGACCCAAACTTCTATTGTTAATTTAACACCCCATTTTTTCCTTTTAAAGAAGCCATGTACCCCCGAGTCCCCCTTTTCTATCCGCCTTCACTGTAATGTACAGGATTCATTGTCTTCTACAATTTTGTTCTCTCCCCTCATTTGATCTGATCTTTCTGGGGTCCCTGCTAGTGGAGGAAGATATTTGGGTTTGCACCCCCACATTCAGCCTTCAGAGTTCTCCCTGTCTCTGCTCCTCAGTTTGGAGTGTGGTCTTTGTAGCCCCTTAAAACCAGATTCCCATGGGACCGGTGCAACCGGTGATAAAATGAATCGAATGCTGAAGGATCTGTGCAAGGGAAGCTTTGGTATTAGAGGCTAGGGAATTGAGCATTGCGTGACTCCACCACTATCCAGGAACTTAGAGAAGGCTGATTGTGGTGTAAATCCCTTTTAGGGTACTGGTCTCTGAACAACTCAAGGACTGCTGTGACTGCTTCTGGAGGGGTGTCACCCCTTGCTGCCAGCAGGGGTGTCATGGGTGATGGAACTTCCAAGGTGGGGATCTGGCTGCCACTTACTTTACCAAGAAGTATCTCCTGAACCCAGCACTTTATATAGATTGGTCATAGCTTCTCTGGTTGGTTCTCGATGCTAAGGTCTGCTTGCTGCTACAGCTAGTGAGGGGTTATCACAGCACTAAAGCAACAGTGGCTGTCTGTCTCTCTCCTCGTTAGAACATCCTTTCTGGTACCTGTTAAGGATGTCCTAAAAACAGCCCCTCTGCCATGTACATTGGCCAAACCGGACAGTCTCTACGCAAAAGAATAAATGGACATAAATCTGACATCAGGAATCATAACATTCAAAAACCAGTAGGTGAACACTTCAACCTCCCTGATCACTCAATGACAGATTTGAGGATAGCAGTGTTGCGACAGATTAACTCCAAAAGCAGACTTCAAAGAGAAACTATTGAACTCGAATTGATATGCAAACTAGATTGCGCCTCCGGATTAAATCGTGATTTGGAATGGCTCGGCCATTATGTTAATTGAATCTATTTCCCTTAAGTTAACGATCCTCATTCACACCTGTGTGACCATCTTGTTTATCACTTCAAAAGCTTTTTCTTCCCCTGCTGTCATGTTTTCTCTCAACTAATTAGCCTCTTAAGATTGGTCTATACACCTGGACCATCATGTTTCTCTGACTGTATAAATATGTCTGAAATATAATTTCATTCCATGCATCCGATGAAGTGGGTACTAACCCACGAAAGCTTATGCTGAAATAAATTTGTTAGTCTCTAAGGTGCTACAAGTTTTTCTTTCTTATTTTCATTTTGCTGACACAGACTAACACGGCTACTACACTGAAACCTAAAAACAGCAGGTACTCTGCAGTCAGCCTGCCAAAGCAGGCCTAACCCAGTGCTGGGTTTCCCATGGATGGGACTCCTTCAATTCAGTGGAACTGTCTCTGGGACCCTCTGCACTAGCAGATCAGGGTAAATGAGGCTTTTAGAGATGCAGCTTCCTCATGGCCAAACAGCCCCATGCAGGGGTACTGAGTGCGCACCACACTTCCTAGCTTAAGGGGACACGGTGTGCTAAAGGGGGCTGGGGTGAAGCTGTGTTTCAGGTTGGAGAATCTCCTGCCCTCTGGTAGCTGTGCCTTGCACTGACCCCCACTAGCTGATGACGTTGCAATCCTCCAGCAGGAGCGTTCCTTCATTGTCCAGCCCATGGTGTCCAGCCAAGGGGATGCTGCTCCTTTAGGAGAACTTCCCCTGTGCGGATGAGACTGTCCCTATATTAAAGCCCCCACATGCACTGGCCATGGGATCCAGTCCATATCCCAGAAGTCCCTGCACCTTCCGCCAGTACGGAGATGGCTCGTGCTTCTTAAAGGAATATGCTCATCTCCTCGTTCAGTGTCGACTAGAAGAGAGCCTGGTAAATGGGGAAATAGAACTCCCTGCCCATCCCGGCTGTCTCCTGGGCCTTGTCTCCACTCTGTGTGCTGAGCCTATGATCCCCCTGCAACCAATGCCCTGGCCTCTCCCCAACCATCCTTGGATTCTGTCCTTCCATAAAAACCTCCTTCTCTGGGTCCTGGGAGGATTAGTATTCAGCATACTGAGCATGCTGGCTGGGCCCAGCAGCCAATGTCTCTCAGAAGCCCACATACCAGACGCTCCCTTCTAAAGCATGTGCCAGTTCTGCTGTCTCCATCCTGGGGAGAAGCAGTGTTTCCCGTGGTTAGAGCCGGGGGGGGGGGGGGGTGGAAGTTGGCAGATCTGGGTTGTTTGTGGCCCCGCCCTGATGGACTGTGAGACCGGGGGCATGTAATTTTGTGCCTCAGTTTCCTCCTCTGTGAAATGAGGATAACGATACTGACCCACCGTTGAGATTCTCAGATGAAAAATTCTGCCTAGGTAAAAATTCCTGTCTTCACTTGTGGGGCAGCTGGCTCCTCCCCAGACACCTGTTTGTCCTTCCCAGTCACCAGCCTGGACTTTGGGGTGTGAGTCATAGTGTCAACTATTGCTGGAAAACCACAGTCCATCTGTACAATAATGGCATGTGCCATTTACAGCAGAGCAGCTTCACCCTACCCCCGCCGACGGTCTCTTAAATAATTACAGCAAGCAGAGTTTGAGGCCCTGGGCTCAGGATGTGTCTGATTATTGGCAAGTTAATAATGCTCGTGTCCCTCTGGTGTTAAGAGGCCAAAGCAGGTGGCTTGATTTCAGATGGTGCATGCTGCTTTCTAATTCACTCCAAGAGGGCTCTGTGACAGGGGATCTCTAGAAGACGTTGTGCAAGAGGAGAAATAAAAGCATGTGCCCAGTTGATCCTGCTAGCAACCTTTTAGCCCAGGAGTTGTCAAACTGGGGGTTGGGACCCCTGAGGGGGTCGCAAGGTTCTTACATGGGGGGTCGCGAGCTGTCAGCCTCCATCCCAAACCCCGCGTTGCCTCCACCATTTATAATGGTGTTAAATATATAAAAACCCATTTTTAATTGATTGGGGGGGGGTTTGCACTCAGAGGCTTGCTATGTGAAAGGGGTCACTAGTAAAAAAAAGTTTGAGAATCACTGTTTTAGCCCGTCTCATTGCTAGGGATACATACCCTGCACACACGCCAGTGGCTTTCCACCACATGCTGTTGCTTCTGTCTTCTGTTGGGAACATGTTAGACCTGTTTTGAGGTTCTTGCAAGGAAGCTGAGGCAGTTAGTCCAGACTCAGGGTAAACTTTCTCAGTACCCAGATTGGTGAGCCCAATCTGTGCGGCGTAACCCAACCAGTTAGCAGCTTTTCCTCTGTAGCAGGGAGTTATTTAGCAAGGATGTCCCTTACCTTTCTGTGACCAATGGGCTGCTGCACTGTCCCTCTGCTTTGCTCTTGAAATGAGCATGCTTTCTGTCTCCAGCTCCGTCTACAGTGGAGAGCCTCTTCTTTCCTATGGGGATCCCATAGGGAGCCTGCAGGGTCGTGGTGGGTTGAGATCGATTTCTCTGATTCCAACCACTTGCTGATCCAAGCTCTCTTGATCTGTGGCTCTGCCCGACCCCCTTCTGGTGTAAAGTCCCCCAGTGTCTGTCCCTCATGTCCAGAGTCGGCTGTTTGTCTTTTCAGATGTTGACTGGCTCAGCAGTATCTCTCCTGCTTCTTCCCCTGCTCTAGAGTCTTGTTGTTTCCAGGGTTTTAGAGGCATATGATAAACCTCCCTAGCCTCTAGAGCACAGCTTCTATTAATACACCTGCTTGGACTCAGTCCTTCCGATCTGCTGAGAGTGCAGAACATGCTCTCCCTGCCTGCAGCCATGGGCCGCATCCTTACAGAGCGATGGTTTCACAGAGACCCATCGGGAAGGAGAGAGGCTTTCTCCCCTTCTGTGGTGGATGTGGCTGGGAAGGGGGTTCTGAGGGTGAGTGTTGGGGGGGATAGGGAAGGAAAGGATGAGTTACAGACAAACACATTTGCTCACATGCACCTCTGTGCCGTTTTGATCTGTTTTTTTTGTAGTGTTCCCCTTAAATGTAAAGCCTTTCCAGTCCATGCATCAGGGCCCCTGAAACACAGACTTGTGTGTGTTATCTTTGAGACAATGAGTTTTTCACACGTTGCGGAGCCTCTGGGTGTATCTGACACAGTCCCTGTCCCTTTCTTTCCCCGCTTGTCTGGGGGCAGTTTTCAGGAATCCACAAACTCAGGAATTTGTCACCTTCTCCATCGCTTCAATGCAAAGTGAAGATAATCCCGAATGTCCCTGGGGAGTGCAGCAGGAAATGGCTCTCTCTGCCCTCTGAATTCTGCAGATACCCAGAACTCCCCAACAGCTGGGAGAATGCTAGCGGAACGCCCCCGCAGCTGTGAACTTTGAACTGTTTAATAATAATAATGAATGGTTCAGAATGGCAATGAGCAGAAGCAGCAGGAGAAGGAGAGAAACTGTCTGCTAGTTTTTTTTAATCCTATAATCTTTGCATGGGCATTTAAGGCCTGATTTTTTTTTCTGAGGTGCTGAGCACCTGCCAGTCTGGTTGAAGTCAGTGGCAGCTGAGGCCGATTCAGAACGACTGCAAATCAGGCCCTAAAACCTTTATACCCAGTAAATTGCCTTGTTGTTATGTGTGTTTATAGTAACACCTAGAGGCTCCAGCTGAGGTCAGGGCCCCATTGTGCTAAATCACATACAGACGCTGAGACCAGGTCTACACTATGAACTCACATCGGTGTAACTATGTCACTCAAGGGTGTGAAAAATCCACACCCCACAGCAATGCAGTTATACCGACCTAACCCATGGTGTAGAACAGCACCATGTCGACGGGAGGGCTTCTCCCGTTGACGTAGCTACCGCTTCTCACGGAGCTCGATTAACTATGACAGGAGAAGCTCTCTCATTGGCGTGGTAGCATCTCCACTGAAGTGCTACAGTGACCCAGCTGCACTGGTACAGCATTTTAAGTGTAGACCTGCCCATAATAAGACACCTCCTCTTCCCAGATAATCTCTAGACCAGGCAGACAGAGGGAGGGAAAACAGAGGCACAGAGATTGAAAGCGACTGGCCCATGGTTACGGAGCAGGTTGGTGACAAAGCAAGGAGTAGAACCCAGGTCTCCTGAGGCCAGTCCTAGATGGCTGACTTCAGACTGTGGTTGTAGTACTTCACCCAGGGGAGAATCGATAACATGACCTCTGCTCTGGGCTTCCTGATGCTGCTGCCTTTTTTGGTTCAAGGCTGTTGGGAATCCTTCCTGCAGCTACCAAAGGTCGATCCTCCTGTAGTAACCCCTTGCTGTGTTCCAAGGTGACCTGCCTAGATTTTCCCTGTTCATCTCTCTCCACCATGTGCAAGGGTCAGACTTCTTTTCACAGGCCATGAGCCCCTGCAGCTTCCATTGACTGCACTTGGAGTTGCAGGTGGCTGCACCTCTGTAAACTAGACCTATAACTCTCAGGGACAAACTTCGCTGTGTTGTAATTTTGTGATCCCCAGGTTGGTTTCGGGGTTTCCAAGGGAGGAGAGAAAGAGATATATCTTTATTATTTAAAACACGTAACTAGTGCTGTATCTTCTCCACATTTGAGATCGCTCCCACCTGAGAGATGATCTGCAAGTTTCCCAGCTACTCCAACAGAACGATTGAAACTTAGGGTACGTCTATACTACCCGCCAAATCGGCAGGTAGTGTTCGATCTATTGGGGATTGATTTATCGCGTCTCATCTAGACGCGATAAATCGATCCCAGAAGCGCTCCCTGTCGACTCCGGAACTCCAGCACGGTGAGAGGCGGAAGCGGAGTCGACGGGGGAGCGAGCCTGCGCCGCGTGGACCTGAAGTACGTAAAATTACGTTGATCTAGGATACGTCGACTTCAGCTACGCTATTCTTGTAGCTGAAGTTGCGTATCCTAGATCGATTTCCCCCCCCACCCCCTAGTGTAGACCAGCCCTTAGAGGCTGGACATCACCCAAGATCTGAAAGCTCCATCCCATCCTGGACCCCAGTTCCCATGCTGTGCACTCTGAACTCAAAACCAGGCCTTCTGCAGCTCCTTTTAAAAATGCAGTGTTAATTCAAGTGTGAACCACCCACAGACTTCTCACTCTTCTGTGAAAACCAGTTCTAACTTTTAGCCAGCTCTCAGAAGTTCGCCTAATTGCTTGGGGAGTGGGTGGGGCATGTTTCATATGGTAACCACATTTCGTTTTTGCTCCCCAAAGTGCAGTCTCTGTTCTATTTCTCACAGACTGTGTGTTGCAATATTGTAGGCATCTATGCTCCTGGCAGGCAAGCCTCAGACTGGCTAATTGATGCACAGTGTCATATCCCACACTCTTAAGAGTAAGAAACAAATACTTCTTTTGGGGAAAAATCCCTACCCAGGCTTAGCTTTGGGAAAACGTGTTTCTGCTTAAGCCAAGGGTCAGCATCACGTGTGTTAGAAGCACCAGAGCCTAATGGAGATGGTTTGTCAGATGATTTGAGTGTGTACTTCAAACCCTGCTCAGAGGTCGTCTAAGCTGCCTAGTGATAAAATGCCAGTGGCAGCCCATCTCTGCAACAGTGGTATTTCTGTAATCTTTCCCTCGTGGAGTCGAGGCTCTAATCTGTCAGTACAAAGCTTCCAATGCTTTGATTTGTTGAAGGGGAGGGGGGGGCATTAAGAACAGGTGGGGAGAGAATAGGGAAATCGGGAGAATGCAGTTATAGTGAACAAATATACTGCATTTAAAATGCAGTGAGAAGAATGAGTCAATGGTCCTTCCAGCAGAAGATCTCCCCAAAGCCAGGGCCAAGCTTGTCATGTGTGCACCTGGGAATTCAGGAATTGCTGGACTGGAACAGACCTGGAGTCCATCTAGTTCTGGGTCACGTCTCTGAAGTTGGCCAGTGCTAGCTGCTTCAGAAGACATAATACGTCTATACTATACCTACTGTAATGCCATTTCCTGGTGACAGGGATGAAGATGTCTGTGAATGCAATGAGCAGCTTTTGCCTTCAAGCGGGAGGTTTTATCCTAGCCACTGCAATTTCAGAGGCAACTTTTATAAATGCCTAGCTGTGTATTTTAAACCTGCTGGCCCTTTTGTCTCAATTATATCCTGCAGCAGAGAGTTCCACAGATGAATTATGCATGCTATTCTTTTAAGTAGCAGAGGGAAATCCATCAGTCTGTCAGATTGATATAAATGAAACCATTACCGAGCACCATAGGGGAGATGACTGTTTAGTTCATATCTGTATAACACTTAGCAGGATAGATCCTCCTTCCTGATTGGGCCCTCTAGGCATTGCTATAATACTGACAAATAGATCTCACAGGAACGCAAACTCTTGCTGATGTGAGATTAGCACCTGATCAGCTCCTGGGTGCTTGTGGGTACTTCAGGACAGAGAGACTTTCACCAGGCTGGGTATGTTGTAGCCTGCAGCGGCCCATTTAACAACTGCAAAGTCTGAATGTGACTAACAAATCCAGGCGAATGCTGGGCGGTGTTTATCCCCTGGGGTGATGACAGTGCCTTTAAAAAGCCCCTGCTAGGAGTTGCTTGCTTGTGAGGAGCTAGGCTCAGTTTTATATTTAGCTGGATACGGTAGTGATTCACCTCCCTGTGCGATCAGGTTACGCCTCGGAATCCGCCTGCAGAGGAGACCTGTGCTCTCCGGGCTGGGTCCCGTTCATGGGGCGGCCCCTGGAAGCCTCCCAGAGCAAGGGGAGATCTCACTGAGCCTAGGAGAAGCAGCTCCCTTAGGAACCCACTGACTGGGACAGCCAGGGCAAAGCTGCAGGGCTGAGTCCCTGGCTCCACACGCTTCCTGGGGTTTGCTTGGAAAAGTTGTGGAGCGGCATGGACCCAAACGTGGTGCCCCTGGAGGGGAGCCAGCCCCTCCTGATGGATCTGAACGGCTTCGGGTTCAAGCGTCTTCCCAAGGCCAAGAAATCTAAAAGGGCTGTTCTTTTCTTTGAGGTGGAGATCCTGGATGCCAAGACCAGGGACAAGCTGTGCTTCCTGGATAAGGTAGGCCCCTGCCCTGTGCCCTGGGGGCTGGGAGGGGGGTGGCTGCTGTAGTTATTGTAAAGATGCCTCCTGGGCCCTGAGTCATTTCTCAGTGGGGGTGGGATTGTCCCTTCAGAGTGAAGCATGCCCCCCCCCCCCCTAAAGCCATCCTGAAGCTCCCAGGTTCAGGGACCCTCCTCTGCCTCCCAGCTACAGCCCCAAGGCATGTGGTCATGAGTGATGGGTGCCAGAGCATGACACTGCAGCCAGGTCTCAGCCTTGGGCTTCTGAGCAGCGGGGTTTGGCCACCTCGTCCCAGCAGAAGGAAGAGCCTTTGGTGCACCAAGGCCCTTGTCTTTATCCCCTTGTGTGCCTTGAGAGGTGCGTGCTGCCTCTGTTCAGGGCTGGTAGCCCCACTGCCTTGCTGAGCGGGGCCTGGGTTTTTCGGTGTGTTCAGAGCGAGCCAGCACGGGTAGGGACAGACTTTCAAACGGCCGTTGCTGTGCGGGAGCGGAGGGCTCAGGGGACTGACCGTGGGGGACACAGCTGGTTTGAGCCCTTCACAGGCTGGCAGTCGTTCCACACCTTGGTTGAGTTTGCTGAGTCTGTGACCAGTGCCTAGCAGACAGGCACCCGCATCCCAAAGAGCTGCCAGTGGGAGTGGCCCTCGCTGGCAGCCTTAGCAGAGAGGGGATGAGAGAGCTGGCGTGGGAACAAGCTACCCTGGTGCTGCCGAGGCTGTGAGTACACACAGGCTTTCAGGGCTGTAAATCCAGCATCTTTTGTCAGCCTTAATGTAACACAAAATACTCCCCGCTGGTGCAGGCTCTGGCACCTTGGCCACATCCGGGGCTGAATTCTCATTCTGAAGACGAGTAAACACATTCCTGGCCTGCCTGACTTTGCATTTCAGGCCTGACCTGTTTACACACATGTGGGTTAATTTGCACTGAGCTGGCCGTGTGGTGTGTGTTGGGGGTTTTCTTAGAAAGAGAACAAAACACAAACTCTCCGTTTCTTTGCTTTAACAAGTGCCTGCAGTCTGAGGTGCTTGGTGGAGTTACAGTGGCTACAGAGAATGGAGCTTAGCCTCAGGCAGTGTGGCTGTTTGTGCTGATTCCGCCTGCAAGGTGTCGTCCTTCAACCACTTTATCAAATGAGATGGGGAGCCAGCGGGATCTGATGGCTAGAACCTGGGAGGGAGACCCCCCCAGCTCTGCGAAGACTTGCTGTGTGATTTGGGGCTAGTCCCTTCCCCACTGTGTGCCTCAGTATCCCCCCATAAAATGGGGATAATGCTGCTTGCTCGCCTTCATAAAGTACCTTGGTCTGTGCAGAGGTGGAGACAGGTTCCTCGGAGCAGGGAAGCGCCTTAGCACAATGGGGGCCTTGGTCCTGGTTGTAGCCCCTGGGTGCTGGTGCAGCATGAACAGCAGTAACGATGACAGGCACGTGTTTTTAACAGGGGTTAGCCATGGGACCAGGCTCCCAGGGAAGGGGTGGATTCTCTATCTCTTGGTGCCTTCCACCAAAAAACTCTGTTATGGGGGGAGGGATAGCTCAGTGGTTTGAGCATTGGCCTGCTAAACCCAGGGTTGTGAGTTCAATCCTTGAAGGGGCCATTTAGGGATCTGGGGCAAAAATTGGGGATTGGTCCTGCATTGAGCAGGGGGTTGGACTAGATGACCTTCTAAGGTCCCTTCCAACCCTGATATTCTATGATTCTAAGATGCTTTAGCCGGACAAGTTACTGGGCTCAATGCAGGGTGACTGGCTGCGGTTCTGTGGCCTGTGATAGGCAGGAGGTCCGATGAGAGGATCTAATGGTACCTTCTGATCTTAACATCTACGAATTAATCTATGATCCTGTGGCCTTTTGTTGGGCCACCTGCCTGGAGCTCGCATGGAGTCTCCTCTCCAGCCCAGCTACCAGACAGAGGTGACTAGCTGTGCGGTCAGTACAGAGGTCTGGGTCCGTGAGAAATTCCTCTACCCAAGAACTGCCCCCTCACACAGCATGCCTAGGAAGGAGGCCCAAAGGTGATGTCCATTGCACTTGTGCTGCTGTTCCCTTTCCAGCCGGTGGATGCCCAGACGATCTGTAGCAGCAGCAGCCTAGGTGTAAATACCTCTTCTGCCCCATCACCAGATGCAAAGAGGCTGCGGCATTTAGCCAAACATGCCAGAGCTGCCAGAACAAACCTTACTGCCGTTCCTGTGTGTCCTTCATAGCAGCTGGTGCCAGCTGCCCAGAATCAGAGACCAGATCCTGGGAGATCCACTTCTGTTCCCCGCCACCCAGCCTGTTCTGAGCTGTTCCTTTTCCCGCTGGAGACCAATCTTTCTGTCCGGCCATGGCAGATCTTCTCTGTTTCTGCTGCCCACCTAGCTTCTTCCCATTTCAAGCCCCACTTCTCTGCTGGCACCCATCAGTCGCTGATGCTTGCCCATACCAAGCTGAATCCAAAGCAGGGAGCAGCCTCGTCCATGCCCCCAAATCCTAGCCGAATTGACTGACTGCCAGAGCGTCAGCGAAGGCTTGGAGTTCCCCAGGGGCCGCCCCTGTGACACCTGCACAGTCGCGTGACAGCTGCTGCTGGGAGACCGATTGTCCCCTGCCTCAGGGAGGGATGGGCCTCGGTCAGAGCCAGAGCCATGCTGCTGGCCATGCTGACTGAAGCTGTCACCTTGCTGGGGTGTCTCCCAGTTGCTGGCTGCCATCTGGGGATCACCAGACACAGCCAGCACCACGAGCCTGTGACTCCGTTAGTGTTGCTGCTTTGAAGCGAGCTTCCCCTCGTGTTTTTCAGCATCTTCTGTGCTCAAGCAAAGGAGAGGTTAGTTCATGAGCTTGAGCGCGCTCCTTCCAAAGCAGGTTGCTGTGAAGTGGGCGTTGTAACAACTCCTTGCTCTTTTCTAGCACTTCTCATCCGTAGAGCTCCAAGCGCTTTACGAAGGAAGGTCAGGAGCATCATCCCCATTTTACACATGGGGAAACTGAGGCATGGAGCAGGGAAGTGACCCACCCAAGGTCACTCAGCAGGCCAGTGTCAGAACCAGGAGTAGAACCTACAGATAAGCCCCAGTCTAGTGCTCTATCCACTAGGCATCACTGCCTCCCTTGATGTCAGGTGCTTTGGCTAGCTGTTGGGGTAGGGGCTAAAGAGGAAAGATTCCCCATAAACTCAGCAGGCTTTGAAGTGCAGCACTACTGAGGTCAGCAACTGTGCACACGGCGCCGTAGGGCCCCCATGCCAACCCTCTCAAGGCCCAATCCTGTGGGCAAACTGGCGCTGGCGGTGTAACTTTGTGCCTGGGCAGGTATGATGTCCCTGTCTGAATAAACCCGGTGTGAGTTGTAAATCCGTTCAGACTGGCAAGGAGGAAATGGGAAAACTAAATATAGAGACGTGATTAAAATAATCCTGCGATGGGAGTGATCCGAACTCCTTCGTGTGCTTTGTGCCCAAGAGGCTACCAGGGGCATTCAGCAGCAAGGCCCGCATCTCTTCCCTGTGCTGAGCTCTGGGCTGGGCAGGTGGCCCCTGGGAATTCACTGCTCCCTTTGCAGGTCACCCACCAAAGCCAGGAAGCGCTGAGTTTCAGACTTCGCTCTGTCATGCCAGCATATGTGCCAACACAGCAGGGATCAACAGTCCGTGATCTCCTGTGCCATTCAGGCCACCGTACCTTCCTTGCAGAGGCGCAGTGACTGGGATCCCAAACTTGGCTTTTTGTGGGTCCTCTAAAATGCAGTCTTAAAAGGTGCCCTGCAAAGGGAAATGGGCAGGGCCCCTTTTCTCTGCTGCTTGTGTCTCTATTCAGTTGAATTATGGGTTAAATATTCAGATCTCATCCACCCTGGCTTACTGGGGGTCCGTTGGCATTGTGACAACCCAAGTACCAAGGAAGTGAAATCTGCTTAACAGAGAGAGGAATTAATTCCTAGACTATTTAAAACTCTTTGGTTTTGTGGATACCTCTTCAACGTAGTCATCTGGGAGGAAAAAAAAATTTCTTCCTCAAAGATTCAGCAGCCCTGGCTTTTAAGATTAATTGGTATTAAGGCCAACAGGGAGCATTAGATCATTTAGTCTGACCCCTTGTATAACACAGGCCAGGGAATGTCGTCCAGTTCTCTTCATATTGAGCTCAATCAATTTGTGTCTGACTAAAGCATCGTCCAGAAAGGCCTTCAGTTCTGATTTGAAGCCATCAAGAGATGGAGCATCCACCCCTCCCCTTGGGAGTTTGTTCCAATGGCTCCCTCCCATCAGTGTTTAAAGTAAAATTGTGCCTCCTTTCTAATGTGAGTTTGTCTGGCTACAGCTTCCAGCTGTGGGTTCTTGTTCTGTCCTGCGCCGCTTGCTGGTCAGCTAGCTGGGACCTGCCGCAAAACCAGACTTGCCTCGCCTCATATTCATTCTTTTTAAAAAGGGCAGAAAATTTATTTAAGACAAACAAATAAAACTTCTCCCTTTCAGAGCATTTTTATCCCTCCCAGAGAAACGAAAAAGGGCACAACCCCAGGGCTTTCCCTTTAACCCGTCAGATACTGCCACCTTCCGAACTGCCAGGCTGTTGGGGAAGGTGGGGGGTCTCCCATGGATTACTGTTTTCGCTTGGCATGTGGGTGCCCTGGGTGTGACCCTGGCTGTACAGTTCGGCCGGGGGGAGGGGGTGTGTGTGTCTGGCCATCTCTTGCAAGGGAAGCTAGTGGTTCCTCCGCTTTCCAGCGTCTCTGTGAGCAGCACAGACTTGAAGCCGCACGGCACTGGAAACTAAGACGGGAGGACGGCATCTGAGACTTTCTCCAGCCCACCCTGGACTTTCCACAGGGCATCATGAAGTAGTAATAGTGATTCAAGGAGGTCCCTGCCAGCAATAATGATCAGCCCTCCTGCGAGGAGCCGATGTCCATGTTACAGTGGAAGAACCGAGGCACACAGAGGAGTTCGCACAATGAGTCAGTGATAGAGCTAGAGAGAGAACCCAGGAGTCCTGATGCCCCCTGAGTCCACTGGTCTCTAACCACTAGCTAACCTTGCCCTCAAAGAAACTGAGGAGTAAATCTTTGTGTGATTTAAAAGGGAGGCGCTGCTCTGAAAATTGGCTGTAAAAATGGCCTTTCCGTACAACACAGCTCTGTTCCCTGTGTGTGTATCAGACGGAGACAGAGCTCCTGCCAAAAATAAGTTCTGGCTGCTTCTTGCTCCTCTTCCCCTGAAGTGTCAACACAGCTGCGGGCGAGGCAGCCAAAGTCTATGCCTTGTGCATCGTCACCAGCACTGTTCCAATCATTCACGCCTGGACAAACCGCTAATGCGTTGGCATGGGTGTCGCTGAGGGCAGTCGTAATGACTAGTAACGATGCATGAGAAGGAAGGAACCAGCTTGATTCTCTGATCGCAGGAGGCGGGGTCTAAAGCCATCTCGTGCTGTGAGCTTGTTGGACCTAGAGTCGCTGAGAGATGGTGGCTGTGGTCTAGGTACAAAGGACAGGGCACTCCCACCATTTCACTCTGTACTTGCTTCCCCTCCCTGTGTCTGTGTCCCACTCTGAAATGTGGCTGCTGACATTCCCCTGCCCAGCTCCCAAGGGTGCTGCGAGGACTGATTGACTAATCCCTGGTTGCAGATGGGGTGCCCCTCGTCCATATGAGGAGGATCTCTGACGCTTATCACTTTGCTGACTTGGAAATTTCATTAGCCCGGCTGAGTCTAATCCCACATAAACTTTCAGCCAGGCTGGGCTCTCGCCATTGTCGCAGGATGTAAACCCCTGGCCCTCGCTCTGGAGTACTCGCAACACACAGTCCCGCGAGGGCCAAAGTGACTCCTCTGGCCCTGCAACAAAATGCACAAGTCCAGTTCTGCTCTGAGCAGCTTCTGTTTGTTTGGGTTCCTTTGACTCACGCTGGCTGGCCGGAGAGTGGGAGTGGCCGTCAGCTGTTGTAGACACTCTACACCCGCACCTGCTTGGATTAGCTGGATTTGCAGTGGGCACAACCTCCTTAAATGTAAGTGTCTGGTCCTGCGGTGATTCGCAGAACACCCTTTAGCCCAGGCACAGTCAGCATTTTGGGATCCGCCCGGGGAGGCCACTGGGACTGAAGATGGGAGGGGTCCTGGAGGAACAGACGGGTCCTAGGAGCTGTGTGTGAAAGCTGTCGCTCTCAGTGAGAGAAACGGGATGAACCAGCGCGAGGAGCAGCGGAGCGCTGATCTGTGCCCAGCTTCCCCCAGCTGCTGTGCTGTGTACACAGTAATACGCAGCACTGCCTCGCATCAGACCCACTGGGGAGCGGGGCGTGGACCCCATGCCTGCCAGGATCGGGCTCAGCTAGCGTGGGAGAACAACCCTTCCCTTTGAAACCATTTTCCTAACTCAGAGTCTTGCAAACCCTGACAGCAGCTGTGCTTCGACCTAGGTGCAAGGACTATCCGAGCAATGGCCCAGTTAGTCCAGTATCCCAGCTGCTTCAGAGAATGGAGCAGGAACCACCCCAATGGAATTACTTGCCCTTGAAAGAGGCTCCTTCCTGAGTCTTGTGGGTTGGTAGCTGACAGCTACCAGCTGACAGCTATTCGATGTGTTACAGTAGCAGAGAGAGGCCTGTTGTATTAATTTAGATGGAATAAAGGGGCCCAAAGAGTCAAAGGTGTTAACATGACCTGTCATTATCCACCATTAAACAATGTTAAACAAGGGGTGGGGTTTGGCCTAGACTTCAGCCTGCATAATACCATGGCAAACACGCCATTAACAATCCTTTTAGCGTTGTATTAAAGCTAGAGGAAAGAAGGAAAAACAGTTAAAGCATTTGAAATGTAAAGTTGCCTCTGGAGCTTGCCGAGTCAACAGGCTCAGTTTCATAGTTTTCTCTCTTTGCTGCCAGTGCCACAAATGCCCAGCAAGCTTTGAAGGTCGGGCCGGGCTCTCCATGGGCCTCCCATTGCCCCGGGAATAGAGATTCCACGGTCGGAATGCGTTTAACAGTTTGGACCATGGTGCACAAGCCGGAAAGAGTTCGAACCTGGCTGCCAGACCAGCAATAAAACCCTAGAGGGATTCCAGTGGCAGCAGCCGGGCCCGGCTCAGCAGCAAACTGCTCCCCAGGGACGTGGCTGGGAGGTGCCCTGGTGGTTTGAGCTTCTGCAAATAGAAAACAGACACACAAGCTGTCCTCGAGCTGCAGCGTGGTACAGGCAGCACGGGCTAGTGAACAGGGTGGGAACACGGGCCACCTGGGTTCTCCTCCCAGCTCTGCTGCTGACCTGCCATGTGACCTTCCTTGGGCCGTCACTTGCCCTCTCTGTGCTTGTTTCCTCCGCACCCACCTATCTTGTTCACTTAGACTGGAAGCTCTTTGGGGCAGGGACTCTCTCCCTCCCTCTGTGTTTGTGCAGCACCCAGCACAATGGGGCCCTGATCTCAGCTGGGGCCCGTTGTAATAACTGGGCCTATAAATGTACCCTAACTGGGAGCTCCTCTCTGCAAGGGAGCCTGTGTTCCCACCCTATTCAGAGCCCGGCTCGACCTTCAAAGCTTGCTGGGCATTTGTGGTGCTGGCAGCAAAGAGAGACAACTATGAAACTGAGTCCGTTGTATTGGCAAGCTCCAGAGGCAAACACAGGGACCCCAGTGCTGCGCTGTCCCTTTGGTCAGAGCCCTGAGGGTCGAGCAGAGCCTCGGCAGAGTTCACAGAGTCTCTTCCCAGACCGCGGGCGTAAGGTTATGGGGGCTGGGAAGTCTGTAGCCAAGCTCCTGCTGATGTCCGTGGCAGGGGATTGGGCCCTCACTCTGTGCCCCTGGGTCTGGGATCATTCTGTCTGCTTCTCTGCAGGTGGAGCCCAATGCCACCATCGCTGAGATCAAGAACCTCTTCACCAAGTCCCGTACGTATGGAGTGAGCTCGCTTGTGTCGGCCCTGCACCCCCTCTTCATCAGACTCCCACCCTCTGCTCACTGACCCCGCCAAGCCCCGAGCGCTGACCTCCATGGCACTTGAGGGTGCTTGGTGCCCTGCAACATTGGGCATTTGCACCTGAGCTGCCTGGCAGTGTCCCATGCGCTAGAGCAGAGCCAGGGCTCAGCTGCAATGGGCGTGCGGAGGGGCCCTTTCTCGAGGCAGCTGAGCACAGACAGACCTTGTGGTTCTCCTGACCTCGCTCCTAGCCAGTGCGGTCTAGTGTCATCCCATTGGGCCCCAGGCCTGGCCTGTGTGGCAGTGGAACAGGCTGTGCTGTACGCCCCACGAGCTCAGGAAGGTATCGAGTATTCGCAGTGCTAAGGGGGAGTGTAAGAAAAACCAGTTTCCCATGGGAAGCCGCCACTTCCCCTGAAAAATTTTGTTCAGTCAAAAATTCAATTTTCCGCCGACAGCCGGTTTGATAGGAGGCTTTGACCAGCTCTGCTTCTTAGTGGGTGGTGAGAAACCTCTGGAGCCTGCGGCGTTCGTCACCACAGCGTCTAGGCCCTGAGATCCCTGGGAGTGAAATTCCTCCTGTGCAGCAGGCCAGCACAAAGCTTGTGTCTCACAGGAGTCCTCGAAATGGGGCATAGCAGGCGCCTGGGCCCTGTGCTGGCTGCCCGCACAGGGGGGCATCC
The DNA here is from genome assembly GCA_037349315.1 of Chelydra serpentina. Taxonomy (NCBI): domain Eukaryota; kingdom Metazoa; phylum Chordata; order Testudines; family Chelydridae; genus Chelydra; species Chelydra serpentina. Next base: position 2,130,173 of record JBAIAC010000156.1, on the reverse strand, counting down.
CCCTGGCATTTCAGTGCTTGGGCAATGGGCTTAGAGCCCCATCAACAGCGGGAGCCACCAAGGCAGGAGCCAGCCTGTCGCCTTCTGCCCTTAGCAAGGTGCCTGAAGGCCCAGCTCAGCCTCGTGCATCTCCGCGTGGGTGGACGTGTCTCCATAACAGCAGCGTGGTCTGGAGCTGATCAGTTGGCACTCCGGGATTTTGGAGCCACAGGAGTGATGCCATTGTTTCTGCTTTTCTCTCCGCAGATCCCCAGTGGTACCCAGCCCGACAGTCCCTCCGCCTGGACCCCAGTAAGTCAGAGCACCCTGTGGGTTCTGACAGCCGTCGCTGCGTCTGTTCCCAGGCGCGCCGCTCTGCTGCGGCTGATCGTGTGCCCCATGGGTGGGGAAAGCGCCCGAGGGGAACACGAGCCACTGGGGCCTGTGGGGCAGGTGCTGACGCTGTTCCAAAGGATGAGAGATCTGATCGACCGCCAAAGGACCAGGGCTCTAGGAAGGCCCAGATTTCTGGGGAAGGGCCCTGTGGGCTTCCCAGCTTGTACGCAGGGGAGAGCAAGGCTCTGGGATCAGAGCGCTCTGCCCTGCAGCAGGGGCTGTGGGTCATTCTCCACATGGCTTTTCATGGGGGTGTCGCTGTGCTGCAGCGAACAGGAGAGCGTGGCCATGTCTCAGGGGGCTGGGGTCACTCGGGCATGTTGCCATGGAACCGATGCCAGAGTAGCAGATTGCATCGGCGTCCCAGTTGGAGCCCCCCACTCCCATTGCCCTCTCTGAGTCTCCACTCTCCTTCCAGAGGGAAAGTCCCTGAAGGATGAGGACGTGCTACAGAACCTGCCAGTGGGCACCACGGCCACTCTGTACTTCCGGGACCTGGGTGCGCAGATCAGCTGGGTGACGGTGAGCAGTGCCAAAGGTCTGCCTGAGAGAGCCCCCCCATCCATAAGCACCCCCCTGTGCTCACAGCGCACTCTGCCTTTCAGGTCTTTCTCACCGAGTACGCTGGGCCCCTGCTTATCTACCTGCTCTTCTACTTCCGAGTGCCCTTCATCTACGGCCCCAAGTATGACTTCACCTCCAGCAAGCACTCGGTCGTGCAGTGAGTACCGGCTGGGGGCCCGTGACTACGTCTGCTTAGCCTGCATTGGGGCTGTGCCCTGGGATCTGGGCCTTCTCCCGAACTGTTGGGAGCAGAGACCATGTAGAAAACCTGAGCCCTAGGAAAACAAACAGATGGGACGTGGATCCCACTCCTGGAGGGGCCCTGCCTCCCAGGCCAGGCCTGCAACTCTCGGGTTGGCCTCCTCTCCAGAGCGGGATGAGTGGGGAAGAGAAAATCTCACCCCTACAGGGACGCAGTGCTGGTTGGATTCCCTGCTGGCCTCTTCAGGCAGCCTGGGACCTGGCCGTCATTGGATATTCAGCACGTGGACAGGCCACGGAGAAGGACTAGGGGCTGGCGAGAGCTCTGAGCTGTTGCACCGGAAACCCAGTTGATTCCTGGCAGGAGGGAACAGTTTACGATCCTCAGAGCATCTCCTTGTGGCTCATCAAGGGAGCTCTGCTTTAGGCTCCAGCACGGCCCCCATCCAGCCCCGCAGGGAGCTCTGCTTTAGGCTCCAGCACGGCCCCCATCCAGCCCCGCTGGGGAGGAGCCTTCGGGGGAGCTGGCAAGTGCTGTCTGTTGGGACGCAGGGGACTTGCCTGCTCAGAACAATTCCCTAGTGGGGAACGTACCCCCAGCCCGTATCCCAGAGGCATTTGTACCCACTAGCACCCTTGTGCCTTCCCTTCCAGCCTGGCCTGCATCTGCCACTCCTTCCACTACATCAAGCGCCTGCTGGAGACCATCTTTGTCCATCGGTTCTCCCACGGGACGATGCCCTTGCGCAACATCTTCAAGGTGAGCGAGGTGGAGGGGCAGCACCGGGCAGACGGCAGGGCCTGGGGGCAGGTGAAGTGAAGTGCAGGATGTGTAGCACCAGCCAGCCGGGGGGCTGGGGCAGCAGCTGCCTGGGGGATCCCTTTGACTCGTCCCAATAGTGGAGCCTGTATTAAAAGAGCCTTTCCTGATTTGTCTCTAGAATTGCACCTACTACTGGGGCTTTGCAGCCTGGATGGCGTATTACATCAACCACCCGCTGTACACGCCGCCAAGTAAGTGACCCCTCGCCGCTGCCTTGCGATTCCAGCCCTTCTCTCTGACAGACATCGCCTGAGGGGCTGGCCTTCCTTTTCCACTGCCTTGCTTCAGCGCCCCCACCCCCCCATTCCATGAGAGGTGTGCGGGTATCCCACAATGCACAGCAGCTGCCACACAACACTCAGTTTCCCACTGGGATCCTACCCACCGTGCACCAGGCTTTTGCTGATACAACCGTGTGGTCACAAGGTGCCGGCACAAGCAGCCGAGTGTGCCCACGTGCTGCAGAGATAGTTGTGTTGGCAGCGCTGTGCCGGCAGACCCGTCCCTGGCACAGCTTAGCATAGCCAAGGTCTTCGAGTCATCGGGCAAGTCCAGGCTTCAGGCTAGTCTCGCTTGTGACTCTGCAGGACTCGGAGGTGTGGGTTGGGAGCGCTGTCTGCCCTGAATGAAGGGGGCTGCAGTGTTAAAACCGGGGTTTTCCCCCAAATGTGCTAATTAAGTAGTTGTGAGTTACAGCAAACACAGCCCAAACCAGGATAAATGGCTGATAGCTGAACTCAGCCGGGGAATAGGGTGCAAACGCTTAACAAGGAGGGGAACTATCCCTTGGAATGACTCGCTCAGCGGCACATGGAGCCACCGTCACTTTGGAGACTTCAAATCTTGGATGAGTTTCTCAAAACTCCGCTTGAGCTCGGCCGCGAGTTCTGGGCCAGGTGCTGGTGCAGGGGGAGGGTCTCTGGCCTGGGATAGGCAGGGGTCAGTCTGAATGGGCAGAACGGTTCCTCCTGGCCCTGAATTCTGAGACATTAGTTTTAAACAAACGGGCGAAAAATTGCTTCCCCCTCAGTCTTGTTTCCTTGGCATCTCTAGTTGTAAACATCCTAGCTCCCCAGCCATCCCCAGAGCCCCCCCAGGGATCAGACCCGACTTGCTAGTGTAAAAATCAAGCAGCAGCCAGTGTTTTGTTTAATTAAAGGCCTTTGTCCCTTCCTGCATCATCAAGGGTTAAAAACCCAAATGAACAAGCCCAGACTCTCCTGCTTTGCATGTCCCATTCCATCGAACCTTCCTCCACTCCTGCAGCAGCCTGTGACCTTGATTCCTTCCCTTGTTCTCCATGCGCTGATGAGTGTGTGGTCCGGCCGCCCCCCGGCGTCTTGTACCGTACCTCCTGCCCAGGGACTTCCCCCCCTTTGCTCGCTCAGGTCCATTACTCTAGCTGGCTCTGACCCTGGAAGACGTGGGCCCCCTGGGACGGCACTGCCCTCACCCTTAGAGAGGAGGGGTGAGCAGGGAAGATCGCCGTGCTGCCCGGCTCGGGATATGCACCGGCCCTAAGGGGTGTTAATCTGGTATCTTTCATGGGCACTTAACAGATCCACCCCACCCTTGCTATGAATGTTTGTTTCTTTCCGAGCCATTATTGCAGTAGGGCCTACGAACACCAAAGCCGCGCGTGCCCCCTGCTGACCGTGTGCTAGCATGTTCCCTACACAGACACCAGGCTCTGACCCTATAAACCCATCCCTAGTGCCCCGTGACGTGAGTGCTTCCCCCCTCCCCCCCCATGCCGGGCTAACCTCCGCCCTTCCCCTCCCCCACAGCCTACGGAGACGAGCAGGTGAAGCTGGCGCTCATTATATTCCTGGTAAGAGCTGCTGGCGGCGGGGAGGGGAGCAGGGAAGGAGGCTGCTCAGCTGGGCTAGGGCAGGAGTGCCAAGGGGGGTACTCCGGGGGTGTGCCCATTGGAGATGGAGTGTGCAAAGGGGGGGGGGGGGGGATGAGGGTGCCAGAGTGTGGGGCTGGGGAGAGGGCGGGATGGGGGTGCCGGGAGGATGGGTGGCAGGTGGCACAGCTCTGTGCTGGCACCGCAAGTGCGCTGCCAGGCCAATGCCCTTCCAGGCCCTCACCCCTCTGAGCTGATGGAGGGTCCTGCCACTGCAACGGGGGGAGGGGGGAGCGTTGAACCCCCAGGCCAGGGAGAGGGAAGGGGGTTGCTGGGACCCAGGGCACTGATCGCTCTTCTGCTTCCTCCCCAGTTCTGCCAGCTGGGGAACTTCTCCATTCACATCGCTCTGCGGAACCTGCGGCCGGCGGGTGAGTGGGGGGAGGGGTGACCGGGCAAGGATGGTCAGTCCGAGGGCAGCCTGAGGGTGGGGGCGGGGCCTGCGTGTATCCCTGGCTTTGTGTCCGAGGCGTTGGCTGTCCGCAGGAGAGTCTGAGTGAGAATCCATCCCCGCATGCCCCTGGCTCCGGTTCACCGAGGGTTCTCCTCCTTGCTCTCCATCCTCCCAGCTCCCCAGGGTCTTGCTGAATGTTTAATGTAAGAAACACAGGAGAAAACCCGCTCTGTTCCTCAGGCCCCCTATAAAAACCCTCAGGGGCAGAGCCGGGCAGCGATAGACAAGTGTCTCTCTAAACCCCCACGGCTTTCCTGGGTTGCAGAGGAAACCTGCCCTCCCAGTGCAGGCGCCTCCGTCTGGGCGCTGATGGCTCCAGTGACTGGTTCATAGCAGTGTCTGGAACAGCCTGGCTGGCAGATCCTCGGTCTCCAGGCACAAGCAACCGTGGAGGCCTCAGCCTCTCTGGGCAGAACGTGGCACCCTGACCGGGATGTGGCTGTCCCAGATCTGTGTAGTCCTAGCAGCCGGGGAGGGGGTGGGGGAACTCTCTGAATGAGTCCTGGCCAGCCTAGCACGCTGCCTCTTTACTGCCCCATCTGCCCCACGCGTCAGATCGGCCCCGATGGTGCCCAGTGCAGCAGGGTGGGAATGGGGGAACATGCCGTTGCCTCGGGCTCCAGTGGGCTGCAGGAAGCACTGGCCTGTGTGTGAGTGGACATCTGACGCCCCACCCCGGGGTGCTGCAGCAGCATCTCCCTGGAGAACGGTCTGAGGGCTGTCTCCCCAGTGCCTGCCTGGCTGCTGCTCAGAGCAGCATCCCCTGCCCGCGTGTTCCCATGGGAAACTGATACCACTCCCTGGGAGGTGAGATGGGGGGGGGTCACTGCTCATGTGAAATAAATCCATGCTGGATTTCTGCTTCTCTCCCTCCCAGGCTCCAAGACCAGGAAGATCCCATACCCCACCAAGAACCCCTTCACGTGGCTCTTCTTGCTAGTGTCATGTCCTAATTATACCTATGAGGTGAGCCAGCCGCCCCCCAGCAAACTGGCGGGTTCCCTGAGCCGAGGGCTGCCTGGCACCAGCCCGCCCCTACCCTGCCCTGGCCCACAGATCTTGTTCCTGGTCTCTTTGGAAGCGTCTCCATGAGCTGCAGCTGCCTCCCTGAGACAGGCAGCTAGAGTGTGACCTTCTACCAGCCTGTTTGCTGTTAATTAACAACAAGCTTGTGTTCCTCATCCACATGGGGGCCCGAAGCTCCACAAACTGTCCATATCTGTGTGTGATCTCAGCTCTATTGGAACATCACTCTTCACCCCAGAAATGCAACTGTCTCTAGGGTGGAACTCAGCAGCGGCTTAACAGCCACACAGCTGGGGCCATTAGGGCAGGAAGCCAAGGAGAATGCCCTTGACTAGCTGAAACTGCAGGGGGAATTCAGAAGGCGGCAGGACTTGAATTTGGCTGGGAAACCGGGAGTTAACAGCCCTGCTTCTGGGAAAAGTGCCAGTGATAAGAAATAGCTGGGACCTGGCTTTCATTCGACACAGCACCCCTAGTGCTATGCTAGGACATTGGGGTCAGCCCTGACTGAGAAGGGACAGCGCCCCCTACTCAACTTCCCACCCCACTCCCTGCCAGACAGCCCCCCCAAGTGCCACACCGGTGTCAGCCCTGACTGAGACGGGAGAGCGCCCCCCGGCGGAGCTCCCCACTCTGCTCCCTGCAGGACAGCGCCCCCTAGTGCCACACTGGTGTCAGCCCTGACTGAGAAGGGGGAGCTCCCCACTCTGCTCCCTGCAGGACAGCGCCCCCTTGTGCTCTACTGGGGTCAGCACTGACAGAGCAGAGCACCCCCTGCTGAACTCCCCACTCCACTGCCTGCAGGACAGCGCCCCTATTAAATCAGCAGCAGCCATTAGCATGCACCTGTGCTCTGCCTGGCCCAGCCCTGCATAGCTCCTGGAGCTGATGAGGCGACATGGCAGCAAATGCCCAGCCTGGCACTGCCAGCAAAGCCTTGGACCTGAGGCCAGCCCCAAGTCGGCAGTGGGTTTGGGTGTTCAGGGGCTGTACCGCCAGCCAGCTCTGGGCTCCCAGGCTCTGGCAGAGCTGGGTTCGGGGGGGCTGAATTTGACCCTCATGACTCCTAAAGTTGGGCATGAGGCAGTTCTCCAGGCGCCACCCTCCATGGCTCTGCTTCCCGAGAGCTTGTCCCTTTGCTGGAGAGCCACTCACCCACCAGGAAGGGACCTTTCCCTGCCCAGGCTGGCAGCTGCCTCGCATATGCCCAGCCACCCCTTCCTCCAACTCAGCTGCTGCCGGGGCTGGGGACTCCCCATTGCTGGGGAGACCAGGTCCCCCTACTGCCCTCCCCTCATCCCTGGTGTAGGTGAGGGGTTGAACGCTCCCCCTGCCAGTCCCATCATCTCCAGCACCCTTATTCCTGCTCTAGCCTCCCTCCCCGCAGGGGGCACAGTGTGGGGGAAAAATTTCCCTTGGGAACTGGCCCCTTTGATTTCACGGGGGGGAGGAATAGCTCAGTGGTTTGAGCATTGGCCTGCTAAACCCAGGGTTGTGAGTTTAATGCTTGAGGGGGCCGTTTAGGGATCTGGGGCAAAAATCTGTCAGGGGACAGTACTTTGTCCTGCTAGTGAAGGCAGGGGACTGGAGTCGATGGTCCTTCCAGTTCTATGAAATAGGCATATAACTTTCCTTCCAGCCCCTGGGCATTGGGTCACCCCGCCACGGGGGCATCCCCACCCCCGGACAGCCCCTCCCCATGAGAGTTTGATATTGCTCAGGGTCTGGGAGGGCCTGGTCTCTCTGCCATTTGCATCCACGTTAAGGAAGACATGGCAGGCTCTGCACAGAGAATGCAGTATATGCAGCGTGCTGGGCCTGTGCCCATTTGGAGGGAGTCCCTGCCTCCCATTGGCACCTACGCTCTGGGCATGCGGCTTGGGGCACTATCGGTTGCGTGGTGGCTGGGGGCATTGCTCTGTGTCACAGGGTCTGCAGCCCCTCATCACAACAGCCCAGCGCTAGCAGGGGGTTGCAGGTCGGGATTGAGGGGCACTGGCAGAGGTGGGGGGAAGCCCGGGGCAGCAGGTGGGCACTGGAATGGGGATGCCAGCATTGAATGAATGCCTGACTGGTGAAGTCCTGCTTGGCCGAAGCAGCAGGCTGTGACGTGCCCTGCTGGAGCCCAGGATGTGCCTGTCACAGGCCCCAGCCAGAGGCTAGGCCATCTTCCCACGGTCATTCTCCCTGCCCATGAAGGTGTCAGAGCTGGGGCCTGGCAGGGGCGTTTCGCGTGGAGGCAAGTACCGGGAGTCTTAGCAGCCAGCGTGCCCCTTCCCCATGTGCCAGGGCTTGTATCACGCAGCTCAATTGTCTCCCCTCACCCCTCACGCTCAGGCACGTTAAAAGCCCTGACGTGGGCGGGCAGATCTGCTGTGCTGCAAATGGCTCCGAGAACTTGAATGAGTGCCCCCTTTGTGTGAGTGAGCGCCACTCGCCGGGGCCTGGCCTCCCCTGTGCCCTGCGGGGGGAGGCTTCTGCCCAGCCCCTGGCTTCCCCAGCACTAACTGCAGCTGCTTCTCTTCCAGGTGGGCTCCTGGATCGGCTTCGCCATCATGACCCAGTGTCTCCCAGGTGAGCGCAGGGTGGGGGAAGGAGCCAGGGCATGGGGATGCCACAGTGTCCGGGGGGCACGGGCCAGGCTGGTCTTGCCTTCTTGCTGCCAGGGCCGCCCATCCCTGTTCTGTGGGAACAATAAGCCCCTACACGGCCAGCAACAGGGCTCCCAGCATGTCACAGAGATCATCTCCCTCTCGCAGGGGGAGACCGAGGCACAGGCAGGCCAAGGGACCTGCCTGAGGAGTCGTCGTAGACGGGGAATAGAACCCAGGAGTCCTGACTCCCGGCCCTGCCCACTTGACCACACTCAAGGAGTGTGATGGGTGTCAGCCCAGTTTCTGGCTGGCAGGATGAGCTGGGTTCAGAGCCCACCTCCCCAGGCTCCCTGCGCTCGAGGCTCATCCTGGTGCCCGGCCCTGAGGGACCCGCCCCGGTCTGCAGGGAGTAAGCGACGCAAAGACGGCAGCGTGAGCTGCCCTGCAGCCGAGGCTCTTGGATGATTTGCCCTGGTGTGAGCTGCTTTCGCTGGCATCCCTGGCTGCCTTTTCCCAGGAGTGGCACCACCCAGGGGCCTCCAGCCCATCAGGCGGAGCCCCCTACTGCTCCCCTGGGGAAATGCAGGTATCTCATCTTGTGCAACATCTGGTTCTTGGTCCCCTTGGAGGGAGGCGGGGCAGAGCCAGTGGTGGGGGCTGGCCCAAGGGGGCAGCTCCATTTTAGGCCCGAGCCGAACCAGATCCAAGCCCAAGCGGGTCGAGTTGTTTTTCCAACCTGACCCTTCCCCCTGAACCGGAGTCAGTGCCGCTGCCTCCTCCGGCCGGGAGCGGGGGAGGTTGGCTCTCAGCTGGGCCCAGGGCGCTTGGCACCATGACTGTGCACCTGGGTCCTGCCAGCCCCTGCTGCGCTGTGCAAAGTGCTCTGACTCCTCGGTGCCCGTGCAGCACAGCGAGGAGCAGGGCACGCAGTCATGCCAACCCCCCAGGCAAGGGGAGAGCTGACCTGCAAGGTCCTGTGTACCCACCCAACCCCTGGAGTAGGGTCCCCTCAGGGCTGTAGGGTGGGGGTGATGCTGGGGGGGCCAAGGGAACGCCCTCCTCCCCCAGATTCCTCACCGCTTTCCTCTCTGCCTACAGTGGCCCTGTTCTCTCTGGTCGGCTTCATCCAAATGACCATTTGGGCGAAGGGGAAGCACCGCAGCTACCTGAAGGAGTTCCGGGACTACCCACCCCTGCGCTCGCCTATTGTCCCCTTCCTGCTCTGAGCCGCCGGGGGCTGCAGGGGCTTTGTGTATTGGTGCAGTCCAGGGAGGAGCCCACCCCCCCCCGGGGGTCTCTGCACCCCACATCTGGCCAGCTGGCACAGGGGAAGTTGCACAAACTCTCACCCAACTCCTCGCTGCTGAGGTTTCTGCAGCTGCCCCCGTGCTCCCTTGGGGCTGGCCCCACCCCCCAGGGAAGCCAACACCCAAGCCCCGCTCAGAGCCAGTTCCCATGGTCTCGTCCACCTGTGCCATGCACCCAGAGAGCCCAGATCTACAGCCCTGCCTAACTGGAAACTAACCCTGGGAGAAGCTGGAGCTGCCTCTGGCTGGATGCAGCCACTCAGAGCTGTGGCCTGGAGGAAGGACCCTGGCCTAACCCGAGCATCTAACCCTGGCCCCAGGCAGCCTGATGCCAGAGGAGCTGAGCGCTCGTGCCCCTGGTGGGAGTGGCAGGTGCTCAGCCCCCCCGGAGACCAGGCCCCTTCTCCAGGCATCAGCTCAGGATCACAGGTGCATTTCAGGCTCCTGTGCAGGCAGACACCCGCTTTCCTGGATCACATCTCCACGGCAGGGCGTCAGGGGGCGAGTGCTGGGCTGGGACATGGCCCCTGTTCAGCACTCCTCCTTCGAAAGCTGCCCGGGGGCTGCTGCCAGACACGGCTGCGCTCTAGCTTCTACCCGGCTTCTACCCTGCACCCCAGGCTGATGGAAAGAAGGCAGGATGGTAGCAGAGGCTGGCAGGGTCTGGTCAGTCCCCCAGCCGCCTTTCCCCTGTGCTCAGCTGGCCCCGGTGTTAAGGGCATCCGACCCGCAGCAGACCCCCTGGGCAGTGAGTTTGCAGATCTGTTTAGGATGATGCTCCAGGGTCTCATGCTGGGACAAGCAGGAGTTAGGACTTAGGCATGGTGGTAGGTGGGGCAGAACTGAGCCAGGAGTGGGGTGACAAGAGAAAAGGGAAGGGCAACAGCACTACTGTGTAGGGAAAGCAAGGGGCAGCAGGTCAGGATTGAGGGGCACTGGCAGGGCTGCAGGGGTGTGTGGGTCAGGATTGAGGCGCAGTAGCAGGGCTGTGTGGGGGAGCTCAGATGGCAGCTGCTTGACTCGAGCCAGCACCCTTAATTGTAAGCACAGTAAAGTTTTTTTCTTTTGTACCATTCTTCTGTTCCATCCTTCCCTGTGCCGCTGAGCGGCTGCCCTGGCCCGCAGTCCCCGGCTGTCGCTCAGGCCTGGCTCTGCCGGGATGGCAGGGGCCCGAGCAGGCTATTCTAATAAAGACGTGGGGTGAGGCCCTTCCTGGGCCCAGCCCAGCTCCCTCCTGCACTGGCTCCTTGGCAGCTTCTGTCTCCTTTGCTCTTACTCCGTGTGACTGCTGGGGAAAGGTGGCCCTATAGAGCTGGTCTTTCCCTGCCCTGGGGGCTGGCTGCATGTTGGACAAGGTGGTGGGAGGGCTGGGCTAAGTCACGCATCACTGGGAGGAGTCCTGGGGAAGGCTCTGGAGTCCCCAGGAGAGCAACCAATGGGGCAAGGGATCAGGGAGGGCAGAGACTGGCCATGAGCCGGGCTCTCCTCTCTGAATAGCTACACCTGGAGCTCTGAGCTGCGCGTAGGACAGGGGCCTCCCTGGGTGCCACCTCACCTTCCACTGGAGCATGAATGCATCACGGCCCCTGTGCCCAGGAATCTGGCTCGCTTCCTTGGGCCACTGTTTTGTCTCACCATGGCTCTGCTTTGGGCAGCTGAAATAGTGTCTTAGCTTCAGCTACCCCTGCCCAGAGCAGCAACTTCTACCCCAGCAGGACTGAGAACGGCCCTGCCCCAGCACAGGAGCTGCAGTGAGCCTCTGCCCAAGCGTGTGTCCAAGGCAGAGCAATAAACCAAGCCAGCCACGTGTCTCATCGCTCCCCCACCTCGACAGAGCGGCCTAAGGTGTGTGGGGTGCTCTGCATGGCCACTCCCCCTGCCAGTGAACGACAGGCACTGCGCCCCACCTAAGGGCCAGGTGCAGCCGTGGCTGGTGCCATCCATGCCCCCCTTCCCCCAGCCAGGCAGCACAGCTGGGGAGGGGCAGCGCTGGCTTCTTTATACACAGCAGCAGCAGAGACTGGTGCCCACTGCCCTGACTAGCTCTGCTCTCTGCTGCTGGCGGACGTCTCTCCAGGGCCTTCGCGCGGGGAGGAAGCAAGAAAATAGGCCCCTGGGCAGGTGCACCACACTGTAGGAGTCCAAGCAGCTGACAGTGTGCTGCCCCCACATGCCCTCGAGGGGCAGGAAGCTGGGCTCGGGGTGACAAATCCACCCCCGCTGCGGACACAGCTAGCGTGTCTGTCACTCGGCGAGGTGGGTGCCATATAACCCTTCCCCGGCTGCAGGGTGTCAACACTACGGGCCAAAGCTGGGCCATGGCCTCAGTGCAAAGGCTCCCCCCACAGAAAGCAGCGAGCGAATCCGAGCAGGCTCCGCGCCAGGAGAAGGGGCAGCGCGTAGATTCCCAGCGCGGGCTGCCAGGGCAGGAACTGAGCCAAGTGCCCGTGGGAGCTGGAGCTCCCAGCAACGAGCACGAGCGAGGCTGGCGCTGTCCGAGCCCGGCGGAGCTCGCTCCAGTGGGGCGTGGCGGTGCTGAGAGTCAGGACGCGGCAGCTATAGGGTGCTGCACATGTCACAACTGCACACACTCCGACCCTGGGAGGGAGCAAAGCATCACCCCGTCACCGAGGGGAGAGGGGGTAGCCCAGGGACTCCTGGCTCTAGTCACTAGACCCCATCCCCCTCCCAGAGCAGGAACAGAACCCAGGAACAGTGTTACACATCACCTTCATATTGGTGCACATAAAATTCATGGGGGGCTGAGGGGTTCAGAGTGTGGGAGGGGGCTCAGGGCTGGGGTAGAGGGTTGGGTGTGTGCAGGTCCTGGGATGGGGCTGGGGATGAGAGGTTCAGAGTGGGGGAGAGGGCTCAGGGCTGGGGCAGAGGGTTGGGGTGCGGGGGGTGAGGGCTCTGGCTGGGGGTGAGTGTTCTGTGGTGGAGCCGGGGATGAGGGGTTCAGAGTGTGGGAGGGGGCTCAGGGCTGGGGTAGAGGGTTGGGTGTGTGCAGGTCCTGGGATGGGGCTGGGGATGAGAGGTTCAGAGTGGGGGAGAGGGCTCAGGGCTGGGGCAGAGGGTTGGGGTGCGGGGGGTGAGGGCTCTGGCTGGGGGTGAGTGTTCTGTGGTGAGCCGGGGATGAGGGGTTCAGTGTGAGGGACAGGGCTCAGAGCTGGGGAAGAGCATTGGGGTGCAGGGGGGGGGTGAAGGCTCCAGCTGGGGGTGCAGGCTCTGTGATGGAGCCGGGGATGAGGGGTTTTGGGTACAGACTGCCCCGAGGCTGCGGTGGGGAGAGAGGACTCCCCCCAGCCCTCTCACCGCAGTAGCTCGGGGCTGGGGGAGAGGCGCCTCTCCCCGGCTGCGGCAGCTCGGGTGGGGCGGGGCCGAGGGGGGGGTGCCTCTCCGCCGGCCACGGCAAGTCCGGCAGGTCTGCACTGCCCCTGCGTGGAGCTTAACAGGCAGCTGCACGGCCACACAGCTTAATGTGAACATAGCCCAGGAGTCCCGACTCCCGCTCTAACCACTAGGAAATGCCACCGCGCACTGCTCCCCATAACGTCAGGTCCAAGTGTGAAGACGCTCCAAAGTTGGTCCAGGAAGAGAGATTTCCTCACTCACCCTGGCTCCCCCATCACGACCAGCACCGGCAGTGAGGGGGCACTACAGCCTCAGTGCAATACGCGCTCACGCCCTGCCCACCCCACTCCAGTCACCACTCCTGAGCCAGACGCAGACGAGCCATTATTTATTCCCTTACATACGACACAAGGAGACGATTCCTCCAGCCTCTCACGCGGACGGGGACCCGGGGCTTTGCTGTGCTTCCGCCGCCTTCTGCTCCAGCCTCTCACGCGGACGGGGACACGGGGCTTTGCTGTGCTTCCGCCGCCTTCTGCTCCAGCCTCTTCTTCCTCACCAGCAAGCGCCGCTCCCGCTCAAACTCCTTCATACGCATCACGTAGCTGGGGGGAGAGGAGACACCAGTCAGGGGGGGTCCCCCTGCTTCTCCATCAGGAGCAAGTGCCCCCCCATCCTAGCATGCTGCACCCCACCCTGCAGGGGGCAGGCTGGTACTCTGCATTAGGTACAGGCAGCTCTCAGAGCTGTCTGACTGTCCCACTTGCCTGGAGGGGGGGCCCACTGAAATCAGATTCACTGCTTTAAACCAATCCCTATGATCTCTGGCCCCTCCACCCCCCCACACTCCCCTGCCCCACAACTTCCACCTCCAGATCCCTCCTCCAACCCACAATCCACGTGACACAGCCAGGCCAACCCCATAACCACGTTCCATCTAGTACCCCTCCCTTCACCCTCTGGGGTTTGCTCGGCCCAGGCCCAGACCGTGACCCTCTGTGGGAAGGGCCCTACACGTGTTTCATCACCATCCTGCAGGGTTAGCCATCTCAGTGGGGCCCGGGGATCAGCAATGGCCCAGAATGCTGCATTCTGAGATGCCTTCTGCAAAGTAAGGAGGAGGGGACGGTTTATTTCTGCCGTAGCTGGTTACTGGGGACCATCAGCACATTCTTAGGCTTAAATACCCTATGTGGGAAGGGCAGGTGCCAATCACACCAAGCTCTGGCAGCACCTTTCATCAGTAGATCTCAAAGCACCATGCAAAGGAGGCCAGTTTGCCCTAGGACACCCAGCACGCCAGTGGCAGAGCCGGGAATAGACCCCTGGTCTCCTTTGTGCTCTCCCCACTAGGCCACGCTGCCTCTCTCTACCCCTAGGGCGGCCACCCCCAGCTCTGGAGGAGCCTGTGGATGGTGCCGGGAGCTCCCCAGCCCAGGTGGCCTCGTACTCAAGGTGCTCGCAGTAATCCCACTCGTGGCGCTCGTGCTGGCAGCCCAGGATGTTGGGGAAGTTGTCGCGCTTGCACTTCATCAGCTTGATGAGGTAGTGAGCGCAGTAGTCGCGCTGGTTCAGGGGCAGCCGAGCGTCATTCATCTGCTGCTGCGTCGCGACCATCACTGCGGGGGACAGAGAGTAGGGGCAGAGGTGAGGCTGGGAGCAGGACGCGGGCGCGACACACCAGGAACCGAACCCGGGACCTCCAGAGCTAAAAGAACGAGTGTCCCTCCACCTTCTGGGCAAAGAGCCAGGCTCCGGAGCGGGGACTGGAACAGCCGCAGCCGACATGGATCGGGCACAGAATGAGACTCTGAACACCCTATACATGTGCCCTCCCATGGGGAAACTGAGGCACGGGGAGAGGAAGCAACTTGTCCAGGCTCACAGAGGGAGAGTTAGGGATACAAGTCAGGAGTCTTTGGCTTCAAGCTCTCTCTCTATTCATTTCAATTACATGTATTATTATTTATACTTGTCTCAGGATCTACGCCTCTACACAGGACAAGGGGTTCGACTGCCCTCTACTATGTAATGATCTTGGGTTTACACAGTCCATTTCAACGCAGAGCCCTGACTGACCCTTGTATAGACCTGACACTCAGCCAGTGTTGAAATGTGGCCACCTCTGGGGTGGGACAAGGCAGCTGTTAAACTCTCGGGGTGAAGGGGAATCAGCTGAATCTATAGGCTCAATGGCACCAGTCTCCACCACAGCATTTTGCAAGGAAAGAGCCATATGGGAGGCTCTTGCCCTAAACTGGTGATATCTCAGGGCCAGTGCAGGGCTGTCCCCCACGGGCTATTCCCAGCTCTAAGGCATCAAGCACTGGGCTCAGCCATGGGGAAGGGGGTGGGGGATATCACTGGAGAGCTCTCAAGGACGGGTCTCTGGTCCCGAGCTTTGGCCTAAGTGCCCCCCCAATAATTATCTGTATTGTGGCAGCTCCTAGAAGCCCAAGCCCCAGGCTTGACCTGACCCGCCCCAGGCGCTGCGCAGAAAGAGCAGAGACAGTCTCTGCCCCACAGAGCTTCCATGGATGTGAACTCACCGCCCCCCGGGGTCCCTGATTCGCCCCCCGTCCAACCCTCCCGCCGGGGTCCCTGAACCTCCCCCCCACCCGGCTCAACCCGCGCCCCTCCCCCGGGGACTCACCCCCCGTGACCCCCGAGCGCCCGGCCCCTGCACCCCCCAGAGCTCCTCAGTCCCCTGAGGGAGGCAGAGCCCCCCAAGCCGGGCCTGGGGCCTCTGAGATTGAGGAGCCCTTTGGGGGAGCGGTTCTGAGCCCCCCAGGGGAGGGCGGGGCCGTGCCCCGGGCTCACCCCGCTCCTTGCGCTCCCCGAAGCCCAGCCCCGAGTCGAAGCTCGGCATGCGGAGCGGGTCCGGCTCCACATCCTCGCCGCCCAGGTAGCGCCGGGCCAGGTGCGCCCCCATCCCGGCCTCGGTCACCTCGGGGCCGCGCTGCCCCGGAAGCACTTCCGCTACACCCGGAACCGGATGTGAAGGACTGGTTCCGCTCACCAACACCATAGAGATCACAGGGCAGTTCCTAGATAGGGAGGAGGATTTCCGGTTTCTGGCTCATGTCACTGTGGGGGCGGGGCGTGTTCGCCCCGCCTCCTTTCCCATGGGACCACTGCTCCCACTCCTCCCTCCTGCGCGCGTGTCCCCCGGAGGGTGTGTTCCCGCTCCCCAGGAGTATGGACACTTCAGCCAATCACCACCCTTGTGCTGGGGTAAATTTGCATGTAACAATTCTATTGGCTGCCCCGTTCCGGGGTAGGACATGGACCTGCTGGGTGAAGCCCAAGGGGCTCTGTTCTGCGGCCCCACCCCAGGCTGGGCGAAAGCCTTCGCCAGGGTCCACAAGGCCCGTGCTGCGACCCCTCGTTGTCTGTGTATGTACAGCGCCTAGCACTACCGCAGTGCACCTAATAAATCATGTACAGCGCCTAGCACAACAGGCCCGTACCGTAATACACCTAATAAATGTCAGCTAGCCCCAGACTGACTGGGGACATGTCATCTCAGGATGGGATGCAGAGACAAAGTTTCTTGACAGCTTATACGACTGCTTCTGGGAGCAGCGAGTCCCGGAACCCACAAGAGGAGAGGCAATTCTGGATTAATTTCTAAATGGAGCAGACGATCTGGTCCAATAGGTAAACATAGAATATCAGGGTCAGAAGGGACCTTAGTGGGTCATCTAGTCCAACCCCCTGCTCAAAGCAGGACCAATCCCCAATTTTTGCCCCAGATCCCTAAATGGCCCCCTCAAGGATTGAACTCACAACCCCAGGTTTAGCAGGCCAATGCTCAAACCACTGAGTTACCCCCCAGCTGAACTGCTGGTAATACTGACCAAAATATAATAAAACGGAACATCCCTGTGGCGGGGAAAACACCACAGCAGCCCACCATGGTAGCATTTAATTTCAGAAAGGGGAACTATACAAAAATGAGGAAGCTAGTTAAACAAAAGTTAAAAGGTACAATGCCAAGAGTGAAATCCCTGCAAGCTGCATGGAAACTTTGTAAAGACACCATAATAGAGGCTCAACTTGAATGTATGCCCCAAATTAAAAAACATAGTAAGAGGATGTGATGTTATTGCCACAAACTGGGACCATATAGATTATTGCTGCAACCAAGGTCCTGCAGTGGCACCAAATCTTGCATAAAGGGGGTCAAATAAGGTGCCTAAGACAAGGTTATGGTTTGCTGTATGTTATCTGTATGCTTGTATCAGTTTTGTATTTAAAGTTATAAGTATTGGCTCTGTACTGGCTGTACTTCAAACTTGTGCTATGCTTCTGGGTGACACCCCAGACAATTTGGCGTCAGCGCTGCCTAGCCTGCTTGATGGCTCATTAAGGACCATCAGCTATACAACTGACCCATTGGGAGAAGGCAGACACACCTCAGCAAGGCATACAGGGACCTGTCTATGGACAGAACTCTAAGGTTTTTCTATCCAGGGGTAGGCAACCTATTGCACGCGTGCCAAAGGCGGCACGCGAGCTGATTTTCAGTGGCACTCACACTGCCCGGGTCCTGGCCACCAGTCCGGGGGGCTCTGCATTTTAATTTAATTTTAAGTGAAGCTTCTTAAACATTTTAAAAACCTTATTTACTTTACATACAACAATAGTTTAGGTATATATTACAGACTTATAGAAAGAGACCTTCTAAAAATATTCAAATGTATCACTGGCACGCAAAACCCTAAATTAGAGTGAATAAATGAAGACTCGGCACACCACTTCTGAAAGGTTGCCGACCACATCCATGCCATGTGTTGGATAGTGTGTCCTTGGGACAAAAAAGCAAAGACCACATGGCAAGAGACTAGAAAAGGCTGATGCCTCATCTCCATCTTGTCTCCAATCCTGCTTTTAAACTCTGAAGGGACTTTGCTACAAACTGAAGCTCTGAACAAAGGACTGAATGACCCATCCCAGCTGTGGATGTACTCCAGAGACTTGATTTGAACCTGCAGTTTATTCCATCACTGCTACAAGCCTGAACCAAGAACTTTGCCATGACTGTATGTAATTGATTCCATTTAACCAATTCTAACTCTCATCTATATCTTTTTCCTTTTATGAATAAACCTTTAGATTTTAGATTCTAAAGGATTGGCAACAGCGTGATTTGTGGGGAAGATCTAACTGGTATATTGACCTGTGTCTGGGGCTCGGTCCTTTGGGATTGGGAGAAGCTTTTTTCTTTTACTGGAGTATTGGTTTTCATAACCGTTCGTCCCCATAATGAGTGGCACTGGTGGTGATACTGGGAAACTGGAGTGTCTAAGGGAATTGCTTGTGTGACCTATGGTTAGCCAGTGGGGTAAAACCAAAGTCTTCTCTGTTTGGCTGCTTTGGTTTGCCTTGGTGGGCAAAGGAACCCCAGCCTTGGGCTGTAACTGCCCTGCTTTAAGCAATTTGTCCTGAATTGGTCCTCTCAGTTGAGTCCCACCAGAACCACCATCGTTACAGAGGACCAAAAAAGTGCCACTGTGGCTGAACATCAAAATAAAAGACGCAATTAGAGGCAAAAGGGCCACCTTGAAAAAGTGGAAGTTAAATCCTATCGAGGAAAATAGAAAGGAGCGTAAAATCTACATAACATAAGAACGGCAATATTGGGTCAGACCAATGGTCCATCCAGCCCAGTATCCTGTCTTCTGACAGTGGCCAATGCCAGGTGCCCCAGAGGGAATGAACAGACCAGGTAATCATCAAGTGATCCATCCTCTGTCACTCATTCCCAGCTTCTGGCAAACAGAGGCTAGGGACACCATCCCTGCCCATAATGGCTAATAGTAATCCTCCATGAATTTATCTAGTTCTTTTTTGAACCCTGTTATAGTCATGGCCTTCACAACATCCTCTGACAAGCAGTTCCACAGGTTGACCGAGCGTTGTGTGAAAAAATGCTTTCTTTTGTTTGTTTTAAACCTGCTGCCAATTAATTTCATTTGGTGACCCCTAGTTCTTGCGTTATGAGAAGGAGTAAATAACACTTCCTTATTTACTTTCTCCACACCAGTCATGATTTTATAGACCTCAATCATGTCCCCGCTTAGTTATCTCTTTTCCAAGCTAAAAAGGCCCAGTCTTATTAATCTCTCCTCATATTGCAGCAGTTCCATACCGCTAATCATTTTTATTGCTCTTTTCTGTGCCTTTTCCAATTCCAATATATCTTTCTTGCGATGGCGTGGCCACATCTGCACACCGTATTCAAGATGTGAGCATACCACGGATTTATATAGAGGCAATATGATATTTTCTGTCTTATTATCTATCCCTTTCTTAATGATTCGCAACATTCTGTTCGCTCTGGCAAGTGAAGTGTAGAAATATAATTAGAAGGGCCAAAAAAAGAATTTGAAGAACAGCTAGCCAAAGACTCAAAAAATAACAGCAATTAAAAAAAAAAAGTACATCAGAAGCAGGAAGCCTGCTAAAACACCCAGTGGAGCGCCTGGATGATTGAGATGCTAAAGAAGCACTCAAAGACGATAAGGCCATTGCAGAGAAACTAAATGAATTCTTTGCATCGGTCTTCACTGCAGAGAATGTGAGGGAGATTCCCAAATCTGAGCCATTCCATTTAGGTGACAAATCTGAGGAACTGTCCCAGATTGAGGTGTCATTAGAGGAGGTTTTGGAACATATTGAGAAATTAAACAGTAATAAGTCACCAGGACCAGATGATATTCACCCAAGAGTTCCGAAGGAACTGAAATGTGAAATTGCAGAACAATACCTGTGGTATATAACCTGGAGGATAGCTAATGTCACGTCAATTTTTAAAAAAGACTCCAGAGGCGATCCTGGTAATTACAGGCCAGTAAGCCTGACTTCAGTACCGGGCAAACTGGTAGAAATTATTGTAAAGAACAGAATTAGCAGACACATAGATGAACACGATTTGTTGGGGAATAGTCAACATGGTTTTTGTAACGGTTGGATATTAGGAAAAACTTTTTCACTAGGAGGATGGTGAAGCACTGGAATGGGTTACTTAGGGAGGTGGTGGAATCTCCTTCCTTAGAGGTTTTTAAGATCAGGCTTGACAAAGCCCTGGCTGGGATGATTTAGTTGGGGATCCGTCCTGTTTTGAGCAGGGGGGTTGTAACGGGGTGATCACCCTGCTCAGACCTGAAGGGCTTAAAAACAGCCCTGGGAGAGAGCTGAGGCTGCGAGAGGTCAGCTGTCAGGGAAAGCAGCAAGCCTCGGCTGATTGGGGAAACAGGCCCAGCTGTGGCCACGCCCCAATGCAGTGGGCCAGGAGCAAACAGTCTCTCCCTGGCTGTGGTCAGAGAAGGACCTGGCTGCTGGGGAGCAAAAAAGGGACCTGAGGTGGGGCAGCACTGGGGGAAAGGCAAGAGGAGCTGCGGAGCTCCTGCCTGGAAACCCCCCAGGCTGCAAGGCCTTGTGCGTGGCCTGAGCAGGTTCTGGGACTGGAAAGGGGCAGCCCAGGGCTGGGTAAAGGCAGCAGGTCCAAACCTCCCTTGCCTATGATGACTGGTTATTACAAACTACAGTCTGCCCCAGGGAATGGGGGCTTGATGATGACTGGCAGTAGCCCATAGGCTGAGGCAAGGTGGGGATTCCCCTGGGAGGGGAGACCCATACTGAGGGGGTACTGCCAGGGGGCAGCACCCCAGACAAAGGAGCACTGGGGTCTAGGAGAGACAGGGGGGCCAACGGTGAGTGGGACAGTGATCTGCAGAGGGTGCTCTGGGCTGGAAAAAAGCTAATTCCCAAACAACCAGCAGGAGGTGCCACAGGGGTGAATCCCGCACTGTTACAGGGTTGAACTAGATGACCTCCTGAGGTCTCTTCCAACCCTGATATTCTATGATTCTAAGGGAAATCATGCCTCACCAATCTACTAGAATTATTTGAGGGGGTCAACAAGCATGTGGACAAGGGGATCCTTGTACTTACATTTTCAGAAAGCCTGTGAAGGTTCCCTCCCCACTCTGAACTCTAGGGTACAGATGTGGGGACCCCCATGAAAGACCCCCCCTAAGCTTATTCTACCATCTTAGGTTAAAACTTCTCAAGGTACAAAATCTCCCCTGCACCCTGAGAAAAGCTTCTCGCTGACACCATTAAGTGATTTAATCAAGAACCAGGGAAAAGGACCACTTGAAGTTCCCCTTCCCCCCAAAATACCCCCTCAAGCCCGTATACCCCCTTTCCTGGGGAGCTTGAGAATAATCTCCTAACCAATTGGTTACCCAGTGATCAAAAACCCACCCCCAGGGTCTTAGAACAATGGAAAACAGTCAGATTCTTAAAAGAAGGGTTTTATTAAAACAAGAAAGATAAAAATCATCTCTGTAAAATCAGGATGGTATATATTTTACAGGGTACTCAATTTCCTAACTCAGAGGGATCCCCCCCCCCCCCCCCCCATGCAAGTTACAGGAAAATGCAACAAAAACAGGAATACACATTCCCTCCAGCACAGCGAATTTTCCAAGCTAAAACAAACAGAAAAACCTAAAGCATTTATCTAAAATCACTTGCTAACTCCATAGAAGATGGATGGTTACTTGTTGATCTGTCTCCAATGGAGAGATCACACAGACAGAGAAAAGCCTTTTTCCCCCTCCCAAGATTTGAAAGTATCTTGTCCCCTTATTGGTCAGATGCCAGCCCGGTCAGGTGTTAGCCAGGTTACTGGAGTTTAACCCTTTACAGGTAAGAGGATTTTATAGTACTGCATCAGCTTCTCAACCCCTTCCTTTTATATTTATGACAAAGCCTTTGACAAAGGCTCTTAAGCAAAGTAAGCTGTTATGGATAAGAGGGAAGATCCTCTCATGGATCAGTAACTGGTTAAAAGATAGAAAGCAAAGGGTAGGAATAAATGGTCAGTTCTTCTTCGAGTGATTGCTCATATCTATTCCACAGTAGGTGTGCGTGCTCGCCACGTGCATCGGTGCCGGTGCATCGGACGCGTCGGACTTGGGCTGGGGAGCCCATGTAGGGAACTCCCAAACCCAGGGACTGTGGTCGGCTGCAGAGCTATCCCTACACATAAATGTCAAGGAGCTCAGGGCAGTCCGCTTGGCCTGTGTGGCATTCAGCTTGCGGCTGAGCGGCAGGACGGTCAGGGTCCTTACGGACAACACGGCCGCGATGTTTTACATCAACAGGCAGGGAGGGACAAAGTCCTCGGCTCTCTGCCAGGAAGCCCTCAGCCTATGGGAGTTCTGTATAGCCCACGACATCTCCCTCAGGGCTTTCCACCTGCCGGGCGTCAACAACTCCTGGGCCGATCGCCTGAGCAGGGTTTTCTCCTCCCAACACAAGTGGTCCCTCCACTCGGAGGTCACGGGTCAGCTCTTCCGAGCCTGGGGCACTCCCCAAGTAGACCTGTTTGCGACTCGACAGAACCGGCGTTGCCACCAGTTCTGCTCCAGGGGAGGGCTGGAGAAGGATGCACTCTCAGATGCCTTCCTCCTATCATGGTCGGGCCAGCTCCTCTATGCGTTTCCTCCCTTTCCCCTCATAGACAAGGTCCTGGAAAAGGTAAAGAGGGACAGGGCCCGCATTCTACTGACCGCCCCAGCCTGGGCCAGACAGCACTGGTACGGGACTCTCCTAGGGTTGCTGGCAGCCCCTCTGTGTCCGCTACCGCTCTGACCGGGACCTGGGCCGCCTCCTTCACCCCAACCTAGCCTCCCTTCACTTGACAGCGTGGCTGCTCAGTGGTTAGACGCGGAGGAGACTATGTGTCCGGAAGGAGTCAGGAGCATCCTCCTGGAAAGTAGGAAACCCTCCACTCGCTGGGCATACCTGGCGAAGTGGGCCAGGTTCTCTAGGTGGGCGGGCGAGAGGGGTACCTCCCCGAGGGACGCCCCGCTCCAGGTTATCCTCGATTACCTCCTCCACCTTAGGACGCAAGGTCTAGCTCCCTCCTCTGTCAGGGTGCACCTGGTGGCTATATCGGCGTTCCACCCGCCGGTCCAGGGCCGCTCGGTCTTCTCGCATGCCATGACCGGGCGCTTCCTCAAGGGCCTAGACTGGTCCTTCCCGTATGCCAGGACCCCCGTTCCCCAGTGGGACCTGAACTTGGTGTTATCTCGCCTCACGGGGCCCCCGTTCGAGCCCCTGGCCACATGCTCCTGGTCTCACCTCTCCTGGAAGGTAGCATTCCTCGTGGCCATTACGTCAGCCCGACGGGTGTCGGAGCTCAGGGCCTTGACCTCAGACCCCCCTTTAAGGTATTCTACAAGGACAAGGTCCAGCTCTGACCACACCCAGCTTTCCTTCCCAAAGAGGTCTCCGCTTTCCACATGAACCAGGATATTTTGCTCCCTGTCCTCTGCCCAAAGCTGCATGCCTCGGGCGAGGAGCGCCGCCTCCATACGTTGGACATGCGCAGGGTGCTGGCTTTCTACTTGGAGCGGACTAAGCCGTTCCGTAGGTCCCCGCAACTCTTCGTTGCCTCAGCCGAGCATATGAGGGGTCAGCCAATCTCTACCCAGAGGCTTTCCCGGTGGATCACTTCGTGCATTCACACATGCTACGAGTTAGCGAACGTACCCTCACCGCCTATCGTGAGGGCGCACTCGACCAGGGCACAAGCCTCGTCGGCTGCCTTTGTAGCCCATGTCCCTATCCAGGACATCTGTAGGGCCGCTACCTGGTCCTCGGTTCACACGTTCACCTCGCATTATGCGATTGTCTCCCATGCTAGGGATGACGCTGGCTTTGGTAGAGCGGTGCTCCAGCCAGACAAGGTGTGAACTCCTACCCACCTCCATGACGTATTGCTTGGAATCACCTACTGTGGAATAGACATGAGCAATCACTCGAAGAAGAAAGGACAGTTACCTGTTCCGTAACTGGCGTTCTTCGAGATGTGTTGCTCATGTCTATTCCACATCCCGCCCTCCTTCCCCTCTGTCAGAGTTGGTCCAGCAAGAAGGAACTGAGGGTGGGGGGAGTGCGCAGCCCCCCTATATAGCGCGCTATAGCGGTGCCACTCCAGGGGTCGCAGCGGCGCTCCCCCCTAAGGATACTGCTAAGGGAAAAACTTCCGGCACTGTGGCGAGCACGCACACCTACTGTGGAATAGACCTGAGCAACACATCTCGAAGAATGCCAGTTACGAAACAGGTAACTGTCCTTTCTCAGAATGGAGAGAGATAAATAGTGGTCTCTCCCAGGGGTCTGTACTGGGCCCAGTCCTATTCAACTTATTCATAAATGGTGTTCCAAGAAGAAGGAGTGCTAGGCAGAGACGGGCTCCACCTGACGAAGAGAGGGAAGAGCATCTTTGGAAGCAGGCTGGCCAACCTAGTGAGGAGGACTTTAAACTAGGTTCACCGGGGGAAGGAGACCAAAGCCCCGAGGTAAGTGGGGAAGTGGGATACCGGGAGGAAGCACAAGTAGGTGAGTGCAAGAGGGGAGGGCTCCTGCCCCATACTGGGACACCAGGACGATCGGTGAGTTATCTTAAATGCCTATACACAAATGCAAGAAGCCTGGGGAACAAGCAGGGAGAACTGGAAGTCCTGGCACAGTCAAGGAATTATGACGTAATTGGAATAACAGAGACTTGGTGGGATAACTCACACGATTGGAGTACTGTCATGGATGGATATAAACTGTTCAGGAAGGATAGGCAGGGCAGAAAAGGTGGGGGAGTTGCGTTGTATGTAAGAGCAGTATGACTGCTCAGAGCTCCAGTATGAAACTGCAGAAAAACATGAGAGTCTCTGGATTAAATTGAGAAGTGTGAGCAACAAGGGTAATATCGTGGTGGGAGTCTGCTACAGACCACCAGACCAGGGGGATGAGGTGGACGAGGCTTTCTTCCAGCAACTAACAGAAGTTACTAGATCACAGGCCCTGGTTCTCATGGGTGACTTTAATCACCCCAATATCTGCTGGGAGAGCAATACAGCGGTCCACAGACAATCCAGGAAGTTTTTGGAAAGTGTAGGGGACAATTTCCTGGTGCAAGTGCTGGAGGAACCAACTAGGGGAAAAGCTCTTCTTGACCTGCTGCTCACAAACAGGGAAGAAATAGTAGAGGAAGCAATAGTGGATGGGAACCTGGGAGGCAGTGACCATGAGATGGTCGAGTTCAGGATCCTGACACAAGGAAGAAAGGACAGCAGTAGAATACAGAGCCTGGACTTCAGAAAAGCAGACTTTGACTCCCTCAGGGAACTGATGGGCAAGGTTCCCTGGGAGAATAACATGAGGGGGAAAGGAGTCGAGGAAAGCTGGCTGTATTTTAAAGAAACCTTATTGAGGTTGCAGGAACAAACCATCCCGATGTGTAGAAAGAAAAGTAAATATGGCAGGCGACCAGCTTGGCTTAACAGTGAAATCCTTGCTCGTCTTAAACACAAAAAAGCAGCTTACAAGAAGTGGAAGATTGGACAAATGACCAGGGAGGAGTATAAAAATATTGTTCAGGCATGCAGGAGTGAAATTAGGAAGGCCAAATCACACTTGGAGTTGCAGCTAGCTGGAGATGTTAGGAGTAACAAGAAGGGTTTCTTCAGGTATGTTAGCAACAAGAAGAAAGTCAAGGAACGTGTGGGCCCCTTGCTGAATGAGGGAGGGAACCTTGTGACAGAGGATGTGGAGAAAGCTAGTGTACTCAATGCTTTTTTTGCCTCTGTCTTCACAGACAAGGGCAGCTCCCAGATGGCTGCACTCCGCAGCACGGTATGGGGAGGAGGTGACCAGCCCTCTGTGGAGAAAGAAATAGTTCGGGACTATTTAGAAAAGCTGGACGAACACAAGTCCATGGGGCCGGATGCACTGCATCCGAGGGTGCTAAAGGAGTTGGCCGATGTGATTGCAGAGCCATTGGCCATTATCTTTGACAAATCATGGCAATCGGGGGAGGTCCCGGATGACTGGAAAAAAGTTAATGTAGTGCCCATCTTTAAAAAAGGGAAGAAGGAAGATCCGGGGAACTACAGGCCAGTCAGTCTCACCTCAATCCCTGGAAAAATCATGGAACAGGTCCTCAAGGAATCAATTCTGAACCACTTAAAGGAGGGGAAAGTGATCAGGAACAGTCAGCATGGATTCACCAAGGGCAAGTCATGCCTGACTAACCTAATTGCCTTCTATGATGGGATAACTGGCTCTGTGGATGAGGGGAAAGCAGTGGATGTGCTATTTCTTGACTTTAGCAAAGCTTTTGATACAGTCTCGCACAGCGTTCTTGCCAGCAAGTTAAAGAAGTATGGGCTGCATGAATGGATGGTAAGGTGGATAGAAAACTGGCTGGATGGTCGTGCTCAACGGGTAGTGATCAATGGCTCCATGTCTAGTTGGCAGCCGGTATCAAGTGGAGTGCCCCAAGGGTCGGTGCTGGGGCCGGTTTTGTTCAATATCTTCATCAACGACCTGGAGGATGGTGTGGACTGCACCCTTAGCAAGTTTGCAGATGACACTAAACTGGGAGGAGTGGTTGATATGCTGGAGGGTAGGGATAGGATACAGAGGGACCTAGACAAATTAGAGGATTGGGCCAAAAGAAATCTGATGAGGTTCAACAAGGACAAGTGCAGAGTCCTGCACTTAGGACGGAAGAATCCCATGCACTGCTACAGACTAGGGACCGAATGGTTGGGCAGCAGTTCTGCAGAAAAGGACCTAGGGGTTACAGTGGACGAAAAGCTGAATATGAGTCAACAGTGTGCCCTTGTTGCCAAGAAGGCTAACGGCATTTTGGGCTGTATAAGTAGGGGCATTTCCAGCAGATCGAGGGACGTGATTATTCCCCTCTATTCGGCACTGGTGAGGCCTCATTTGGAGTACTGTGTCCAGTTTTGGGCCCCACACTACAAAAAGGATGTGGATAAATTGGAAAGAGTCCAATGGAGGGCAACAAAAATGATTAGGGGGCTGGAGCACATGACTTATGAGGAGAGGCTGAGGGAACTGGGATTGTTTAGCCTGCAGAAGAGAAGAGTGAGGGGGGATTTGATCGCTGCTTTCAACTACCTAAAAGGGGGTTCCAAAGAGGATGGATCTAGACTGTTCTCAGTGGTAGAAGACGACAGAACAAGGAGTAATGGTCTCAAGTTGCAGAGGGGGAGGTTTAGGTTGGATATTAGGAAGAACTTTTTCACTAGTAGGGTGGTGAAGCACTGGAATGGGTTACCTAGGGAGGTGGTGGAATCTCCTTCCTTAGAGGTTTTTAAGGTCAGGCTTGACAAAGCCCTGGCTGGGATGATCTCGTTGGGGTTGGTCCTGCTTTGAGCAGGGGGTTGGACTAGATGACCTCCTGAGGTCCCTTCCAACCCTGAGATTCTATGATTCTATGATTCTATGATCTGGAAAAAGGGGTAAACAGTGAGGTGGCAAAATTTGAAGATGATACAAAACAACTCAAGATACAAAACAACCAAAGCAAACTGTGAAGAGTTACAAAGGGATCTCACAAAACTGGGTGACTGGGGAACAAAATGACAGATGAAATTCAATGTTGATAAATGCAAAGTAACGCACATTGGAAAACAGAATCCCAGCTATATATGTTGTACAATGATGGGATCTAAATTAGCTGTTACCACTGAAGAAAGAGATCTTGGAGTCATTGTAGATAGTTATCTGAAAACATCCACTCAATGTGCAGCGGCAGTCAAAAACTAATAGAATGTTGGGAATAATTAAGAAAGGGATAGATAAGAAGACTGAAAATATCATATTGCCTCAATATAACTCCATGGTACGCCCACACCTTGACTACTGCATGGAGATGTAGTTGCCCCATCTCTAAAAGGATATATTGGGAAAGGTACAGAAAAGGGTTACAAAAATGATTAGGGGTATGGAACAACTTCCATATGAGGAGAGATTAATAAGACTGGGCCTTTTCAACTTGGAAAAGAGACGACTAAGGGGGGATATGATAGAGGTCTATAAAATCATGACTGATGTGGAGAAAATAAATAAGGAAGAGTTATTTACTCCTTCTCATCACACGAGAACTAAAGGTCACCACATGAAATTAATTGGCATCAAGTTGAAAACAAACAAAAGGAAGTATTTCTTCTCACAACGAACAGTCAACCTGTGGAACTCCTTGGTGTTAAAAGAATTGCTCCCCTCGGGTTACTATTTCTGCCCTGCCCTCGAGAATACATATCCAGGGGCCCTGCTCGCCTCTAAACAGGCTTGCTATCTGTAGCAGTTAGAATTGCACTTGCCACCATTCCACCCCCCAGGGAAGTGATCTTGCTCAACCGCCCAAATGAACAAAACAATTCTCAGAATTTGTAACTGCTGGGGGGGCAGCCCCTCCCCCGTTCTCCCCTGTCTCTCCACCAGATATGGGGAAATAGTCAAGGGAGAAAAAAACAGGTCTCTTTTTTTTACCTTATTTGGTACAAAAACTGCCCCCCCAAAAAACGCGTCATTCTGGCCCCAAGGACGCGTCATCTTGGGTATATCTGTCTCGTCCCCCCGAGGGACGGGAGGGAAGGAACCGAAGACGCATACAAGTCACGAATTCGCAATTCGGGCCTGATCAACCCGATGGCGACGAGGATGGGATTCGAACCCACGCGTGGGTTTTTCTCTGGTAACTCCCTTTCTCCCCCCACCTGGATTGGCGTCTACCCGCGTTGCTCCTATTGGAGCTTCTCTAATGCCAATTCCTCTGAGGAAAAGCCCCGTTTTAACCGTACCCACCCCCCTCCAATCGATTGCTCCCCCTCCAATGTAATAACCGTTCCCGTGCCTAATGACTCACTATTTACTGGTTCCCTTGGTGCCACCTATTTAGCCGCCCCCTTCGTTATGGATATGCTGCTTTCTGAATCCATATGCTAATGCCTCCTTGACCAAGCCCCGTTTTAACCTCACCCACCCTCCACCCTCCGGTATGCTAATTCCCTTTCCCACCAACGCCCCCGTCACTTTTGGCTCTGCGGTAAGGCCGCTTTCGCCGTCTTCCCCCCCCAACCCTCGCGGTGTTTGTACTATTGGTTCCCTGTATTTGTCTGGAGGTGGAATCTTTCTTAGATCCTCACATCATATCCCAGGTCGTGTCCCCGCTCCCATGGGTGGTGGGAAAAGTTAAAATCCGCTGTATCGTCCCTCACGTCCGCAGTTGTTACCTTTAACCCCGTTGGCTACATGTTGTTACGCAATGAAGTGTTATTCCAGTCCCTGGCCATCGAGACTCTCTCTAACACCAAGGCCAAGGGTTTCTCGCTAATCAATCAGCAGCTCAGTAATTTGTCCTCCTATGTTATTCAGAATCGCTTAATGATTCAGTATTTGTTAGACTCATCAGATTTCTGTACAAAGTTCGCTGAAGTTTACCCCGCTTTTAAAGATAAATGCTGTGTTTCTTTACCTTCCATTTTCCCCAATCTAAGTTCCATTGTTCACGACCTGCAGACGCTGAGCACCACCGTCAGGGAGTCTCGGGAGACCTTCCGTTTTTGGTCATGGCTTGACTGGCTGGGTTTAAGCCAATATAAATCCTATTTCCAGTCCCTGCTCATTTCCCTCCTGGTGGGATGTGTGTTATTGTGCCTTGGCTGCACCTGCATCAAGGCGTGTATCCGCCGCACCGTTGGCTCGGCCTACATGGCCTCCGTCCCCGAAACATACCCCCTCGTAGGAGAGGGTCATGAGTCGGACGCCGAAACGGAGGTTTAGGCGTTTTGCCTAAAGGATGTTGTGAAGGCCAAGACTTCAAAAAAGGTTAAAAAAAGAACTAGATAAGTTCACGGAGGATAGGTTCATCAATGGGTACATGTCACCTCAGGACGGGATGCTGAGATAAAGTTTCTTGACACCTTAAATGACTGCTTCTTGGAGCACCTAGTCCTGGAACCCACAAGAGGCGAGGCAATTCTTGATTTAGTCCTAAGTGGAGCACAGGATCAGGTCCAAGAGGTGAATATAGCTGGACCGCTTGGTAATAGTGACCATAATATAATTAAATTTAACATCCCTGTGGTGGGGAAAACTCCACAGCGGCCCACCACTGTAGCATTTAATTTCAGAAAGGGGAACTACACAAAAATGAGGAGGTTAGTGAAACAGAAATTAAAAGGTACAGCACCAAAAGTCAAATCCCTGCAAGCTGCGTGGAAACTTTTTAAAGACACCATAATAGAGGCTCAAGTTACTATGTTTTTTTAAATTGGGGTATACATTTAAGAGAACCCAAAAAGAGCCACCATGGCTAAACAACAAAGAAAAGGAAGCAGTGAGAGGCAAAAAGGCATCCTTTACAAAGTGGAAGATAAATCATAAAGAGGAAAATATAAAGAAGCATAAACTCTGGCAAATGAAGTGTAAAAATATAATTAGAAAGACCAAAAAAGAATTTGAAGAACAGCTAGCCAAAGACTCCAAAAGTAATAGCAATTTTTTTTTAAATACATCAGCAGCAGAAAGCTTGCTGAACAACCAGTGGGGCCACTGGACGATCGAGATGCTAAAGGAGCACTCAAAGACGATAAGGCCATTGCAGAGAAACTAAATGAATTCTTTGCATCAGTCTTCACTGTTGATGATGTGAGGGAGATTCTCAAATCTGATCCATTCTTTTTAAGTGACAGATCTGAGGAACTGTCCCAAATTGAGGTGTCATTAGTGGAGGTTTTGGAACAAACTGATAAACTAAACCATAATAAGTCTCCAGGACCTGATGGTATTCACCCAAGAGTTCTGCAGGACTACTAACTGTCATCTGTAACCTATCATTTAAATTAGCTTCTGTACCAAATTACTGGAGGATAGCTAACGTGATGCCAATTTTTAAAAAGGGCTCCAGAGGTGACGCTGGCAACTACAGGCCAGTAAGCCTCACTTCAGTACCGGGCAAATTGGTTGAAACTATCGTAAAGAGCAAAATTGTTAGACACACAGATGAACATAATTTGTTGGGAAATAGTCAACATGGTTTTTGTAAAGGGAAATCATGTCTCACCAATCTACTAGAATTCTTTGAGGGGGTCAACAAGCATGCGGACAAAGGAGATCCAGTGGAAATAGTGTACTTAGATTTTCAGAAAGCCTTTGACAAGGTCTCTCAGCTAAAGCTCTTAAGCAGTCCTGGGATAAGAGGGAAGGTTCTCTCATGGATTGGTAACTGGTTAAAAGATAGGAAACAAAGGGTAGGAATAAATGGTCAGTTTTCAGAATGGAGAGAGGTAAATAGTGGTGTCCCCCAGGGGTCTGTTCTGGGTCCAGTCCTATTGTTGGGGTCAAAGGGAGCCCCCTCGCGCTGGGCCCCCAAATGAACTACAGCACTAAATTAGCTACAGTGAGAATGGAATGTGCAACAGGCTGAGTTATCAGTTGCTTACCCTGCTGAAACCGTGTGACTCAACGGGGAGGCAGGGAAAGAGAGAAACGAGATAAGTTTGACCAGAGCTGCTAACAAGCTGTACTAATTGTTGCAAAGATGATTTCATTGTTTGAAAGTAATTGCTATGCTTAATGTAACTATCATAGCAGGAGGGTGGGAAGGGGGAGAGTAACGGGGGGAATTCAGCTTCAGTAAAGCTACAAAGAGAGAGAAACTGCTTTTTGCTGGTGTGCATGATTTGAGACTTGTCTCCGTGCACCACTTTGAGATCTCAAATAAACTTGGATTGCTTCTCCACCCTGGTGTATTCATTGGAGCGAAGCACACCGGGCAGCGAACCAACTGTTGTTTGCCTCAGGCACTTTGGTGCCAGCAACACTATTCAACATCTTCATAAATGATCTGGAAAAAGGGGTAAACAGTCAGGTGGCAAAATTTGCAGATGATACAAAACTACTCAAGATAGTTAAGTCCCAGGCAGACTGCGAAGAGTTTCAAAGGGATCTCTCAAAACTGGGTGATTGGGTAACAAAATGGCAGATGAAATTTAATGTTGATAAATGCAAAATAATGCACATTGGAAAACATAATCCTAACTATACATATGCAATGATGGGGTTAGCTGTTTAATTAGCTGTTACCACTCAAGAGAGAGATCTTGGAGTCATTGTTGATAGTTCTCTGAAATCATCCACTCAATGTGCAGCGGCAGTCAAAAAAACCGAACAGAATGTTGGGAATGATCAAGCAAGGAATAGATAATAAGACTGAAAATATCATATTGCCTCTATATAACTCCATGGTACGCCCACACCTTGAATACTGCGTGCAGATGTGGTCGCCCCATCTCAAAAAAGATATATTAGAATTGGAAAAGATTCAGAAAAGGGCAACAAAAATGATTAGGGGTCTACAACGGCTTCCGTATGAGGGAAGATTAATAAGACTGGGACTTTTCAGCTTGGAAAAGAGTGGTATAGTGAAAGTAAATAAGGAAGTGTTATTTACTCCTTATCATAATACAAGAACAAGGGGCCACCCAATGAAATGAATAGGTAGCAGGTTTAAAACAATAACAAGAAAGCATTTTTTCACGCAACGCACTGGAACTTGCCAGAGGGTGTTGTGAAGGCCAATACTATAACGGGGTTCAAAAAGGAGCTAGATAGATTCATGGAGGATAGGTCCATCAATGGCCATTAGCCACGATGGGCAGGAATCGTGTCCCTAGCCTCTGTTTGCCAGAAGCTGGGATTGGGTGACAGGGGATGGATCATCTGATGATTACCTGTCTGTTCATTCCCTTTGGGGCACCTGCCATTGGCCACTGTCAGAGGACAGGATGCTGGGCTTGATGGACCTTTGGTCTGACCCAGTATGGCGGTTCTTATGTACCTGAAGCAGGGCGTTTGGTTTGCAGCGTGTCAGAGGCTCCCCTTGGGAGAACAAGCCTGGTACATATCAATTTCTTTGTTAAATTGATGAAGTCGTATAAGTTTGCAGTGCCCAGCGGGCATAACTGGACACTGCAAGACGGAGGCGGTTCCTAGGGTTGCGTCTGGGACTGGAGATATTGGCTAGTGCCATGCGGCTGGCCAAAAGTGCTCACTCACGTAGCTGGGAGCAGCTCACATGCCAGAGGCTGTGCGTGAACAGTCCAGGAGTGGGGGTTCTAACCCAGAGCAGGGTACGGCTGGCTCCCAGAGTCGAGGATTGGAGTGACCTAGCAAATCACTGGTCCAGATAACACCAGGGGAACGTCACAACCTAATAACGAATGTACAGCGCCTCGTATAACGGGGCCCGCGGCACTACCATAATACACCTAATAAATAACATACGGGGCCTAGCACTACAGGACTCTGGGCACTACCGTAATACACCTAATAAATAACATATGGGGCCTAGCACTACAGGGCCCTGGGCACTACCATAATACACCTAATAAATAACGTACGGGGCCTAGCACTACAGGGCCCTGGGCACTACCATAATACACCTAATAAATAACATACCGGGCTTAGCACTATGTGGTTTTGGGCCAGGGTTGAGGCTCCTAGGCACTGTTTGTGGAAAAATGCCTCTTCCTGCATTGAAACGCAGCCGTCTCGGATCCCATTACTGAGGCAACCACACAGCGCCCTCTAGTGCCATGCTTGGGCATTGGCATCTGGGTTAACTAGACAAAACCTCACCCGCCCTTAAGTAATCTGCGTTGCCTCCCCCCCCCGCCCCTTGCAGCACTCCGCCTGTTCCTGGGAGATTGTAGATCTTTAGACCCAGCCTTGTGGGATCTGATGAACTCTCAGTCCACGGTGGGGTGGCTACAGGCCTTTTATCAATTCGCATCCCCCTCCCCTACACCCCAATCCTGCTGAGAATATCCCAATGCCCACACCTCAGGCCTGGCTTCTAATGAGCTGCACTTGTTTTGTAAAACAGGCGTTTACGCAAACCAGGGTCTCCCCTCCACTGGAGCGTGGCTGCAGCTGGTGGGGCTTCTATTTTGGTCCCTGTGGGTGTGTTTGCCACCTGCCAGGGGCTCTCAGAGAGAGGAACCTTTAAAGCTCAAAGCCGGTGAGAATGTGGTA
Source organism: Chelydra serpentina (assembly GCA_037349315.1). NCBI lineage: Eukaryota > Metazoa > Chordata > Testudines > Chelydridae > Chelydra > Chelydra serpentina. The sequence continues at coordinate 2,096,635 of JBAIAC010000156.1, read as the reverse complement.
ATATTTGAAACCAATAAATTTTGTAATATAGTTTGAGAGAGAGAATTTTACCCAGAGGACTGGAAGAAAGGTGTGATCTGTAAATTGCCAAAGAAAGGCAACTACTTGGTGTGTGATAACTGGCCAGAAATAACATTATTTTCAGTACCTGGAAAAGTGATTGGTAGTGTACTATTGGACGGAATGAAATTGGTCATATTTGAAAAACTCTGTAATGAGTGTGCAGGTTTTAGACTGAAAAGATAGTGTGTGGAGGCCAAAGATTTGCCCTGAGACGATTGATTGAGAAAGGGCTTGCCTGGCAGAGAAAATAAGTCTTGAGTTTCATGGAGTCCATCAAAATTTTTGACTGCATTCATACAGAGTTGCAATGGAAAATCTGGCAACAATATGGCTTCCTAGAAAGATAGTGTTACTGGTTAAGACGCTGTACAAAGGGTAAAATGCTATGTAAGGACAGAAAGTGGGGAGACTGATTGAGCTGAGTATCATTGCTGGAGCACAGCACGGTCGCATCTCTTCACCTCTTCTTTTCAGCACGATGATAGATTACGTGATGCGAAAGTGAAACCCAGCATCAAAGGAAGATACAGGAGTTATGTCAAGCAGAGGAAAACGTCAAGATCTCAATTTTGTTCCATTAGACACAGACGATGACACCATAGAATAGATCCTCACCAAAGTCAAACATGAGGCCGCCAAAGTAGGATTAAGAATTAGCCAAAAGAAAACAAAAGTTGTGCTTGTTGAAAGAGGAACCACCAATGATGGGGCATCTGTGATTGACAGTGAAGAATACAACATGGTTAACAAGTTTGTACATAGAATATCAGAGTTGGAAGGGACCTCAGGAGGTCATCTAGTCCAACCCCCTGCTCAAAGCAGGACCAATCCCCAATTTTTGCCCCAGATCCCTAAATGGCCCCCCTCAAGGATTGAACTCACAACCCTGGGTTTAGCAGGCCAATGCTCAAACCACTGTGCTATCCCTCCCCCCATCCTGGAAGCACAATCAGTGTTGATGGCCAAGGAGGTGGAAGTAAGATCTGGGCAGGGAAGCGGAGCTGTTCTGAGACTGGCAAATATATGGGAAAATGAGATGCACACAAGCCAAGATGAAGATGTACAATATTGCTGTCATATCCACATTGGGGGATGCCTCTGGCGCTTGGGAAATGTGAGACGCCCCCAGTAGGAAACAACACATCCCGTCAGAAACGCTTGCAGAGAATTGTTGGCGTCCACTGGCGGGAAAACGTAACAAACGTTGATGTGTCACAAAGGCCTGGCCAACAGCCGTAAGGCCAATGATTTGAGAAAGAAGGCTGACATGGTTTGGGCCTCTTGTATGGATGCCAAAGAAATGTATTCTTAGACGAGCCCTTGACTGGATCCCTCTTGGTAGAAGATGAGAAAGAGGACAACAGCTGCAGTATAAGAAATCCCTGCAGCCCAAGCATCACAGTGGGACTCCCCTTCAGTCACTCTATTTTCTGGCACCTAAAGGGCAAGGCTACGGGCTGGGTTCCTCTTCTGCTAACCGAGCCCACAGCTGGGAGCAGGGCGTGGTACGTATGGTAACATGGGAAGTGACCCGTGGCGGTGCTGGGGGAGGAAGGAAGTCGCATGCATGTGAAAATCACAGCGCTCCTGACAGAGCCAGCCTGTCACTGGTCCCCACAGACGCCCTTCGATCGGCATGGCTCACCTGAGCGACTACGGGAACTGGATGGGTCATTTGCAGTCAAAGGGCAAGAAGCCAGCGGAGCGCAGAGGTAAATGGCCAGTGATCTGAGTGGGCGCCTGGCTACCAGGCCTTCGGGGGCTATCGGCTTGGCAGATCTCACGTGCTAGCTACTCGGATGGGAGGCCTCAGAGGAAAACCCAGGCTGCTGCCGGGAGCATGGTGGGGAAATTAGTAGGGGCTCTCTCCCCTGCTAGTCTGTACTACCCTGATGTCCCCTTCCATAAGAGTCAGGGTGTTACCCGTTGTGTCCTGGCCAAATTCCAGCCCAGGCAATTCAGACTGTCCCCCCCACAAAGCCCCATTGTGGTTTCAGCTGAGAACTGGATTCGTCCTTCCCACCCTGCATAGCTGTTAAATAGCCCCTAGTGCCCCCACCCCAGAGATGGCTGCATCTCAGTGCTGGATGAAGGATCCCTGTATAGACAGTCTCTAAGCCATGCCCCAGAGGCATCATCATCTCAGCACTGGGTGAGAGAGCCTTGTATAAACAGCCCCTGAATCCCACCCCAGAGGTGGCTGCATCTTAGTGCTGGATGAAGGATCCCTGTATAGACAGTCTCTATGCCATGCCCCAGAGGCAGCAGCATCTCACCCACTGCTGAGAGACTGTTTATACAGGGATCCTTCATCCAGCATTGGTTGCATCTCAGGCATGGGTGAGGTGATAGATCAATAGAAATACACTCTCTTGCCTCTCCCTTTCATCCCTAGGCAGTTCATGGGCTCTGTGTGTGTATCAGTGTGGGTGAGCACGCTCCCACCCTGGGGTGAAGCAGCCCCCTCCTCTGGCTGAGCCAGCTTGTCTGCTGCCCAAAAAGAGCCCCCACCCTCCCTCTTCCTTCCCACCCAAGGGAGGGTTTGTGACCAGCCAGCCTCTCTTCCCATGGCTAGCTCCCTCCCGTGGAGATCTCCCGTTCCCCCCCACGCTGGCCCAGCCAGACTGAGGGGAACGCGTCCCTGAGTGGCTCTGTAATCTCCAGGTGCGGCCGCTGAGTCCGACAATGACGACGACTACGAGAACGTGTCCCTGGAGAACTGTCCCAAGCCCCCGCCCCTGCCGCGCGGGAAGAAGGCGAAGGCGAAGGCGGTGGTGGCAGCGGCGGCTGCGCCGAACCGGAGGGACCACGGAGGAGCAGGTACCAGGGAGCCCAGCTGCCCCGCTCCGCAGGGATCGCTCTTGCCCCACTGCTCAGAGGCTGGGGAGGGGGTATCAGGGCAGAACTCAGCATCCAGCCCTGAGCCACCTTTGAGTCCATGAATCTGGGCCTGGCTTGGCTGCTGGGAAGGGCTGGGCAGGCCCGCAGCGGGTGGTGGTAGCACAGAGCAAGCAGGCTGGTTACACGAGTGGAAGGCCGGGCCTGTGGCTCACGTGCGGGCAGGTGGGTTCAATTCCTGACCCTGGGCACTGCCCGGGTCCCTGCCCACAGACACAGAGACTCAGGAGCCTGTCTCTGTCAGGGCCACCAGCCAGACTCACCCGTCTCTCTCCTCTCCAGGTCCGGCAGCGACACCAAGCAGACCCCCCAAAACCGGTGAGAAACGTTCCCGCTTTTTGCTGGGGGGCAAGTGAGGCCTGGGTACAGAGCAGCATCCCCGTCCAGGGGCAAGTCCATGCAGCTGAGGGCTCGTCACGTACGGGCAGCATCGGGGGACAGAACTTGTGACCTTCTGTTCCCACGACTGCTGGCCTAACGCAGCTGTGACATGTCCCAGCCAGCAGGGGGCAGCGCCACACACCCCAGCTGCGCTGACAGTCCCATCTGTGCAGTCCCTCCCCATTTTCAGGGCATCGCAGGCTTTACCTCCCCGCCCCCCCCCGTTTCTCACTACAGCACTGGAAGGAACATCCCCCGCCCCAGAGTTCAGGGCTGCCCTGCTCACCCTGCCCCCTAGGATCCCAGCTCCTGCCCACTTCAGGCGGGGAGGGGAATTCCCTCCCCCACACAACCCCCCCATCCCAGCGCTGGGAGCTCGCACGGTATAATCCCTCCTGTTTCCTTTCAGGCCCGGCCATTTCAGTGATCTCGGGGGACCCGGTCCTTAGGCCTTCCAAGCTCGGTGAGGACTCGGAGCTCTGCTCGGCTTGCGGCAGAACGCCCCCTGCTCCCCCCACCCCGGCCCAGGGCAGGATCCGTTCCCCGGGGCTGTCAGTCCCGGCTGGCCGATTCCTTGGGGCCTGGTTGCTTCCTGGGTGGCCGGGGTAGCTGAGCACTGGTTGGTGGGGAGATGTGGGGGGGTCCCAGCAGGTGCACCCCAATAGGGGCACAGACTGGCCCAGAGCAGCTCAGTGCAGGGCGCCAGGGTGGGTGGGCAGGGCCAAGCCCAGCAAGGTAGGGGCTGTGTGTGCGGCCCCCTCTGCAGCCCAGGATGGAGAGTAGGATTTCATGGCCTTTGCCAGTGGAGCTGGCAGATTAAACGCTCTTTGTCCCCCCGCCCAGGGCTGGACCTGTCATCTGCAGCCGTGGCAGCTGCCTTCCAGCCCCCGGGAGGAGGTGAGTAGAGTCTGCCAGGGCAGGGGGGCTACCGTGTGTGTGACAGGAGCCTGAAGCTGAGCAGAGCCAGGCCAGGTCTGGACTTGCAGGGGAGAATGAAGGAAAATCCAGGTTGCTCCTGGGTTGGGGGCTCAGTAAGGGGCTCTCTTCTCGCCGAGTCAGCACTGACTCCAGTGTGGCACTGGGGGCGCTGTGCTGCAGGGAGCAGGGTGGGGGCTCTGTTGGGGGCTCTCTTCCTGCCCAGTCAGTGCTGAGCCCAGTGTGGCACTAGGGGGCGCTGTGCTGCAGGGAGTGGGACAGGGGGCTCAGTAGGGGGTGCTCTCCCTTCACTGTCAATGCTGACCCCCAATGCCGCAGTGCAGCACTAGGGGGCTCTCTCCCCGCTGTCAGTGCTGGCTCCAATGCCATAGGGGGCGCTGTGCTCTCTTCTATGCAAGGCATACAATCAGACAATTACGCCTGAACACAGCCAATTAGCAAAGCTCCTGGGTCAGTGTTGGGGGGAGTCGGGGTGCTTACCCCAGCGGCTGCCCATTGCGGGAGAATTCCATTCCCTCTCCCTGGATTCCCCCTGCCCTGTCAACTGCCCAGGGAACTCTCCTTCCAGCCGGGCCCTATGCTACACTACTCTCCAATGGCCGCAGCACTCCACCCCAGAGGTGGTTGCACTGAAGTGCTGGGAGACGTGATCCCCGTATGGACACAGCTGGGCAGAGGGAGCCGGGGGTCTGGCTTCTTGCTCTTGCCAAATGGAGGTGCTCTCTGTGGAGTTACCCAGCTATCTGGTGGGATGCCCCGTAAACCTCTCCTGCTTTCCATAAACACATTTGTACCAGCAGATATCTCCTGCCGACATTTCCCAGTCACCCACTGGAGGGAGAGTCCTTTGCTATAACCTGCCCTACCCAGCCATCCCTGCTTAGCTTTCCCCCTGCCCTGATACCCTCTCCCCTCACAGAGCTAACTGCTGCTGTTCCCCATAGATCTTCCCCTCCCTAAACCTGCCTCAGGGAGAGGCTGTCCTGGAAGGTCCCTGCTGATCACCTACGTCCTGCTGGGGGTTTGTTTCCTCATGTGCAGCATGTTCCTCGTCCTGGCCTTCATGAAACGTGAGTGTGGTGCGGTCCCGGGTGTGTCAGGCACCCGGGGTGGGGTCATGCGGGGTCATGCGGGCTGGGCTCTCCGTGCCAAGAACGATTCCTCACGGGGACGGGGCTGCTCAGGAATTTCCCATTGAGACTTTGGGCCAGAAAATTGAGGGTTTGATTCAACAAAATTTCACGAAAAGAGGTCGGTTTCCACAGACATTTTTTGCCTTTTTCAGAGAAAAACCAAACCCCAGAAAGAAGAAATATTTTAATTCAGAAATGCTGCCATGGTGCCTCAAAGGAGCTGAGTTCAGTTACCATGTGTCTCCATTCTCCTCTCTGGGCTGGGCTCCTCAACTGGACTACACCTCCCAGGATGCACCCCTGCCAGGGATTCCCATGATGCACTGCCTCCACTTTCCAAGAGGGGAGACTGCAGTGCATCATGGGAGAGAGGTACCTCATGCTCCTAGTCACTGCTGTAGGGAAGACTCCCTGGTTGGACCATTAGCATCTCGCGTGGTGTGCGATCATCTCCCCTCTTGGAGAGGGCAGGCAGTGCATCATGGGGCCCGGTAGTGGTGCATCATGGGAGATGAAGTCTGGGTAGGGAGCCAAGTCCCTACTGGGAAAGAGGGCATGAGGCATTCAAACTATAACTCCCATGAGGTGCCGGGGCAGAATTTCCAAATCAAAGATTTTCAGTATTTGGATTTCCACCATCGGAAGAAACAGACTTTTTTTTTTAAAGTCAATTTTCCATGAATTTTAGTCAAAAATTAAGTTTTTTTTTCTGTGTATTTGTAAAAAATGTCTGTAGGACGAGTCTGGCATTTTCCAGCAAGCTCTGTCCACAGGCAAGGCCACCCGGACTTGGGCATCACCAGATCTGAAGGGGGTGGGGGCCAAATCTCTAGCAATTCTGCATCTCAGTAGCGGAGGCTCTGCCCCTGGAGCGAGAATTCATACCCAAAAAGTGTTAGGCTGTGATTCTGCTCACTGACCCTGATGGAAATCAGGCGTCACTCGGCTGACGTCGGTGGAATAGCAGTGCCAGGAGTGTGATTGGAATGAGGCCCAGAGGGCAGGATGGGTCCTTGCTCCAAATCGAAGAGCCCAAACCTGCAAGGGAAGCACTCAGCAGGGCCGGACCCTAAAGGAACAGCACCCAGGCTAAGCAGCAGAAGAGCAAAGTGCAGCAGAAGGCGCTGTAACAGCAAGGGAGTAACTCTGGGTTTACTCCACTCAGCACCTGGTCTATAAACGTGAGGAATCATCACCTAAGAGTAAGGGGGTGGCGTTAATAGTGCTGCCAACCCTCACTATATTTGGCATTTTTCCTTAAAGCCCCAGCTCCCGGAGTCCTGGGATGATGGGAGACTCTTAGCTCATTTCAAAACAAACCAAAAAATGCTTAGCCCTCATGGCCGGGAAAAGAATAGCTGGAGAACACAATCCCTAAGGGGTCTCGTGCGTTAGACCCTTTCCCCCTACTCTGCGTCTCTCTTGGCTATGTAGATTGTAAGCTCTTCAGCAGGGCCGTAACGAGGGCGAGGCCGCTGAGGCACTCTCCTCAGGGTGCACTGCTGGCAGGGGCGTAAAAGCCTGCTGCCGGGGGCGCCCTCCTCCCCCGCCGCCGAAAGGAGGTCGGCCGGTGTGTCTGCAGAGGGCCATTGCTGCCGAAGCCGCGGCACCGGCAGACCTCCCGCAGGCAAGCAGAAACGGCTTCGGCGGCAGTTCGGCGGAGGGTATTTTTAGCAGCTGCCGAAGCCGCTTCCGCTTGCCTGCGGGAGGTCTGCCGGTGCCGCGGCTTCGGCAGCACTTTGGCAGAGGGGAGGACTAGGAATTTCTGCGCCCCTGCCTCGGGCGCAGAAATTCCTAATTATGGCTCTGCTCTTCAGGGCAGGGACTGTCTACTCTGTGTTTGTGTCCCTATGCACTGCCTTTGGACACATGAGTACTAATAGCTCAAGATAATCCCCAAAATTATTTTTAAAAGATTAATGGTTTTTTTGGGGGGGAGGGGGCGTGATTCATAACGTTTTGAACACCTGGCATTGGAAAATCTGTCACTGAACAGCACTAAGTGACTCCCCTTCCTCCCCATCAAACCGATTCCCCTAGCACGGGAAGAAACCAAGCCATTGGGGGCTGCAGCAGTTCCTAGTGTAAAGGATTCCCCGGCTCTGATCACAGCTCCGCTGTTTGCTCTTTGTTCGTCTCCCAGGCCCAGAGCTCCAGCAGGAGTCAGAGGAGCTGAATTTCTACCTTCCCCAGAGGGCAGCTAATAGTAAGTACATGCTCCCAAGCTAGCCCAGCGTGCTTGTCTCTGGCTCAGCGTAGACGCTGGCTGGGTGGGGTCGCTGTAGCTGATCATTTTATTACAGTGAATTACAGCAGCCTGCAATACCAGGCCAGGTTCTGATATGTTACAGCCGTGTGAATCTGGAATAACTCCATTGGCTGGCGTGATGGAGCTCAGAATCCAGTGCAGGGTCAGGAGGCCCCTGTCTAAAGGCTATAGCTCTTATTAGCACCGGGTGAGGTTTGGGCTTTTCATGCAAGTTACAAAAAATGTGGTCTGAGTTTTGAAATTCTCACGGGGATTCAAAGAGACACTCGCTGTGGTGGGTTTTTTTGTTTCCATTTTAGTAGTTTTCCCATCAAGGTGTTTGTCTCTGAGGTTTTTTAGAAACTAAAACCACCCTCACTTTCCAAAGCCAAAAAGTTTTGATTTTCAAGAAATGCCACCGGGGAGCTAACGTGGCCAGTCAGGCGGGGATGGGTGAGTAAGAGACACCATGACGGGGACGGACGGACGGACGACGGACAGACGGGGGCGGTGCGGGGGGGGACGGGACGGTGGGGTGGGGATGTGGCCATGTTCACACCACACCTCAAGTAGCCAAACACGGAAAACACATTTTCAGTTAAGAAATTAGAAAACTTCATGAAAATGTCAGTGTTTTCCCAAGTTTTCTACTTTTTAAGACTAATTTTCATTAACAGAATCAAATGAAAACCTGTAACCTGCTCTAGCTGCTACTAGTGTCATCAGCCACAGTAAATAGCTCTGTATCCCAGTTCTCACCATCAGAGACCCAAACGCGTGACTCTCTTACGCACCACCCATAAGCCAGCAATACCCTTCCCTCCAAAGGCACCATTTGATCACAAACCTCTACAGAACTCCTGCAACTCTGAGAGAGGTGAGACTCAGTTTGTATCCCTGTGACGGGTCCTAGTGGGGAGCCAGCTGTGGTCACTCAATTAGGATGAACTGCAAAGAACGGGGCAGCCAAACCCCCAAAAGCTGGTGGATATTCCAGTACTTCGATTTACCAAGCCAGCGCACAACAGCTTCTTTATTACCTCACTGGTTACTCAGAAGTCCAAACAACACAGTTCCCTTAAAGTGATCCAGCCTCAGGCCTCCATCCAGGTACCCACGTCAAATAGGATGAAAATTTCTGTAAATCTTATTTCATCATATAAAAGAAAAGGTTCTGCCAATCCCAAAGGATCGGACACATTCCCTCCCAGGTTAATGAATGTTTCAGATCTCACCCCAAGTACACACTACAGCCAACTCTTATTAACTAAACTAAAATTTATTAAAAAACAAAAGAGAGAGAGTATGGTTAAAAGATCAATATCCTTACAGCCGTGAGTTCAATCCATTGAGGTGCAGATTCATAGCAGAGATGGTGAGCTTTGTAGTTGCAAAGAGTTCTTTCAGAAATAGTTCATAGGTCATAGTCCAATGTCCAAATCTCATATTCAGGGCATACCCCCATAACTGGGACCTCAGTCTTGCGACTCAAACTTCCCCTGATGAAGTCTAAGTAGATCTGAGATGACAGAATCAGGACCCAAGGCTCTTTTGTACATTTTCGTGTGTTTTGACAAGTTGGAATTTCTCGGGGAACAAAAGGTCATTGGGTCCATCACCTGTACTTAGCTATACGAATTAACATAAGGCCATTTGCTTGTTATTCCACCATTCGCAGTACATTTCAAAGAGAGATGAATACTGAGAGATCCCGTGTTTACAATTCATTTACATGATAGTTTGTTCTTTTGACCTCCTGAATGATCAGAATACAGCATAAACAGGAATTGTTGATTACATTGTCCACCCTACTCATACATATGTAAATTCACAAAACCACAACCATCATCTCCCCACATGTCTTTTGAGGATTATTTATTTTGCAGGATGTTTAACCCTTTCTAGCCATGTGTCACACCCCCAACGTGAGACTGGTGTGGAAGGGTGAAATTAGAGCTCCTGGATACACCTTAAGTACCTTCCAATATTGATATGCGCTGTATTGAGGGTGAGTCCCTCCATTGGGGTATGCCCAGTACAGTTATGCTGCCCTTGGTTGACACAACAAGGATAACAACGCTTTATTACTCCTGCCCCAATAACAAGGAGACTGAGGATCCAAAACCAGCCACAAGTGATCATTTGGGCAAGCAATCCCATCATGCTGAGCACCTAGGCAGGGTTGGTGTGTCCATGCAAATGAGATCAGCTTCTGAAGTCTTTTCCCACAGCTCACCACTAGATGTCAGGGGAGAGCTCATTCAGACTCTGCTTATATCTGAAAATACATAAAAACATTAAGATTATCTCCCTGCATGTCTTTTGACGGTTATTTATTTTGCAGGATGTTTAACCCTTTCTAACCATGCATCACAATCCCCATGGCGCTTACCCAGCATGCCTTGTTAACCTCTAACTCCCATGAATCTCTCTAGACTAGAACTCTCAGAATCCCTCTACTCTGGGCAGCAACCAGGAATGGGGCGGAGCTGGACCCGAAGCCGCTCTTAAAGGGCCAGCATACCATGAGCTGCTCCCATTTGCAGTAGATTTGCTGGTCATTTGTAGCTGGGAGCTGCGAATCAATCCTTGCGCGGATTCCCATGGCATCTAGGGTTACCACCCATCTAGTTTTTACCCGGACAATCTGGTTTTTTGGCTTCTGTGTCGGGGGGCTATTTAGGGTTGGCAGATGTCCAGTTTTTGGGATCTGGCAACCCGAAATGGCACCCAAACCAAAAGCCTGGGCGGGGGGAGGGGCTGGGTCATTAACCCTCACCAGCCCCTGCTCAGCCAGCACCAGCTTCTGCTTAGCTGGGGCAGCCTCCTCTCTGCAGGTGGGCTCCTTGAGAGGATCCGGCGAGCGACGGGGGGCGGGAGGGGGAGGAGCAAGTGATGGGGTGGGGCCTTGGGGAAGAGGCGGGGCAGCGGGCAGTGCCATGAGGGTTCAGTTACCAGCAATTAGAAAGGTGGCAACCCTAATGGCAGGTTTTGGACTGACTGATGTGTGGTCCCAGTATGAAAACAGCTACATTGGGAGCTCACACAGATCCAGCCACGCACCACCTGCCGGTCAGCAACAAACCCCTCCATTACTAAATTGTTCCTCTCCGTGGAGACAGGCAGCTGCTGCCACCCCCTAGCGTTACAGGCGGGCTCCTCCCACAGCCACTGAGAACTCCAGCCTGGCTGTGGTGACCTTTCCCCTCTCCTGATCCCGAGGGCATTTCTGTTTGCAGTGTCCCAGAAGCTGGCGGAGGCCAGACGGGATTGGGAGAAGATCCGAGCAGAGGTTGCGGCGCTGCAGAAAACCGTAGGTGAGAGAATCACAGAGACGCTTCTGCCTCTCATCGGTAGCGAGCGTGAGGGGCTGCGAGGTCGGGGTTATGGGCTCTGTATCCACCTGGGGCTGTGGACTTGGGAAAGATTTTTATTAGGTGTTTTACGGTAGCTCCTTGGAGCCCCAGCTATGGCCCAGGATCCCAGTGTATTAGGTGCTGTATGTTATTAGGTGTTTTACGGTAGCTCCTTGGAGCCCCAGCTATGGCCCAGGATCCCAGTGTATTAGGTGCTGTATGTTATTAGGTGTTTTACGGTAGCTCCTTGAAGCCCCAGCCATGGCCCAGGACCCCAGTGTACTAGGTGCTGTATGTTATTAGGTGTTTTACGGTAGCTCCTTGGAGCCCCAGCCATGGCTCATGACCCCAGTGTACTAGGTGCTGTTTGTTATTAGGTGTTTTACGGTAGCTGCGAGGCGCCCCAGCCTGTACAAACACAGACCGAAATGCTTCCAGCCTAAGCAAGTCACGTCTCTGGACGCAGGTGTCCGTGGCGTGGAGAGTCTGTAGCCACTGAGGGCTCTGCGGCTGTCCCCGCCCTGCCCAGCTGGGGCTCTCAGAACACTGCAGGGACGATGCAGAGAAGGTCTTTGACATTCTCTGGCTTGGGCGATGCAGGGAGCCAGCCCAGATGCTCAGAATGGTCCTGTGACGGGTTGGGGCCACAGAGAGCTGCTTGGTGCTGCCACCTGGTGTGCCAAGGCTGCTTCTGCCCCTGCTTCCAGGCCTTTTCCAGCTTGGGACTCCCGAATCCTGTCTGTTTTGAGCCAGATTCCACTGATCTGCTGCAAACACAGACCCAGGTCCGAACCAAGTCCACTCACCACTGTAAGGCCCCTGGAAGCGCTCTTGCCTTTGACACCCAGCTGCTCAACTCCAAGGAAGTTCAAACCCTTAATAAATCCGTTTTACCCTGTATAAAGCTTATACAGGGTAAACTCATAAATAGTTCGCCTTCTATTTCAAAGATAGAAAGATATGCACAACTGTTCGCTTTCCCCTCGGCACCAACTCATACTCAAGGAAACTTAATAAGTAAAAAGTGATTTTAATAAGTACAGAAAATAGGATTTAAGTGAGTTCAATTAGTGACAGACAGAACAAAGCGAATTACTGAATAAAATAAAATAGAACACGCAGTTCTATGTCTAATCACCCTGTGTACAGATAAACCCCTCACTAGGTCCAGTAAACAGGCTATCTTCCTTCTAGCCTGGGTCCAGCAATCACTCACCCCCCTAATGTCTTTGTCCTTTGTTCAGTCTCTTTCAGGTCTCCTTGGGGGGTGGAGAGCTTCTTCCTTTAGCCAGCTGAAGACAAAATGGAAGGGTCTTGCAAGGGCTTTTATAGCCTTTCTTCCTCTCCCTGCGTAGGATCCAGTTGCCCTGGAGTTTTGGGATCACATGGGCAAGTCACCTGCCCATGCGCCCTAACCAGTCTAACCAGTTGCATTCCAGACCCGGCCCCAATGTGGATTGGGGTCTGCAACGTCTTTTGTCTGTCAAGTGCTCGCATTTAACAGGCACAGTCTTTGCTCCAAAGATGATCCCATGCACTTACAAAGGCTATGTACAAAACCAGCAAATATAAAACCAATCTTCATAACTCCAACTACAACAATGATACATGCATACAAACAGGAGGAGTAAATTCAGTAGGTCATAACTTTCACAGAGATATGTTACATGGCACATGTAGCATAAAACATATTTTAGTTACATATATACATTTATAAGCATCTCCCCATAAAGTTTTATGGGGAACACCGTCACAGGTCCCTTCTGGCCTTAACATCTGTGGGTGAAATCCTGGCCCCCCGGAAGCCAGGAGGGGTTTTGCCCCTCTGCCCTGCTCAGCTATGAATCTACTTCCTGCTTCGAAAGCACAGTCCCTACCTCTCCGGCTGAGTCTGGGCTACACACAAAGGTTGTGCTACTTGAGTTATATTGGTCCATTTAAAGCAATACACAGCCCTCCTAGTGGAGATCCATTATCCTGGATATACTTATATTAACATAGCCATTTCTGTACAGGGAGGGAATACACTCTACTTGTAAAAGGCACCTTTGACTCAGTATAACTGGATCCGCTCTAGGGGTTGTACTGGTATACCTAGAGCAGTTTATAAAATAATCATATCCCTAAACTAAATAGTTATACCAATACAAAGGCTGGGGGTAGGGCAGATCTTAAGGAGAATCTCCATCAGCAGTATAGGGTCTACAACAAAGCAGAGAGCACTAGAAGGCAAGGAAGATATTATAATCCCTAGCTCTTGTATAGTGCTGTTCATCAGTAGGTCTCAAAGTACTTTGCAAAGGAGGGCAGTATCATTATCCCCATTTGACAGATGGGGAAACTGAGGCACGGGGAGAATAAATGACTTGCCCCAGGTCACCCAGCAGGTTAGTAGCACAGCTGGGCATCAAACTCAGATCTCTCAGGCCAGGGCTCTCTCCACTAGCCCATCCTGCCTCCTCCACACGCTGCTCAGTTCTGTAGGTTTGGTACCCACCCATCTCTGGTGGGGTTCTGCTGAGCAGTGGCTGCCCTGAAGCGTTTTAGATGAACTCTTAGGGGAGAGCTTCGATGGTTTAATTGGGGCAGAAGCAATTAAAAACCCTCCAGGGTGATCCATTTTTAAAGAAACAAGCACAGAAAATCGTTTTGTCAACAATTCTCGAGTAGCTGGTTCGGCTGCCCAAGAGCTAGCTCCTGGCTCAAGGGCTGCCAGAGCCCTATTTGGGGTCTTTAAGTAGGACTTAAGCGGCCTGGTACTGGCCCTCTGCAGTCCCCTAAAGGGATCGATCCTGTGTCACACTGAGCCACACTGGTGGTGTGAAGGGGGAAATTGCCCCTGCCCTGGGCAGAGGGGTATCACAGGTTAGTGTGGAGCTGGTGTCAGAGCCCTGCAACCGCCCGGCTCCCAGCCCCTGGTGTAAGGGATGGATCAGGGGCTTGGCTGGAGCTCGCTGCACCATGGGTATTCCCTGCCTCCCCGAGGAGGCAGAGCGTGAGTTTGAGCAGCCCGGAGGCTGCTCTGACTGTCACCAGGAGGCCAGGTCCCAGGCATCGCAGAGGAGATTTCGAGCAGGGCCCAATGTGGGGGGCCATGCAGGAAGCTCTGAGACGACCATGCTGCGCTTTGGCTGCTAACCTCCTTTCCTCTACCAATCCAGACGCTGTCCATCTTTCGGTGTCGGGGGAGCTGGCCGCTGTGAAGGAGTTTCACAGTAAAATGCAAGCGCAGCTCACGGTGTTACAGCGAACAGTAGGTGAGGAGCACAATGCCAGCGGCCATGCCTCCCCTCGGGCTGCAATCAGGGGGAGGTGGTAGCACAGGGGCCAGATGCTGAAGGGAGCTCTCGGCACACGGCAGCTCCCATTTCTCTCGGTGGGGGATTCTCCGTTGTTCTCAGTGGGAGCTGCGGGGCGGGGGATTCTTTGAGCCAACCCCAGGCCCACCGAGGCTGCTGGCTACATACTGGATCTCTCTCTGTATGGCTACACTGGACCTGGGAGGGAGCCTCGCACCCGGGTCGACAGAGTGCTCGCACTGGCATGCTAAAAAGAGCCGTGTGGCTATTGCTTTGGCGCTACGGATGGGGCTGCACTTGGGCCCCTAGGCCCTGGAGGGGAATGGGGTCAGGACTCCTGGGTCCTTTTCTTGGCTCTGCCAGATTCCCTGCCTGGCCCTGAATTGGGTTATTCTGGGTTTTGCTTTCTAGATTCTGTCTGCGGCCATTGCCCGTGGGGCTGGGCCTGGTTCCAGAGAACCTGTTACCACTTTTCAGACTCTATGAAAACCTGGAATGAGGCCAAGCAGTCCTGTTTGGATTTTGGGGCACACCTGGTGATCATTAACACCAAAGAGGAGCAGGTAAAGCCACCTGCCCCCCTCCTGGCGTACCCCGACCAGGCCAGGGAATCGGACAGCTACCCAGCAACGGCAGCAGATTTACCCCGGGAATTCCTAGCGGGTGGGACCCAGGTGACCAGGGAGCAGGTGAGGCCAAGTGGGCCTGGCTCTTAAAACACGGCTCTTTTAAGGGCCACCAGGTTTTTCAAAAACCGCAAGTGGACATGGGTCTCAAAGGCAGCCCGGAACTCTGCAAACCAACACATGCAACGTGCCGTGTTAACCAACCCGCCGTACGCTCTGAGAACCCCCCGGGCGAATGTTCCCAGCAGGGGAATATTGATGCCTGAGCATGCCTTGGTCCTGTCTCAGCACTGGGAAATGGGCTAGGTGACCTCTCTGGGTCCCTTCCAACCCCACATGTCTAGGACTTCCCATGGGGTTTTTGCCATTTCTGTTGGGAGGGGAATTGCCGGGGTATTTTAAAGAGATCAGCCAGACAAACTGATGCAACTATAGCACTGGCTCCGTCCTGAACCCCTGTATCTTCCCCCAACACCAGGTCATGATTCCTCCATGCATCCATCCCCACCTCCCTAGGAGCTCAGGCCTCACCCCCCCCTATTGCTCAGGGGTGAGAGGTGGATTAAGACCCCACCAACTCATTTCACCCACCAGCCAGGAACAGCCCTCACTTACTGCTGGATTTGAGGGGGTGACACATCTATGGCATTTAAGGGCCCCCCCCAGCACATCACACTCTTCAATGCCTTTATGCTGCTGGCATCCTCAGGGGCAGGGCTATTGTCCGGCTGTGGGAACTGAGGCATAGAGAGATGCAGGGACTTGGCCAGGGCCACGCAGGGAGTCAGTGGCAGAGCTGGGACTTGAACCTGAGTTTCCTGAGTCCTAAGCCAGTGCCCCGCCCACTGGGCTTTCCTTCCTGAAATTGGCAGAGCGCTTGGCCTGTCCCGCACCCATTCACCCCCTTAGTCTGTTCTTGTCTATTGCAGGCATTCTTGGTGAAGACCCGCACAAAGTCCCGGGTGTACTGGCTGGGGCTGAGTGACCAGAAAGTGGAAAGGCAATGGCACTGGGTGGATGGCTCCCCTCTGAAACTCAGGTGCGTGGGGTGAACGGCTCCATGCCCCCCTGCCCCACCCTTAGCTCCCCACTGTGGTCTCCATGGGGCTTTGCTCTTCTTCACAGCTTCTGGAGCACCGGGGAGCCCAATGACTCCAGTGACGAGGATTGCGGCACCATGGCGCTCGACGGGCGCTGGAACGACATAAACTGCTACATGACCGACTACTGGATCTGCGAAAAGCCCTGGCTCTGCTAGACCCTGGGTTGGCCGCCGGCCCACGCCCTTCCTGAGCCACGGGCTGACCAGCGGGACCAGGCCCTGCCTCCTCCAGATCGCCCGTGGGACAGTCTCCCCAAGCTGTGTTCTCTTGGTGATGCTCCCCGCCGCACAGCGCTTTCTGGGAGCTAGGAGCTGTTCCGAATCCCTTGAGGGGGATGGTATTTCTGCAGTGCTTCCTAGTGGGTAGGGCACCAGCCTGGAGCACAGCAGACCTGGGTTCTATTCCCTGCTTCTTCCTTGGACAACTCCCTTCCCCATGCCTCAGTTTCCCCTTGTGAGGGCTCAGGCTGTATCACTTCTGAATTTTGGATGATTGTATGACACTGGGTCATGGAATGCCTCCGTGTGTGTGGCTGCCCCAGGAGGTAGCAGGGTTGGCACATCTCTGCCAGGCCAGACACAGTAGGGACGGGCAAGCATGCCACATTGCGTTAAACACCGCGGGACAATGAGTTTCCTCTGCCTGGGAGACGTCGCTTTCTGCTCTTGTCCAAGGTGAGGGAGGCTTCGAAGTAATGGAAAGTTACCAAAAGGCAGAACGAAAGAAGCAGGGGTTTAGAAAGGGACATCCAGGGGGGAGCTTTCTTGGGGACAGAGCCACCTTGCACCAGATTAAGGGCTGGTCGACACTAGAAAATCAGACTGACCCACCTATGTGGGTGAATAATCCACCCCCCTGAGCAATGTAGTTAAGCTGACGTGTGGAGAGCTCGGTCGGTGGAATAATTCTTCTGTTGATTTGGTGCTACCCATCTCGGGGAGGTGGATTTCCTCTAGCGATGGGATAACCCCTCCCGGTGCTGTACTATATGGCACTGGTATACTGGCATACTATTCAACCTTTCTTCCTCTACGATATGATTAGTGGCTTTTAGCAATAAACCTGACTGATATTGATTGTTTGGTCTCTTGAATATATTTCATAACGAGCCAAAGCGTGGGCAAGCAATTGACTATACTATTTAGCAACTGCTTTTAGGCTGTTTTATGTGTGTAATGTTCGTTTTTGCCAATGAACTCACACAGAAAAACAATCAAAGACAAAAACACTGTATCACCCGTGTGTGAATGCTTTTCTCAAAGCGATCGCTCCATATCTGACCTTTCCATACTTGTCCTCAAAGGCAAACGGCACAATGCCTTCAAAAGGCAAGTCTGCTAGCTACCAAAAGCCATGGACTTACCAGGGGCACTGTTTTATGGTTCATTACAACAATTTGTAACACACCATGCTGCCCACCTCAAACCCTTTATGCATAACACTCTACCCCCCCAATTGCCCCCTTCATTTCAAGTGACTGCCTCCACCGCGTAGGACCCCTTCTGCTTAACAATCTGTGCCAACTTGTAATTTGCTCACTCGGCCTCCTTCCCCAGAGCTGAAGAAGAGCTCAGAGTTGCATGAAAGCTTGTACCAGAAGTTGGTCCAGTCAAAGATATTACCTCGCCCACCTTGTTTCTCGTTGCTTTGTGCGAGTTGTGCTCTCCTGGGCTTTACATGATTAAATATAATGACCATAAAGCTGATAGACTGAACAGAGAGTGTGTGTGTCTGTGTGCGTGTGTGTGTGTGGGGTGTGTATGTGATTGCTTCTCAGCAGAGGCGTGTCCCTGACAGGGTTAAAGTGTAGGTCAGAAGCATCGCAGCTTTTGGGTAGAGTTCTGGGGGAGGCTGGGTTTAAGTACAGAAGGGTCAGCGCTGTGGCCAGAGGGGGGCAGGCAGCTGGACAGCAGGATCCAACGCTCGGAAGTGGGTGCCACGGGGAACATCTGCGCCCTGATAGTGAGCCTAGGCGCCCCCGTCTTGGGGCAGTGGCTGGACGCCGTTCAGACTTCCGGAGCTTGAAACCCTTCGGAGATCCAGGGGCCGAGGGTTGGATTCCCCTCAGAGCAGTCCCAGTGGGTGGCCCGTTCCTCGAGCTGCAGTGCTCCCCCCATCTGCACGTGGGTGACTTCCTCTCGCCCAGCCCGCGTGCAAGGGTGGACCCAGCTCCCAACGCATCCACCCTCTTAAAGACTTTTCCTCCCTCTGCCCCTGCACCATACTCCCCGCAACCCATCATTCAAGCCTTGCTCCAGGGGTGTGGGGTGAATGGGGCAGGATGGGGGAGGGGAAGCCACGCTTGGGGGAAAACCCCACAACCATGATTCGAACACATCTGACCATGAGCAAAACTCCCACCCCAGAGGACATTGGGCCGTGTCCTTTGCCTCCGTTTTTCACCATAATCCAACAAACCAATGTCCCTGTCAAGGTTCCCTCCCCACTCTGAACTCTAGGGACCAGTTACAGATGTGGGGACCCGCATGAAAACCCCATACATTTATTTATGCCAGCTTAGGTTAAAAACTCCTCAATGTACAAATGTTTCCTTGTACATGGGATTAGGTACACTGCCACCATCAAGTGATTAAAATAAGAACCAGGGAAAGGAACCACTTGAAGTTCCCCTTCCCCTTAAAATACCCCCTCAAGCCGTACCCTCCCTTTCCTGGGGAGCTTGAGAATAATCTCCTAACCAATTGGTTACCCAGTGAACAAAAAACAAAGAAACCACCCCCGGGGTCTTAGAACAATGGAAAACAGTCAGATTCTTAACAAGAAGGATTTTATTAAAACAAGACAGGTAAAAATCATCTCTGTAAAATTAGGCTGGTATATCTTTTACAGGGTACTCAATTTCCTAACTCAGAGGGACTTCCTCCCCCCCCCGCCCCGGCAAAATCTTCAAGTTACAGAAAAATGCAACAAAACCAGTAATACACATCCCCTCCAGCACAGCCAATTTCCCCAGCTAAAAACAAACAGAAAAACCTAAGCATTATCTAAGTACTCACTAACTCCATAGAAGATGGATGGTTACTGCTGAACTCTCTCCCACCCAGAGAATCACACAGACAAAGAGACAAAAAAAAACTTTCTCCCCCCTCCGATTTGAAAGTATCTTTTCTTCTCATTGGTTCTGATGGTCAGGTGTTAGCCTGGCTACCTTTTCTTAACCCTTTACCGGTAAGAGGATTTTATAGTACTGTCTCAGAGCCTTTCAATCCCTTCATATTTATGACAGTCCCTTTAACACGCAGTCCCCTCTCCCTCTGCCACACCCCACTCACAGCTGCTGTCCTTGGTCCGTGGAGATCCAGAGTCCAGAGGTGCCTTCACGTGAGTTCACACCAGGGGGGACATCGAGCAACGGCTTCACTGCCCGCTGCTGCGGATCGTTCACTCCGCTGCTGTTGTTCGCGTCACCGTTCACCCCACCGCGCCATCCCCTGCTCCGTCGCCGCTGGCCCTGTGCCATCCACTTCTGCTGCCACCTGCCTCTACTGTGACCTCAGTGGGGGAACCTCACGGCTAGTGCAGACGAAGCCGCCTCTTCCGCAGAAATGCTGTCCCGCAACAGATCGAAGCAGCCCTTAGACCTGATGGAGTCTAGGGACCTCTATCTTTCAACTGGCCTGGCCCGGCCCCGGCCCTTCTCCCTCCCCACTGGGCTCTGGTATCCGAACCCCCTGCTTAGTGAGCTCAGTTCAGCTGAGGGAGACCCCGTCAGTCTGGGCCGGCTAAGCACAGTTCTGCTGCCCGTTCCTCCCACAATCAGGATAACAACATGTCAGGCCCCTGCATTCTAAAGTGACTTGTAACCCAGCACCAGCCAAAACTGATCTCGCGGGCAACGCAGCTCTGTCTGCTGGATACCTAGGCCCAGCAGGTGTGTCTATGTAAAGACCGTCTGGCCCTGAAGATTCCCCCACCCCACCCCGCCCCCAGCAGTCATCACTAGCTGCTTCAGACCTTGCTGCCATAATTATTAACCAATCAAAGTTATTAACTAGCCAGGATGCTTTTACTATGTAATTAACCAATTGTAGTTGATAAAATAGTGATACTTGGTCAGTCTGTGGTGTGAGAATACAGATATCTATAAAACTGACATACTGTTTCAATATGATCACAGAGTCCCATAGTAAATGAAACCATGAATTCACCCTACTGTGGCTCTCTTGGGTAATGCTGAGCGCTAATTTGGCTGCTGAGGTCTGAGTTTCGCTGCTTCAGGTCCAGGGTTTGATCTGGACAAACCGCCCGGTTATGTTATCTTTAAAACTAGCCTGGGGAGAACAGTCCTGCTCTGGGACGATGGACCAGATGGGCCCTAGCGGAGTTGTTCCCTCTTTGAAGCTGTGACTCACTCTGGGTCACCACGGCCCGGTGCAGGAGGCAGAGTGATGGGCGGTGCTCTGACATTGCCCACGCAGGCTGCACCACGGGAGAGCCTGAGTCACCGCGTGTATAAGACACCCAGCGGGAGCTAACACAGAGCACACGGGGCACCCACCCAGCCCACTAACCTTGGCCCCAGAGAGGAAGACGCCTGCATGACTGAGAGATCCGAGGGGACCCAGAGCAGATGGCGACCCCGGCTGTAAAAATTCAGTGGGACCAGGAGGACGCAGGAACACAGGCTGAGGTCTGCCCCCTCTCTGCAGTGAGACGAGCCAGCTCCTTTGCTGGCTGACGAGCAACCCGCTGCTCTGTGTGTTGCTCGTTCTCTGGCGGTGGCAGTTGGGTTCCTTCCCTGTTTCGTTCCTTCATGGTGCTGGAAGAAAGCTCAAAAAGCAGTTTGATTTTTCCTCTTTTCAAAAACAGATCAGAAATGGGGGCTCACCTACCCTGCCATCCCTGGAAGCCCCGGGGTGACTAGGGAGCTGGCAGGACTGACAGGGTCACACCGTGTGCAGGGGAAACTTCACTGCCTGGCAGGCGACGTGATTATGTTCCGCCAAAGGTTTGGAAAGTATTTGACCCAACGTCTGCTCCCATTTACACCAGTGTAAATCCTGAGTCGCACGGTTGCCTTCAGTCTAGAATTGGGAGCAGAGTTTGGCCCTTTGGCTTCATCCTTTCCATTTTTGCGCGTACAAATTTAATTCAAATGCCTGAGACGCAGTGGGGAGAAAAGCTCTTTTAGCTAAAGATTCTACACACAGATCCCTGCCCCTTTAATTATTGTCAGGCTTGATCCAAAGTGTGTGCCACTCAGTGCTTGTGATGGGGGGGAATAAGAGCCAGGACAGGGTTATGAGAGCCATTTCTGCCCTTTCCAGATCCCCCCTCTCACGAACCGGCAGCTGGTGATCACCACCCTGATCATCACGTCCATCAAACTGCTCCTGATGACCCTGGTCCTCCACTGCCTGCTCCATTGTGAGTATCCACCATGACCTGGGCCCCTACCCCGCCAGAGCTGGTCTGGTGAGGGCTGGGCACCTTCTGAGATGGCATGGACTAGTAGAAAAAGTACGGGACTAAGCCTTAACAACCAGGGTTCTATTCCAGCTGCATGAGCCCGGGTAAGTCACATTAATGCCCCGTGCCTCAGTTTCCCCCATCTGTAAAATGGGGCTGATGAGACTGACCCCCTTCGTAAGGTGCGTTGTGTGGTCTACAGATGAGAAGGGGGAGGCGTTGTTATTATTATTAGGGTTTGAGATTCCCCCCTCCCCAAATCCTGCTCATTCCTGCCCCGTGGAGGCGAAAAACCCAATCGACCGGGGGAGCCCCTCACTGGGATTCCTGCCCCACCCAACTACAGTGATGACAAACCGGATCAAGGAGATGCCAACCCGCCCCCTGGAAGAGGAATGTGATGTCCCTGAGGCTCGCACTGGGGCTCTGCTCAGTTTCTTAGATGGTCCCATCATCAAATGGGGGGAGGTATAGCTCAGTGGTTTGAGCATTGGCCTGCTAAACCCAGGGTTGTAAATTCAATCCTTGAGGGGGCCATTTAGGAATCTGGGGCAAAAATTGGGATTGGTCCTGCTTTGAGCAGGGGGTTGGACTAGATGACCTCCTAAGGTCCCTTCCAACCCTGATATTCTATGATTCTATGAAATGTGGCCGGGGACCCCAGCCCCACAACCGAGAGGGGCCCGGCCGGTAAGATCAGGGCTGGGGGGAGGGGTAAATGGGAGGTGCTCTTTAGGCTCCTGTTGAAATGTTCCTAGTCTTCCTTTCCTTAATGGCCCCCCCTGTGCTGTGGGAATAGGGACGGCACCCACATGGGGCGTAGGGAGGGGGATGGGGGGTGGGGTGCTGCAGTGTCTCCTTCAAATGTAGGGGTGTCGGGATCAGGGGTGGTTCAGCCTGCAGATGAGGTGGGGGAGAAAGATGCTGGAAAGTCTTGCTCTGGTTTAGGGGTGCAGGGACGAGGATCAGGCATTAGGCAGAGTTTGGGTGCTGCAGCACCTCCCTCTGGTTTAGGGGTGTTGCCTGCACCAAGTGCTCGAGGACAGCAGCAACAGGGGTTCGTTGCCAGGTGCGTCACGCCAATGAGTACACCAGGGTGGGGAAGCAAACAAAGTTTATCTGAGATCTCAAAGCGGTGCCAGGAGACAGCAAGTCTCAGATCAGGCACACACAGAAACAAGTTTCTCTTCTTATATTCTACTGACACTGAACCCCCCCCTCTCTTCCCCTCCCTCCCTCCCCCTTCCTGTTCCCAGGACAGTTACATTCAAGCTGTTCCCTCGCCTCCCAGCTAGTTCACAGGGGTTTGAGCTGTGAAAGCAGCTGAGAGCATCCTGTTACACATGCCATTCTCCTCGCTAGCCTGCTGGGTCAAGTAAAGTTCAACATGGAGAATGCTTTGGTTCATTGAGGCCTGCCTGGGGTATACCTAATGACACCAACAGGGGTGCAGGGAGGTGGGGTGATCAGCACCCCGTGGGCGTGGGGGGGTGTATCCTATCAATGACTAACACAGGCCATGCTCAGTTTCACAGGCCGTCCCTTCTCCCACCAAGCCAGGAGACCCTGACCCCACAACCAAGGGGAGCAGAGCAGGTAAGAGCAGAGTGGGGAGCATCCAAACGCAGTGTCACGTTCTAGTTGGGGTAGGGGGTGGGGTCCCCCCTTGATGGGGTGTGGGGCTGCAGAATCTCCCTTTAGTGCAGAGGGTGGGCCTGGGACCTGGGAATGGGGCCCTGCCACTCGCCCTATGAAAGCAGAGCCCATAAGGAGGGATGGAGGAGGAGTCGCCTGTGCCCCATGTCTCCGCCTGTACTTCTGCTTTCACCCGTGGCTTAGGTTTCCTGTGGAGTACCCCCACTTGCTGTGGTTTGGCCTGTACTCTGTGCCTGGGGCGGGGGAGGTATCGGCCCCTGAGTGGCACATGGGGGGGGAGGGATTGGCTCTCTGTCGGCGCATGGGTGTGGGGGGTGGGGGCGGATCGGCCTTCCGTTGGCATGGTGGGGGGGAGGGATTGGCCCCTTGGGAGTACAAGGGGGGGGGGAGGTATAGGCCCCTCAGCGGAGCATGTGGGGGAGGGATTGGCCCCTCCTCGGCATGTGGGGAGGGTCGAATCAGCCCCTTGTCGGCACATGGGGGGGGAGGATCGGCCCTTCGTCGGGGCATGAGGTGGGGGGATTAGCCCCTTGTCGGCATGTGAGGAGGGTGGAATCGGCTCCTTGTTGTCACGTGAAGTGGGGAATCAAACCCATGTTGGCATTTGGGGAGGGGGGGATCGGCCCCACGTCGGCACCTCGGCGGGAGGGATTGACCCCCTGTCGGCATGTGTGGGGAGGAGGGATCGGCCCCTCATCGGGACATGGGCAGGGGGGATTGACTCCTCGGTGGTGTGTGGAGAGGGAGGGATTGGCGCCTCGTCGGCACGTGGGGTTGCGGGATCGTCCCCTCATCGGTACGTTGGGTTGGGGGATTGGGCCCTTGTCGGCACGTGGGGGCGGAGGGATGAGCCTCCTGTGGGGAGGGAAGGAGCGGCCCCTCTTCGGCCTGTAATGTGTGGGGATTGGCACCTCTTCGGTGCGTGCGGGGAGGGATTGTCCCCTCATCAGCACGTGGGGAGAAGCTTTGTCATGTGGGGGGGGGGGGGAAGGGATTGGCCCCCCCCATTGGCACATGGTGGGAAGGGATCGTCTGCTCGTCGGAGCGTAGGGAGGGAATGATTGGCCCCATGATGGTGGGGATGGAGGGATCTGTCCCTCACTGGCGTGTGGGGGAGATCGGCCTCTCGTTGGCACATGGGCTGGGGGGATCAGCCCCTTGTCGGCTCACAGGATAAGTTG
The DNA here is from genome assembly GCA_037349315.1 of Chelydra serpentina. Lineage (NCBI taxonomy): Eukaryota > Metazoa > Chordata > Testudines > Chelydridae > Chelydra > Chelydra serpentina. The sequence goes on along the minus strand of JBAIAC010000156.1, from coordinate 2,072,325 downwards.
ATTGGCTCCTCGGCGCGTGGGAGGGAGGGATGGGACCGTCGTCTTTACATGGAGAGGAGGGGTGCGCCCCTCGTTGGCACGTGGCAGGGCAGGGATCGGCCCCTCATCGGCACATGAGGTTGGGGGATCTGCTCCTCATCGGTGCATGGGGGGAAGGATTTGCCCCTAAGTCAGCATGAGAGGGGGCAGGGATCGGCCTCTCATCAGCACGTGGGGAGGGACGTACTGGGTCCTCGTCAGAGCGTGGCAAGGGAGGAATCGGCCCCTTGTCGGCATGGGGGGGGGGGGGGATCGGCCCCTCGTTGGTGCGTGGGAGGGGGGGAGGATTGGCCCCCCATTGGCACAATGGTGAAGGGGCTCACAGCTGTGTTGTCTCTGGCAGGCGCTCCCTGGTGCCAGTCGGGCTGGGACCAGTACCAAGAGAGGTGCTACCTTTTCTCCCGGACTAACCAGTCCTGGGAGGCAGCGAGAAAGTCCTGCTTAGCCCAGAATGCTGATCTGGTGGCGATCAACTACTCATGGGAACAGGTACGAGCACTCGGCCCCACCTCTCCCTGGGGTGTAATGATTCCTGGGCAGAGGGCTGGCATGAGGCTTCGGCGCTGTTTGGGCCTGATGGGAAGAAAGGAACGGTGGGAGTCCCCGGAGCAGGGCTGGAGCAGGACTCCAGCAGTAACAAGGGCTAGCCCTGCCCCGCCCCTCCCCACCACAGGGGTAAATTTTGCCCGGCTGGGGCAGGAGAGGCTTGGGGCAGCAGCACAGAGAAGGGACGACATGGAGCAAACGGTGGGGAGGTTTGAGGAGGGCTCGGAAAGCAGAGCTGCTCAGCAGATAAGAGAGGTGGTTACCCGGCAGGGTTGTCAGACTCCCTGCGGGGCTGGGAACATGAAACTGTCTTGGCAGAGGTGGATTCCCACCAGACTGCAGAGCTCAGGGGTGTCCCCTGGGAGAGACGAGCCAGGAGTCGACTGTAGTGCACAGGCGCTGACTTTAACTTTTCCGGGTAGGTGCTCTGACCCCCCCCCCCCACAGCTCCACTCCACCCCTTCCCCAAAGGCCCCGCCCTTGCCCCCCTTCTTCTCACCCAACCCCATCCCTTCCAGCAAGGCCCCACCCATACCCCCCCCCACCCTGGCCCACCACTGCTCCGCCCCATCCCGCAAGCACCTCCCGCCGGCTGCCGAACAGCTGATCAGTGGCGGGGTGGCCAAACAACTGATGGGCGGGTGGCTGGTGTGGGCTGAGCACCCACTGTTTTTTTCCCACGGGTGCTCCAGCCCCAGAGCACCCACAGAGTCGGCGCCTATGGTAGTGAATGTATTTCCTTTGGTCAGTGCTTTCCAGCGCCAGGAATGGGCCAGCACCCTGGCTGGTGCCCAGCAGCCGTCATCGGCGTGATCCCGATTGACATCAGCTGGGAATCTGGCCCAAACATCCTGCAACAGGGACTTGGGTGACAATGCTGATGAGGCCTGAACCAGACCAGGCCCTGGCTGGCTCTGCTGGGCGTATGGGAGGGAAAAGCAGGAACGGTTTAGGTTCATCTCTGTGGCCAGCAGGCTCATACCCACAGGGATGGGGGAGCCCGTCTGGGGGCAGGTTTTTTACAGTCACTGTCAAAGTGGAACAGCCCTTTGGAAAGAGGAACTCGGATGGTGCATTCATAACGCTCACCCTTATCTCCCTGTCGTAATAACCGGCCTGACAAATTTACTCTCACTGTGAACACAGCTGTAAACGTTTGTGAGCGTTCCTGAGATGACCGAGAGTTACCAGGGTTGATGGGAAAAGGTCCCAAACGGGAGTTAGTCCAAACGAAAGAGCCTCCTGCTGTAACTCAAGGACTTGGGTTCAGATCACGCCTGGCAGACAACAAACGCGTGGAACCAGAAAGGAGTGAATCCAGTGTTGGAGATTAAACCTGCCTGGTGGCCAAAGGAAGGAGGGGATGGGCTGTTCCACCCATCACTCCCATTTGGGGCCCCGAAAGAGACCTTGGGGAGAAAAATAGGCTACGGGAACGAGGTTCACCATCATGGCTCCCCTGCATATTCTGGGACCCCAGACCTTTGCCATCCTGAGCCTTAGACATTCTGACCAGACGGGGCCAGAGAGAGGGACCCAGATGACGTCACCTCTACCGGCTCCAGTTAATCCCAACCTCCACCTGGGATGAAAAAGGTCGGACTGTAACTACAACAGCCGCTCCAGGCCGTCTCAGCAGCAGGATGGTTGTTGCCAGCTCTGATACTATCTAAGAGACAGTGCCGGGTTTACAGTGGTGCCAATGTTGCTGGGCCCACACTGAGAAGTGGCCCCAGTGTCCAGAGTGTGGCCCTGCCCTCTGCGTTCTGCCCACGCTTTGCACCAATGCTCCGCCCCCACCCGGCCTCTCCCCACCGAGGCCCCGCCTGCCGCTCACTCCTTTCCGCCCCCCCACAACCGTGCAAGCAGTGGGCGGGGCCTGGGAGGGGAAGAGTCTGAGCAGGGGCGGGGCCTTGCGGCAAAGCGTGGGTGGAGCAGGGGCCGGGGCCACAGTCCGGGTGCCAGGCCCCACAAATGATTAATCCGGCCCTGCTAAGAGCCTGTCGCACGAGGGGGGCGGGTTCCTTCTAAAAACTCTGCAGCTCAAGGGGACGGGACCCAGGGAGGCTGTGGGAATGAAAGCCTGGCTTAGCGCTTTACAGTTCAAAGGCTTTCCCTTGTTTTTCCTTCCTCGCTTTGTGTTTGACCGAAGGTGAAAAGGGTTTTTAAGGGAACTAAGCAGGCCGGGTTAGCGCTGTTTAATGTCTGCCAACGGCTGGGGTCTGGTAACACCTTAGCCCCGTATATTCCAGCTACATTAATACAACAGGCCCTCGTGGGCTCCCTGTGCATTACCCTCCCCTGCTGGGATGTGCCCAAGTTTGACTGCAGGGTTGGGATCTGTTTGGTGCGGTGTATGAGAGAATTGGGCTCCTTGCCTCCTCCTCTGGCGTATGCAGCACCGAGCGCACTCGCTGATGGGCCAAGTGCCCAGGCCATCGCTGTGGGTTAGTTCTGGCCACAGGAAACGCCTCAGGATCTGACTCCAGTTCTAACCGCGCAATTCTCTGTGTCGTCCTCTCTAGAATTTCTTGGCCTTTAAAGCTGGTTCTGTTCGTTACTGGATCGGCTTCACCGACCAAGGGACTGAAGGCGTCTGGCGCTGGGTGGACAACACTCCTGCGGCATTTACGTAAGCATGGGGCGATCCTCTGCTCTCCCCTTCCTGCCCCCGGCCTTCCCCAGCTGTCCCTGCTCCCGAAGGTGCTTTCCACCTCAGTAACTCCAAGGCTGAGGCCAGGGATGGAGCCACTCAGGTTTGATTTCATGCCCTGAGGACTGAACGACTCGAGGCTTTGTTGGTCCCCTGCAGGTCACTGGTTCAAATCTGGCCCAGGTCTGTAGCAACCAAATGGCACTGCTGCTGGGTGCCCTCACTATGAAACGAGTTTTCCGGGTGTCAGCCCAGTTCCCAGCGGGAAAAGCATCCACAGATTTTCTGGGTGCTCGTTGGCTATCACAGCCAAGGGACCGAGAACGGAATGGGTCACGGGACGGAGCGCCCCTCTCAGCCTACAGAGGGGCCTCTCCAAGGCTGGTCTGGTTTGAGACACCGTGGTGAGGGGAAGCTTGTATTGCCATGGCACGTGTGGGAAGCGCCAGGGCCTTCAACAGCGCAGCCCTCCACCACTTACACCATTAACTGGTAGTAGGTTGTTATCCTCTAGTGGGCCAATCATGACGCCTGACCTGTGAGCAGGTAACGCTGTCTCTGGCCCCAAATTCATTTGGATACTTCAGAATAAAAGATCCGTTTCCTCTAGGGGGAATGTCACAAACCCTTGAGACTGGGGTGCAAATTGTTCGGGCAGCCATATTGTTCCCCCTACCGCTGGCTTTAATCCCCCCTAGTGCTGGCCAAAGTCAATGGAATGGGCCCAATAAGCCGTTGCTCAAGGGCCCTTTACGCTGCTCTGGCAGCATCAAGGGATTTTGAAGGAGCCTTAATCGCCTCCCCCACCCTCGCCCAGGATATAACCAGCATAAAGGGGCTGGAGAAGAGCTGGCACAATAGCCCCTGGTGCAGGGACGGGACTGGAGCCCTGCTGGGCTCTGGCTGTTCTAAGCTTCCCAGAACCCCACCAGGGCCTGCGCATAAGTTAAATGAACCCCGAGGCTGCTCTAGGTTACACTGATGGTGGGGCCCAGCTTACTGGGGGTGTATCTCCTCTGGGACGGGGAGTCGGCGGGCTAAGGGCTCTGAGGGCTCGTCTCTCTCTTCTCGTTCAGCTACTGGAACAAAGGGGAGCCCAATAACCTCAGGGACGGAAACATCTCTGAGGACTGCGCCCACCTGCTGGAGTCCGGCCGGTGGAACGACGAACCCTGTAGTATCTCTTACAAGTGGATCTGTGAAATGGCCACCACTGTGTAAACAGCCCCCTCTCCTCCTGGCTGTGAACACACGTTGAAATTCATCCCCTCCATCACATCGTGAATCCTAGCTCCTGGCAAGTAGCACACATCTTGTCTTTCCCGGTCGGGACGGCAGATAGATGACTCACTCCCCCTTGCATAGATTTTTAGATGCACAGTCTGAGTATTCATCTTTAGCCTTAAATACTTGGATCTTCAGACATATAGTTTTTTAAATAAATCCTTCAAAGGACCACCCTTATCTAAAATACACATTTTAATTTTAATGACTGTAGTACAAAAAACTTGCTTCCAAAGTTCTTGGTTCAGGCTTGTAGCAGTGATAGAATAAACTGCAGGTTCAAATCAAGTCTCTGGAGTACAACCACAGCTGGGATGGGTCATTCAGTCCTTTGTTCAGAGCTTCAGTTTGTAGCACAGTTCTTCCAGAGGCAAGAAGCAGGATTGAAGACAAGATGGAGGAGCTGCAGCAACCTTTTATAGTCTCTTGTCACGTGCCCTTTATTTCTTTGTTCCAAAGACAAGCATTCCAGCACATGGCATGAAAAAACCATGTCCCTGCATGCCTTGCTGAGTCACAAGGTGTATCTGCCGTCTCTCAATGGGTCAATTGTATAGCTGATGGTCCTTAATGGGCCATTAAGCAGGCTAGGCAGTGCTAACACCAAACTGTCTGGGCTATCAACCAGAAGCATAGCACAAGTTTGAAATACAGACAGCACAGAGCCAATACTTATACCTTTAAATAAAAAAATGATACACATATACAGCTAGCATAATCATAATCAACAACTCACAACCTTTTCATAGACACCTTACACGACAACCTTTGTACAATACTGGCTGCAAATACATAACAGTGGTTGCAACAATGATCTATACAGTTACAGGTTGTGTCAGTAACGTTACATGGGGTCTGCTGTTATCCAAGTTGCCTGGGCAATCAATAGACTTCTGCTAAGAAGGGTAGTGACTCTGGGAAACGTGCAGGATATAGTGGATGGTTTTGCCGTGATGGGGTTCCCTAACTGCGGTGGGGTGATAGATGGAATGTATATCCCTATCTTGGCACCAGACCACTCTACCAAAGAGTAGCTAAACTGAAAGAGATACTTCTCAATGGTGTTGCAAGTGCTGGTGGATCACAAGGGCCGTTTCACTGACATCAATGTGGGATCATAGAATCATAGAATCTCAGGGTTGGAAGGGACCTCAGGAGGTCATCTAGTCCAACGCCCTGCTCAAAGCAGGACCAACCCCAACTAAATCATCCCAGCCAGGGCTTTGTCAAGCCTGACCTTAAAAACCTCTAAGGAAGGAGATTCCACCACCTCCCTAGGTAGCCCATTCCAGTGCTTCACCACCCTACTAGTGAAAAAGTTTTTCCTAATATCCAACCTAAACCTCCCCCTCTGCAACTTGAGACCATTACTCCTTGTTCTGTCGTCTTCTACCACTGAGAACAGTCTAGATCCATCCCCTTTGGAACCCCCTTTCAGGTAGTTGAAAGCGGCTATCAAATCCCCCCTCACTCTTCTCTTCTGCAGGCTAAACAATCCCAGTTCCGTCAGCCTCTCCTCATAAGTCATGTGCTCCAGCCCCCTAATCATTTTTGTTGCCCTCCGCTGGACTCTTTCCAATGTATCCACATCCTTCTTGTAGTGTGGGGCCCAAAACTGGACACAGTACTCCAAATGAGGCCTCACCAGTGCCGAATAGAGGGGAATAATCACGTCCCTCGACCTGCTGGAAATGCCCCTACTTATACAGCCCAAAATGCCATTGGCCTTCTTGGCAACAAGGGCACACTGTTGACTCATATTCAGCTTTTCGTCCACTGTAACCCCTAGGTCCTTTTCTGCAGAACTGCTGCCCAGCCATTCGGTCCCTAGTCTGTAGCAGTGCATGGGATTCTTCCATCCCAAGTGCAGGACTCTGCACTTGTCCTTGTTGAACCTCATCAGATTTCTTTTGGCCCAATCCTCTAATTTGTCTAGGTCCCTCTGTGTGACGGGTTGGGGCCACAGAGACCTGCTTGGTGCTGCCACCTGGTGTGCCAAGGCTACTTCTGCCCCTGCTTCCAGGCCTTTTCCAGCTTGGGACTCCCGAATCCTGTCTGTTTTGAGCCAGATTCCACTGATCTGCTGCAAACACAGACCCAGGTCCGAACCAAGTCCACTCACCACTGTAAGGCCCCTGGAAGCGCTCTTGCCTTTGACACCCAGCTGCTCAACTCCAAGGAGGTTCAAACCCTTAATAAATCCGTTTTACCCTGTATAAAGCTTATACAGGGTAAACTCATAAATCGTTCGCTTTCTATTGCAAAGATAGAAAGTATGCACACCTGTTTGCTCTCCCTTTGCACTAACTCGTACTCAAGGAAACTTAATAAGTAAAAAGTGATTTTAATAAGTACAGAAAATAGCATTTAAGTGAGTTCAATCAGTGACAAACAGAACAAAGTGAATTACCGAATAAAATAAAAGAGAACACACAGTTCTATGTCTAATCACCCTGTGTACAGATAAACCCCTCACTGGGTCCAGCAATCACTCACCCCCCTAACGTCTTTGTCCTCTGTTCAGTCTCTTTCAGGTCTCCTTGGGGGGTGGAGAGCTTCTTCCTTTAGCCAGCTCAAGACCAAAATGGAAGGGTCTTGCAAGGGCTTTTATAGCCTCTCTTCCTCTCCCTGTGTAGGATCCAGTTGCCCTGGAGTTTTAGGATCACATGGGCAAGTCACCTGCCCATGCGCCCTAACCAGTCTAACCAGTTGCATTCCAGACCCGGCCCCAATGTGGATTGGGGTCTGCAACGTCTTTTGTCTGTCAAGTGCTCGCATTTAACAGGCATTCTTTGCTCCAAAGATGATCCCATGCACTTACAAAGGCTATGTACAAAACCAGCAAATATAAAACCAATCTTCATAACTCCAACTACAACAATGATACATGCATACAAACAGGAGGAGTAAATTCAGTAGGTCATAACTTTCACAGAGATATGTTACATGGCACATGTAGCATAAAACATATTTTAGTTACATATATACATTTATAAGCATCTCCCCATAAAGTTTTATGGGGAACACCGTCACACTCTGTATCCTATCCCTGCCCTCCATCGTATCTACCACTCCTCGCAGTTTAGTGTCATCTGCAAACTTGCTAAGGGTGCAGTCCACACCATCCTCCAGATCGTTGATGAAGATATTGAACAAAACCGGCCCCAGCACCGACCCTTGGGGCACTCCACTTGATACCGGCTGCCAACTAGACATGGAGCCATAGATCACTACCCTTTGAGCACGACCATCCAGCCAGTTTTCTATCCACCTTACCGTCCATTCATCCAGCCCATACTTCTTTAACTTGCTGGCAAGAACACTGTGGGAGACTGTATCAAAAGCTTTGCTAAAGTCAAGAAATAGCACATCCACTGCTTTCCCCTCATCCACAGAGCCAGTTATCCCATCATAGAAAGCAATTAGGTTAGTCAGGCATGACTTGCCCTTGGTGAATCCATGCTGACTGTTCCTGATCACTTTCCCCTCCTTTAAGTGGTTCAGAATTGATTCCTTGAGGACCTGTTCCATGATATTTCCAGGGACTGAGGTGAGACTGACTGGCCTGTAGTTCCCCGGATCTTCCTTCTTCCCTTTTTTAAAGATGGGCACTACATTAGCTTTTTTCCAGTCATCCGGGACCTCCCCAGATTGCCATGATTTGTCAAAGATAATGGCCAATGGCTCTGCAATCACATCGGCCAACTCCTTTAGCACCCTCGGATGCAGTGCATCCGGCCCCGTGGACTTGTGCTCATCCAGCTTTTCTAAATAGTCCCGAACTACTTCTTTCTCCACAGAGGGCTGGTCACCTCCTCCCCATACCGTGCTGCGGAGTGCAGCCGCCTGGGAGCTGACCTTGTCTGTGAAGACAGAGGCAAAAAAAGCATTGAGTACACTAGCTTTCTCCACACATCCTCTGTCACTAGGTTCCCTCCCTCATTCAGCAAGGGGCCCACACTTTCCTTGACTTTCTTCTTGTTGCTCACATACCTGAAGAAACCCTTCTTGTTACTCCTAACATCTCCGGCTAGCTGCAACTTCAAGTGTGATTTAGCCTTCCTAATTTCACTCCTGCATGCCTGAACAATATTTTTATACTCCTCCCTGGTCATTTGTCCAATCTTCCACTTCTTGTAAGCTGCTTGAATGGTCGGGAAAGGTACATGATGCCCGTATCTTTAGGAACTCCAGTCTCTTCAGAAAGCTGCAAGCAGGAAGTTTCTTTCCAGAGTGCAAAATAACCCTTGTTGATGATGAAATGCCAATCATTGTCCTTGGAGACCCAGCCTACCCCTTGTTCCCATGGCTCATGAAGCTGTACACAGGCAGCCTGGACAGAAGTAAGGAGCATAGAATCATAGAATCATAGAATCTCAGGGTTGGAAGGGACCTCAGGAGGTCATCTAGTCCAACCCCCTGCTCAAAGCAGGACCAACCCCAACTAGATCATCCCAGCCAGGGCTTTGTCAAGCCTGACCTTAAAAACCTCTAAGGAAGGAGATTCCACCACCTCCCTAGGTAACCCATTCCAGTGCTTCACCACCCTACTAGTGAAAAAGTTTTTCCTAATATCCAACCTAAACCTCCCCCTCTGCAACTTGAGACCATTACTCCTTGTTCTGTCATCTTCTACCACTGAGAACAGTCTAGATCCATCCTCTTTGGAACCCTTTTAGGTAGTTGAAAGCAGCTATCAAATCCCCCCTCACTCTTCTCTTCTGCAGGCTAAACAATCTCAGTTCCCTCAGCCTCTCCTCATAAGTCATGTGCTCCAGCCCCCTAATCATTTTTGTTGCCCTCCGTTGGACTCTTTCCAATTTATCCACATCCTTTTTGTAGTGTGGGGCCCAAAACTGGACACAGTACTCCAAATGAGGCCTCACCAGTGCCGAATAGAGGGGAATAATCACGTCCCTCGATCTGCTGGAAATGCCCCTACTTATACAGCCCAAAATGCCGTTAGCCTTCTTGGCAACAAGGGCACACTGTTGACTCATATTCAGCTTTTCGTCCACTGTAACCCCTAGGTCCTTTTCTGCAGAACTGCTGCCCAGCCATTCGGTCCCTAGTCTGTAGCAGTGCATGGGATTCTTCCGTCCTAAGTGCAGGACTCTGCACTTGTCCTTGTTGAACCTCATCAGATTTCTTTTGGCCCAATCCTCTAATTTGTCTAGGTCCCTCTGTATCCTATCCCTACCCTCCAGCGTATCAACCACTCCTCCCAGTTTAGTGTCATCTGCAAACTTGCTAAGGGTGCAGTCCACACCATCCTCCAGGTCGTTGATGAAGATATTGAACAAAACCGGCCCCAGCACCGACCCTTGGGGCACTCCACTTGATACCGGCTGCCAACTAGACATGGAGCCATTGATCACTACCCGTTGAGCACGACCATCCAGCCAGTTTTCTATCCACCTTATCGTCCATTCATCCAGCCCATACTTCTTTAACTTGCTGGCAAGAACACTGTGCGAGACTGTATCAAAAGCTTTGCTAAAGTCAAGAAATAGCACATCCACTGCTTTCCCCTCATCCACAGAGCCAGTTATCTCATCATAGAAGGCAATTAGGTTAGTCAGGCATGACTTGCCCTTGGTGAATCCATGCTGACTGTTCCTGATCACTTTCCCCTCCTTTAAGTGGTTCAAAATTGATTCCTTGAGGACCTGTTCCATGATTTTTCCAGGGATTGAGGTGAGACTGACTGGCCTGTAGTTCCCCGGATTTTCCTTCTTCCCTTTTTTAAAGATGGGCACTACATTAGCTTTTTTCCAGTCATCCGGGACCTCCCCCGATTGCCATGATTTGTCAAAGATAATGGCCAATGGCTCTGCAATCACATCGGCCAACTCCTTTAGCACCCTCGGATGCAGTGCATCCGGCCCCCTGGACTTGTGTTCGTCCAGCTTTTCTAAATAGTCCCGAACTACTTCTTTCTCCACAGAGGGCTGGTCACCTCCTCCCCATACCGTGCTGCGGAGTGCAGCCGCCTGGGAGCTGACCTTGTCTGTGAAGACAGAGGCAAAAAAAGCATTGAGTACACTAGCTTTCTCCACATCCTCTGTCACAAGGTTCCCTCCCTCATTCAGCAAGGGGCCCACACGTTCCTTGACTTTCTTCTTGTTGCTAACATACCTGAAGAAACCCTTCTTGTTACTCCTAACATCTCCAGCTAGCTGCAACTCCAAGTGTGATTTGGCCTTCCTAATTTCACTCCTGCATGACTGAACAATATTTTTATACTCCTCCCTGGTCATTTGTCCAATCTTCCACTTCTTGTAAGCTGCTTTTTTGTGTTTAAGACGAGCAAGGATTTCACTGTTAAGCCAAGCTGGTCGCCTGCCATATTTACTTTTCTTTCTACACATCGGGATGGTTTGTTCCTGCAACCTCAATAAGGTTTCTTTAAAATACAGCCAGCTTTCCTCGACTCCTTTCCCCCTCATGTTATTCTCCCAGGGGACCTTGCCCATCAGTTCCCTGAGGGAGTCAAAGTCTGCTTTTCTGAAGTCCAGGCTCTGTATTCTACTGCTGTCCTTTCTTCCTTGTGTCAGGATCCTGAACTCGACCATCTCATGGTCACTGCCTCCCAGGTTCCCATCCACTATTGCTTCCTCTACTATTTCTTCCCTGTTTGTGAGCAGCAGGTCAAGAAGAGCTTTTCCCCTAGTTGGTTCCTCCAGCACTTGCACCAGGAAATTGTCCCCTACACTTTCCAAAAACTTCCTGGATTGTCTGTGCGCCGCTGTATTGCTCTCCCAGCAGATGTCGGGGTGATTAAAGTCACCCATGAGAACCAGGGCCTGTGATCTAGTAACTTCTGTTAGTTGCTGGAAGAAAACCTTGTCCACCTCATCCCCCTGGTCTGGTGGTCTGTAGCAGACTCCCACCACGACATTACCCTTGTTGCTCACACTTCTCAATTTAATCCAGAGACTCTCAGGTTTTTCTGCAGTTTCATACTGGAGCTCTGAGCAGTCATACTGCTCTCTTACATACAACGCAACTCCCCCACCTTTTCTGCCCTGCCTATCCTTCCTGAACAGTTTATATCCATCCATGACAGTACTCCAATCGTGTGAGTTATCCCACCAAGTCTCTGTTATTCCAATTACGTCATAATTCCTTGACTGTGCCAGGACTTCCAGTTCTCCCTGCTTGTTCCCCAGGCTTCTTGCATTTGTGTATAGGCATTTAAGATAACTCACCGATTGTCCTGTTGTCCCAGTATGGGGCAGGAGCCCTCCCCTCTTGCACTCACCTACTTGTGCTTCCTCCCGGTATCCCACTTCCCCACTTACCTCGGGGCTTTGGTCTCCTTCCCCCAGTGAACCTAGTTTAAAGCCCTCCTCACTAGGTTGGCCAGCCTGCTTCCAAAGATGCTCTTCCCTCTCTTCGTCAGGTGGAGCCCGTCTCTGCCTAGCACTCCTTCTTCTTGGAACACCATCCCATGGTCAAAGAATCCAAACCCTTCTCTCCGACACCATCTGCGTAGCCATTCGTTGACTTCCACGATTCGACGGTCTCTACCCCGGCCTTTTCCTGCCACAGGGAGAATGGACGAGAACACCACTTGCGCCTCAAACACCTTTATCCTTCTTCCCAGAGCCACGTAGTCTGCAGTAATACGCTCAAGGTCATTCTTGGCAGTATCATTGGTGCCCACATGGAGAAGCAGGAAGCGGTAGCGATCTGAGGGCTTGATGAGTCGCAGCAGTCTCTCCGTCACATCACGAATCCTAGCCCCTGGCAAGCAGCACACCTCTCGGTTTTCCCGGTCAGGGCGGCAGATAGATGACTCAGTCCCCCTGAGGAGAGAGTCCCCGACCACCACCACCCTCCTCCTCCTCTTGGGAGTGGTGGTCGTGGAACCCCCATCACTAGGACTGTGCATCTCATGCCTTCCAATCAGTGGAGTCTCCTTCTGCTCTGTTCCCTCAGATGCATCATTCACTCCACTCTCTGCACTAGTGCCTGTGGAGAGAACATGAAAACGGTTGCTCATCTGAATATGCGTTTCTTGTACATGGGCTTCTCTCATACTCTTTCCTCTTCTGGACGTCACATGCCGCCAATTATCCTCGCTGGTCTTCTGTCCCCGCTGCGCAGCCTGCTCTGAATCCTCACAACACTGCGCCCGCTGAAGCCTATCCTGACGTCTATCCAGGAACTCCTCATTTTCTTTTATGGAATGCAGGGTTGATACTCGTTCTCCAGACCTTGAATCTTCTCCTCCAATATGGAGATCAGCTTGCACTTTGTACAGACAAAGTCGCTTCTATCCTGTGGAAGAAAGACAAACATGGCACATCCTGTGCAGGTCACGACAGCGGATCACTCAGCATCCATAGTTCCTTCCTTCGAAGAGTTTTCTCACTTGTGGCAGAAGCTACTCAGGGAAACCTGCAAGGGGGATGCCTCAGTAGGTTCTCTCCAGGCGAAGTCCCAGGCTAACTCCACCTGTTTGCTTCTCTGCTATGCGCTGCTCCGCTGGTGCGCAGCTGACTGACAGTCTTTTTAGAAAGGTCTGCAATGAAGCACTCCCAAATCACACTTTTCAAACAGGAAATCAAACACTCTAGCACACGGTCAAAGTGCCAAACTGTCCCCTCAACAGATACTCACTCCCCCGTCTGCAGCCACCTGGTTGCTCTGCCTCTCCCTTTAGTTTGGGTAAAAAGAATTAGGAATGGCAAGGATAGCTTGCCCCCTTCGCGCTCCCCTTCCAAACTCCCTCTCAAACTCCCCTGTTTGCAGCCCCTGTTCGCTTGTGCACGGCTTTATAAAGCCCCGGCCTCCCTGATTGATTAGCCCCGCCCCCTGGTGTAGAAGCTCACAGCTTCCAACTGCCAGCCACAGCACACGGTCCTGCAAACAAACAAATGAACAAACAGACAGACACAAGCTCAGCACACAGCAAGTACCCCCAAACACACACTACAGACAGCCACTTACCCCAAGGGTCCTGTATTTGCTCCTGCTTTACCTGGAGCAGTTCCTCTCAAACTCCCCTGTTTGCAGCCCCTGTTCGCAAAGCTCCCTGGTCGCTTGTGCACGGCTTTATAAAGCCCCGGCCTCCCTGATTGATTAGCCCCGCCCCCTGGTGTAGAAGCTCACAGCTTCCAACTGCCAGCCACAGCACACGGTCCTGCAAACAAACAAAGCAGTTCAACAATAGGCTGAGCAAGTGCAGAATGGTGGTGGAATGTGCTCTTTCACGTTTAAAAGCCCGCTGGCGTAGTTTGCTTACTACGTTAGATGTCAGTGAAAGCAATATTCCCATTGTTATTGCTGCTTGCTGTGTGCTCCATAATATCTGTGAAACAAAGGGAGAAAAGTTTCCGGCGGGGTGGCGGGTGGAGGCAGATCGCCTTGCAGCCAGTTTTGAGCAGCCAGACACCAGGGCAATAAGCAGAGCACATTGAGGCGCACTGCGTCTCCGTGAGGCTTTGAAAACTAGTTTAATCCATGACCCACCGTGATGTGAAACTTATGTGCGTTGTTCCTTACCAAGCTGCCCCCTTCATTGCATGTATCCCCCTTTAAACTACACCCCTGCTAACCACAGTGTGCTGAGTGAATAAAGATCCTTTACTCCTCAATCCATTAATTTTTATTATGCTCACAAACACTGATGAGAGACATAAAAGTAAAGATAAACTGGGGCTAAGGGGCTGATAACATTGCGGGGTGGGGGAGAAACAAGGACAGGTTGCTTACAATTTGTACTGCAATAACATTCAAAACTGTGGAAATGGGCACCTTCTGTTCCTTGTTCCCTCCCCTGGACTTGAGTACAAGGGATTCTGGAGCTTCCCCTCCCCACCCGCATCCAAGAACACCTAGGGAGGAGGATGTGGAACTTGGTGATGAGGGCAGCAGGTTCAGCATAGGGTGCAGAAGAATTTAGCGTCCAGTTGCCTTTCTTAACCCTCAGCCAGATGCCTCAACATGACTGTTTGCTCCCTCATAATCCAAACCATCTCATCCTGCGTGTCACGCTCGTGTTCCCTGCATATTCTCCTGTCCTCGCAGTCATTGTGCATGCTCTCCGACAGTGCAATGCTCCATGCACTGAGCCTGGTCTTGTCACTCTCGGAGGCACGCATTAACTCATTGAACATGTCCTCCTGAGTCTTCTTTTTCCACCTTCTAACCTAGGAAAGTCTCTGTCCTGGTGTGGAGGATGCGCCCACGGACAAACTTTCAGCTGGAAAGAATGCAAAGCACAAGGGTAGCATTGACAGTGCATACACTGTTTGAGGTGCAAGGTTAAATCTTTTCATAAAAGAGACAGCCCTCCATGCACTTCCCTGCAAGCCACAACATAAGCAGAGCGGCTGGCTACTGCAAGAGTCGCATGCGGCTGCTCATAGAAGCGGCATGTTTGTGGCTCAGAACCAGAGCAACTGTTCACCTCCCTTGTCTTCTGGTACGCTTGCCGAAGCTCCTTTATTTTCATGCGGCACTGCTGTGTGTCCCTGGTGTAGCCCTTGTCCCCCATGCCCTGTGAGATTTTGGCATAGATGTTACTGTTTCTTCTGCTGATTCGGAACTCTGCCTGCACAGACTCTTCTCCCCACACAGCAATAAGATACAGGGTCTCCTGTGTGCTCCATGCTGGAGCGCATTTGCAGCCCCGAGCATCCATGGTCAGCTGTGCTGGTGAGCTCACCACGCTGATCAAACAGGAAATGAAAATTCAAACGTTCCCGGGCCATTAACATGGGAGCGGCTGTTTCCTGTGTACCTGGCTGAAGTGCAGTGGAGTTGAAAGCGCTCTCCAGAGCGGTCACAGCCGAGCACTCGGGGACACCTCCAGGAGGCCAATGCCTTGGAATTACGCAGAGCGGTGTCTACACTAGCCCTCTGTCGCCGCCTGGCTGTCAGCGGAAGTGCTGCGCCTCTCGTGAAGTGGAGTAGAGAAGTCGACCTTAGGCTAAGGCTACACTTGCAGCTGTACAGCGCGGTGAGTTAAACCCGCCTTCGTATGGCTGAGTAGGGAAAGCGCCGCAGCCTGTCCACACTGGCAGCCGCCAGCGCACTGTCGTGGCCACATTTGAGGCATTTGCAGCTGTATTGGGAGCGGTGCATTATGGGAAGCTATCCCAGCGTTCAAGTGGCTGCAACGTGCTTTTCAAATGGGGGGGGGGGGAGGTGGAGTGTGACAGGGAGCGTGTGGGGAGAGAGAGTGGGTTTTTGGGGTATCCACAGAGTGTCAGCTCATTATCTCCTAAGTTTACACCCCCCCACCTCCCCCGCCGCTCTCTCACTCATTGAAAGCAAGCAGCAGGGGCTTTGTTTTTTGGGTTTTTTTAGAGCAGATAAGCAGCCACTTGCGGAAACCCCCTCCCACTTCCCCCCCCGCCACCTCTCTCTTCAAGCTACCGTTTGCTGTCGGCTCTCCTAAGAGAGCCCCTCTGCTTGGCTCTCACTCATTCAAAGCAAACACTAGCTGTGTTTGTTTTTTTGATAAGCAGCCCCCAGAACGGAGCTCTGAACTCCAACCCGGAAGTGCCCTTTCAAAACAAAGGGAGCTTCCGGAGGTCAGTCAGTGCGTACTCCCCGACTACATTTCAACAGCAGCGTCTCAGCCACTATGCAAGAGCTGTTATTCCTCTTGGGGACATGGAGTCCCAGCAGCACTGTAGCCACGGAGATACAGCACTGTACGTGCCTTGCCAGTGTAGACAGTGAGTGAGGTACAGCGCTCTGGGAGGCTTTATTGCGCTGTAACTCGCAAGTGTCGCCAAGGCCTTAGAAGCCCTTTAGGTCGGCAGAAGGGACTTGGTAGTGTAGACACATACATTATTAATTCGACCTAATGCGGCATATGTCAACCTAACTTTGTAGTGTAGACCAGACCAAAAAGGGAAATAAGGACAACCCAGGGAATTACAGATTAGTCAGCTTAACTTCTGTACCCGGAAAGATAATGGAGCAAATAATTAAGCAATCAATTTGCAAACATCTAGAAGATAATAAGGAGATAAGTAACAGTCAACATGGATTTATCAAGAACAAAACATGTCAAACCAACCTGTTCGCTTTCTTTGACAGGGTAACTAGCCTTGTGGATGGGGGGATGTGGTATATCTTGACTTTAGTAAGGCTTTTGATATTGTCTTATAAACAATAAAATTCTCATAAACAAACTAGGAAAATATAACCTAGATGGAGCTTGTAACGATGCTGGTTCTGGCGGGACCCAACTGAGAGTGCCAGTTCAGGACAAATTGCTTCAAGCAGGGCAACTACAGCCCAAGGCTGGGGTTTTTCCACCTCTAAGGCAAACCAAACCAGCCAGACAGAGGAGACTTTGGTTTTACCCCACTGGCTAACCACAAGTCATCCCAAACAATTCCCTAAGACACTCCAGTTTCCCAGTCTCACCACCAGCGCCACTCGTTATGGGGACAAATGGTCATGAAAACCAATGCCCCAGTAAAAGAAAAAGGTCCTCCTGATCCCAATGGACCAAGCCCCCAGATCCAGGTCAATATACAAATCAGATCTTACCCACAAATCATGCTGTTGCCAATC
Source organism: Chelydra serpentina (assembly GCA_037349315.1). Taxonomy (NCBI): domain Eukaryota; kingdom Metazoa; phylum Chordata; order Testudines; family Chelydridae; genus Chelydra; species Chelydra serpentina. The sequence continues at coordinate 2,055,257 of JBAIAC010000156.1, read as the reverse complement.
CTTTAGAATCTAAAATCTAAAGGTTTATTCATAAAAGGAAAAAAGGTCTAGATGAGAGCTAGAATTGGTTACAAGGAATCAATTACATACACTAATGGCAAAGTTCATGGTTCAGGCTTGCAGAGATGGAATAAACTGCAGGTTCAAATCAAGTCTCTGGAATACATCCACCGCTGGGATAGGTCCTTCAGTCCTTTGTTCAGAGCTTCCATTTGTAGCAAAGTTGCTCCAGAGGCAAGAAGCAGGAAAGAAGACAAAATGGAGATGAGGCAGCTGCCTTTTATAGTTTCTTCCAGGTGTAAAGACACCTCTTTGTCCTTACTGTGGAAAATCACAGCAAAATGGAGTCTGGAGTCACATGGACAAGTCCCTGCATAATTTGTTGAGTCACAGGCGTGTCTGCCTTCTCTCAATGGATCCATTGTATCACTGATGGCTCTTAATGGGCCATCAGCAGGCCTGGCAGAGCTGATAGCTTGTCCGGGGTCCCAGAAGCCCAGCCCCAGTTTGAAATACAGACAGTATAAAGCCAATATTCATAACTTCAACTACAAAACTGATACATGCATATAAATGGCATATTCATAACCAGCCAAGCATAACCTGGTCTTAGACACCTTATTTGACCCCCTTTATACAAGATTTGGTGCCACTACAGGACCTTGGTCGTAACAATGATCTATATGGTCGCAGTTCTTGTCAATAACGTCACAGAGCTACTAAAAGGTGGGTGCATAACTGATTGGAAAACCATTCCCAGAGAATAATTATCAGCGATCACAGGCGTGCTGGAAGGGCATAACGAGTGGGGTCCTGCAGGGATCAGTTCTGGGTCCGGTTCTGTTCAATATCTTCATCAAGATATCAAACAGATGGGAGGGAGGGAGAGATAGCTCAGTGGTTTAAGCATTGGCCTGCTAAACCCAGGGTTGTGAGTTCAATCCTTGAGGGGGCCATTTAGGGATCTGGGGCAAAATTTGGGGATTGGTCCTGCTTTGAGCAGGGGGTTGGACTAGATGATCTCCTAAGGTCCCTTCCAACCCTGATAGTCTATGATCAACGATTTAGATAATGGCAGAGAGAGTACACTTATAAAGTTTGCGGACAATGCCAAGCTGGGAGGGGTTGCAAGTGCTTTGGAGGATAGGATTAAAATTCAAAATGGTCTGGACAAACTGGAGAAATGGTCTGAAGTAAACAGGATGAACTTCAATAAGGAGAAATGCAAAGTACTCCACTTATAAAGGAACAATCAGTTGCACACATGCAAAATGAGAAATGACTGCCTAGGAAGGAGCACTGCGGAAAGGGAACTGGGGGTCATAGTGGACCACAAGTTAAATATGGGTCAACAGTGTAACACTTTAGCAAAAAAAAGCAAACATCGTTCTGGGATGTATTAGGAGTGCTGTAAGTAAGACGTGAGAAGTAATTCTTCTGCTCTACTCCACGCTAATTAGGCCTCTGGAGTACTGTGTCCAGTTCTGGGAGCCACATTTCAGGAAAGATGTGGACAAATTGGAAAAAGTCCAGAGAAGAGCAACAAAAATGATTAAAGGTCTAGAAAACATCACCTGTCAGGGAAGATTGAAAAAATTGGGTTTGTTTAGTCTGGAAAAGAGAAGACTTGGGGGACATGATAACAGTTTTCAAGTACAGTAACTCTTCACTTAAAGTCGCCCTGGTTAATGTTGTTTCGTTGTTAAGTTGCTGATCAATTAGGGAACATGCTCATTTAAAGTTGTGCAATGCTCCCTTCTAATGTCGTTTGCAGGCTATCAGTTTCTGCAGTTCAGCTGTCCCTTCCCCCACTGCCACGTGCTGCTCCCCGAGACTCCTGCCTGCTTGCTGTGTGGGGGGGAGGGAAAGAAGAGGGGGGCTAATGTCAGGGTGCCTGCTTGCTGTGTGGAGGGGAGGGGAAGAAGAGGGGGGCTAATGTCAGGGTGCCTGCTTGCTGTGTGGGGGGGAGGGGAAGAAGAGGGGGGGCTAATGTCCCCCTGCTTCTGCAGGTCGCTTACCCCATCTTCCATAGCGCAGGGGGGACACACGAGGGAGGGAGCTGCTGCCTTAGGCAGAAGCTGTAGCTGCTGGGCTTGCTAATCTAATTAATAAGGCAGTGTACTTCTGACCCCACTCTTGATACTTAAAGGAGGAATGCTATCTCTGTCTCTGAAACACATCTGCCCTCCCTCCTTTCCTGCTGGCTTGTAGAGTGTGAGAGTTAACCCTTGAGGGCTCAGCCAACTGCTTAGTTCATTTAGCAGTAAGGCATTCCCTGGGAAATATCCCACCCTCTGACTCCCCCACCTCAACCAAGCTTCACTATCATCATCGCTGTGTACCAGTATTCAATTGTTTGTTTAAAACTTATAGTGTGTGTGTATATGTATATATATAATATAGTCTTTTGTCTGGTGAAAATTTTTTTCCTGGCACCTAACCCCCTCATTTACATTAATTCTTATGGGGAAATTGGATTCGTTTCGCTTAAAGTTGCGTTTTTCAGGAACATAACTACAGCGTTAAGTGAGGAGTTACTGTACATAAAAGGTTGTTACTAGGAGAGGGAGAAAAATTGTTCTTCTTAATCTCTGAGGATAGGACAAGAAGCAATGGGCTTAAATTGCAGCAAGAGCGGTTTAGGTTGGACATTAGGAAACGATACCTAACTGTCAGGGTGGTTAACCACTGGAATAAATTGCCTAGGGAGGTGGTGGAATCTCCATCATTGGGGATTTTTAAGAACTGTTTAGACAAACACCTGTCAGGGATGGTCTAGATAAAATATAGTCCTGCCATGGGTGCAGGGGACTGGACTAGATGACCCCCTCAAAGTCCCTTCCAGTCCTATGATTGTATGATTGTGGGATAGTGTTGGTGGACTCTTCACACCCGAGTCTGGTGACATGGAGCTGAGCTGCATCCACACTACAAAATGTCTGGGCTCTGACTTGCATCACAGTGGGACTTGGGCTCTGCCCCCACCCCCAGCAGGCTCTGCAGACCTGAGTGAAACTAACTTCTGTGTGGACAGAAGCGGGGCTGGTCTTAAACCTGAGTCAGAGCCCTGGCTTAGTGTGCTGTGTGGACATACCCTAGGGGTCTAGCCTTGGGCAGTAGCCACGTGCCTAGGGGTGCCGGCATTCTTGGGGAGCCTTATTTCTCTAAACCTGTGTGCAACATATAGGTCAGCTGTAGGCGGGGGTGGGGGTGGGGCACTGAAGATGCAGTGCTTAGGGGCACATAAGGTGTAAATCCAGCCCTGTCCTCTGGGGCTTGAGATGCTGTTTGATTATCACCTTTGTGTTGTCTGGCTAAGTGTCAGTTTTGAGGCAACAAACTCCTGAAGAGGGAGTAGGTTTTACTTAAGCAGCCCCTGAGGCATATCACTCCGTTTGTCTTTTATTTATAATCTCATTTGCAAGGAAATTACTGGCTTTCCATAGATTAATGCCGAGCCTCACTTTCCACAGGAAACGCTTCAATTTTCCCATAACTCGCTGGTCTCACATTTTCCCTCGTCACCAATGTTGGAAAGTGACGGCTCAGTGCAACCAAAACAAGTGCTCAAAAGTGCCCGCTGGGACCTCGCTGCTTCACTTAACTGCATCCTCACAGAATGTGTGTGTACAGAGGCGCCAACTCCGGGGTGCTCAGCACCCACTGGAGGCCCTGTGGATCAGCACCTTCCCCCCCCCCCTCCCTGCGCCTCCCGCGCACTGTGATCAGCCGTTCAGCGGCATGCAGGAGGCACTGGGGGAGGGGCAGAGAGGGGTGGGAAGAGGTGCATTGAGCGTTTGGGGGAAAGGGTGGAGTGGGGGGCGGGTCCTGGGGCTGAGCCGGGGCGGGAAGAGGTGGGGTGGGGGTGGGGGTTTAAGAGAAGGGGTGGAGTGGAGGTCGAGCACCCACCTCAGAAATGAGGAAGTTGGTGCCTGTGTGTATGTGAGTGTGCATGAATTCCCATGGGGGGGGAAGTATTGTGGGGAGGGGATCCCCCCGCAACTAAAACAGGAAGTAAGTGGCACAGGATAGCACAGGCTGTGAGCTAGCAATCCAAGGCAGAGTAGGGCAAGGTTACATCCCATAATATTATATAAAGTGCCAAGACCACTTTACTACACCCCCCTCCTCCTGCCCCAGACAGACGGGGCAGAGTCGTGGGCCCCCCTTTCCCGCCCCCAGGAGCAGCAGCAGCGTCTCTTTTCTCCCACCGAGCTGGGAGTGGGGCCCTCCCCATATTTACCTCGGCAGCCTGGGTGTCTCTGGGGGCGGGGGAGGGGCAGGCATGCTGAGCTCTTACCCTCCTGCCCCCACCCCAGAAACCCCCTGCCGGGGAGGGCTGGCAGAGCCCCTGCTGCAGGGCTCCGAGTTAACGCCCCAGTGAGAGGCACAGGGCAGCTCCCCCCTCTCTGAGCGACTGTCTCACAGCCTGGACGATGGGGGGCTGCCACACACCCCAATGTCAGTAATGTCTGGTGCAGGCCAGAGCACCTTCATCCCCGGGCAGGGCCCACCATGATCCCCTCCCCCTGATCCTTTCCGCCCCAGGCAGGGCCCACCATGAGACCAAGCACATCCTGCTCCCTCCCTGGGCTCACCACACGGCCAAGCCTTTCCCCTCCTCCGGGCAGGGTGGCCAAGCCCAAGGCTGCCAAATGAAGCCCCTCCCTGCACCCTCAGCAAGGTCGCAGATGACACTAAACTGGGGGGAGAGGTAGCTACACCGGAGGGTAGGGCTAGGGTCCAGAGTGACCTAGACAAATTAGAGGATTGGGCCAAAAGAAATCTGATGAGGTTCAACAAGGACAAGTGCAGAGTTCTGCACTTACGAAGGAAGAATCCCATGCACTGCTACAGGCTGGGGACCGACTAGCTAAGCGGCAGTTCTGCGGAAAAGGACCTGGGGATTACAGTGGACGAGAAGCTGGATATGAGTCGGCAGTGTGCCCTTCTTGCCAAGAAGGCCAACGGCACACTGGCCTGCATTAGTAGGAACATTGCCAGCAGATTGAGGGACGTGATTATTCCCCTCTAGTCAGCACTGGTGAGGCTACATCTGCGGTATTGTGTCCAGTTTTGGCCCCCGCCCCCCCACTACAGAAAGGATGTGGACAAATTGGAGAGTCCCGCGGAAATGATTAGGGGGCTGGGACACATGACTTACGAGGAGAGGCTGAGGGAACTGGGGTTATTTAGTTTGCAGAAGAGAAGAGTGAGGGGGGATTTGATAGCAGCCTTCAGCTACCTGAAGGGGGGTTGCAAAGAGGCTAGAGCTAGGCTGTTCTCAGTGGTGGCAGATGACAAAACAAGAAGCAATGGGCTCAAGTTGCAGTGGGGGAGGTCTAGGTTGAATATTAGGAAACACTATTTCACTAGGGGGTGGTGAAGCACTGGAATGGGTTACCTAGGGAGGTCACCGCATCTCCATCCTTAGAGGTTTTTAAGGCCCGGTTTGACAAAGGCCTGGCTGGGATAATTTAGTTGGGGATTGGTCCTACTGCTATGATTCTATCTCTCACACCAGGCAGGACCCAGCACAAGCCCCTCTACTCCCCACTGAGCCCCCAGTCCTGCATAGGGCCCGGCATGAGGCCGAGGGCCTCTCGCCCTTGCGCAGGGTGTTCTGCTCACAACCTATGCAAGGAGCGATAGGGAAAGGAAAAAAAATTCTTCCTGGCAGGTTGCTACGTAATCCAGAAAACTAACTGTGACCCAAATCCCTGCTGATGCCAACCGGTAGAGGGCCCGGAGCACATCGGGGTTACAGGGATCCCCTTGGACAGACTAGTCCATCGAAGCGTGCCACGTGAGGCACTAATGAAAGCCTGTGTCACACCAGTCACCGTAATCGTTGTGAGACGTCTGTGTGGAAAATAGGAGAACAGGTATGTACAGATCCTGGCAATTATCGTCTCTAGGTCTGTGAGTTAAGGTAGGTCACCAAACGGTAAATCCACGTGCTCCGGGTATGGGGTGCGGGGGGAGATACTGATCTCACTTGGGTTTGTCATGTGTGAATGACGGACTGGATGGTTCACAACGGGCCCCCATTTGCAGTCTGAGCGCAACGCTAATCGTTAGCCTGCAGAGGTTGCAGGAAACACCGAAGCCAAAGGGGTTATCCTGTTTAGGAGTCAGAGAATGAATGTTTGCAGCTATATCTGGGGTGCGGATGAACCCTCAGTGATTCCTTCAATCTTTGTGGACAAGCCAACAGCAGGCTTTATTTTATGAGAAAAGATCTCCGCTTGACTGGCTGAAAGTGCCAGGAAAAGCCCTTGGGCTAAGCGATCTTGTAGAAGACAGGGGATGGCTTGGTAGTTAAGCTTAGGCTCTAGAAAGTGTGTTATGATTTTGTTCTCTATCTGTAACTGTGACGCTGGCAAACCAGACCTCAGCTCTGCCAAGGCTTTAGGCCTCAGCCGAGCACTGACAAATTCATTGCTGACAACCAGTCCCACTTAGCTATGTGTTGGCATGGTTAAGATGGGTACGGGACTTATGACAATGTGTTTAGTGTTTAGAATTTATGAAATGCTTGTAAGTTGCTGCATGGATCAATCCTATTTATGGCCCTATACCATGTTACAAGGTAATATTACATGTTTGCTCCATCACTGTAAAATGTTTGTTTTGAATAACTCACCAACCGGGGAAAAAATTCACTGAATGTACAATGCTCAATCCTTATAAAAGGTGTTATCTCCTGCCCATCAGGAAGGACTATTGAATCCAAATGGACAATTCTGGGACATCACAACACAAAGGCTTTGTTAATTACCCCATTGCACCCATGGAGAGGTTCCGTGCAAAAGGCTCCACCCATCAGCTTGAATTGCGGAAGAAGGAAATAAAACTAGATGACAAGAAACTTCTCTCTCTCGCTCTCTCTCTCTCTCTTTGCTGTTTGGACTCTCACAGGACTGGAGCTAGGAAACAGGAGCTCAGATCCCCTGGGTCAACCTGGGTTAGTCCTAAAAGACATTCAGTGTGGACAGGTTGCTACAACTCTGTCATCTTTTGGAACCACAGGGTGTAACTCATTTGTGTATGCATGCTGCCTGCTTTAACACTCGTATTTCATTTGCCTAGTTAATAAACCTTTAGTTAGTTTATTACAGGATTGGCTACAAGCGTTGTCTTTGGTGTGTGATCTAAGATCCAACTTGTCTGGCAAGATAGACTGGAACGTCCACAGGGACTGTGACTCCACGATAAGACTGTTATAGTGTTTCAGGAATTCACTCTTGTTACTGGGCTGGTGAAAGCTAATCCTAGAACATGCCACCCGTTTGGAGTCTCTGCCCTGAGGTTGGCACTCAGGGTTGTGAGCCGCTCCAGACAGCATGACAGTAAGAATTTGTTTCCAATATTCTCACTGTCAATTATGGGAATCTCTGTTTGATGATAAACGTATTCTTGTTTTCACTACAGTAGAACCTCAGAGCGGTTAACCACACACCTCATTTGGAACGAGAAGTACACAATCAGGAAGCAACAGAGATCACTCCTTTGCTAATGGTTGTGAGATTGCTTCAGCAGCAAGTTCCTTAAGTAGGAAGAATTGCATTGGGGCCTGCTTCTTGAATACATTTAACTTATCGAACTATTCCTTAACCTGATCATTCCCTAGTTTGGCTTGTGTTCCTAAATATTAATTGTACTGAGTGTCTGGTCTCCATTAACCTGAAGACTGAAGCAAAATAGGCATTAAGCTCTTCAGCTTCCTTGATGTCATTGGTTGTTTGTTCTTCTTCCCCGCTAGATAGAGTACTTATGCTTTCCTTTGTCTTTCTCTTGCTCCTAATGGATTTAAAGGATCTCTTCTTACTGGCGTTTATGTCCCTTATTAGGTTTAACTCATTTGCGCCTTAGACTCTCTGATGTCGTCCCTACAAGCTTGTGCTGTTCTTTTGTTCTCCTCCTGAGCAATCTGTCCATGTTCCCATTTCTTGTAGGTTCCTTTTTGATTGTTGGTTCATCCAAGAGGTCCCGATGGAGCCATCTTGGCCTCTTCCTATTCTTCCTCTATTTCCTTCGCATTGGGATGGTTTGCTGTTGTGCAGTCAAGAGTGTCTCTTTGAGAAACTGCCAGCTCCCCATAACTCCTTTAGCCCGTAGATTTTCTTCCCATGCGACCCCACCTACCAGTTCTCTGAGTTTGTTAACGTCCGCTTTTTGAAGTCCATTGTCCTTATTCTGCTGCTCTTACTCCTTCCTCTCCTTAGAATCATGAAATCTAACATTTTATGATCACTTTCACCCGATGGATGGCTGGGTGGATAGATTTCTAATAGTAGTAAATACAATGGTAAGACAGAAGAGTGATCCAGAGAGTCGCAGCTTGCGCAGAGGGTGGAGAGATCTTTAGTACAAGCTCTTTGAGCTGAGGTTGAACATTCCCTCTGAAGGGGTTTAACGTCTACCCCTGTTGCCCCACTGAGTCACTGTTTGGGGTGAGGGGGTTGTACCTCCTCACATTTTTCCAGGAACGCTGATTGTACGAAGGTTCCCAGCTGTTGGGGGAGAAGTGACAGGGACACAGATCTCTGCAGTTCTGAAGAGAGGAAGGGTGACTGGGTGCATGTGTTTTCTTTTCAAGGAAAGCTGCTCAGAGGCTCAGCGGATGTAAAACCCACCGGCGCAGAGTCGGGGGAGGGAGAAGCTCAGAGCGATGGCTTTAGACCGCATTTACCAGAAGTGTGAAGAGTCCGACCAAGTGGAGCTCAAGGAACAAGAGGCAGAAATGGCATCTGGAAGAGCAGGTGACACCCGGGCTGCAGATCCCACCATCGCTTCCTCTCAGTCAGCTGACTCCTTAATAACAGGCCCCGATCCCGCAGACCTCACACCCCACTGAAACCGAGGGCTGGGCGGTTTGAGTGAGCTCTGCGGAATTGGGCTCGACGTACAGAGCTGTGCGGTGCTCACCCGCGAAGGGGATCCGGTTCTCTGGAAGGGGATGGGGTGGGGACTGAGCAGGTTTCTACTCTGGCATGTAGCTTTTCAGACATTGCAGCCGGAAGGCACAGGACAGAACCAGGCTGAGACTTCCCAACTTGGTTCAGCCACATTTTGTCACATGTTTGTGTTTGGTGCTTGGATAGTAAAACAATGAGGGATCTAAACGTAGATAGATAGATAGATAGATAGTCCTGGAACTGTATTGGTCCCAGGATGTGTGAGAGACAAGGCGGGTGACAAGCCGAACCCTTTTCTTGGACCAACTTCTCTTGGTGCAGGGGACCAGCTTTTGAGCTTCACAGAGCTCGTCTTCAAATTTGGGGAGTTCAGTCTAATTATCATCCAGTCTGTCTGTCTGTGTGCAGGTGTTGGCTGGGGTGGACACAGCTACAGGTGTCGGGGGAGGGGGGGTTGTTTTTCAGGGTCATCTTCCTTCTCTCTCAGCCTGATTTGATGTCTGTTATAACAGGAGTTAAAGTATTTTTTACATGGTTCAAGCAAGATTTGTGTTATCCTTTTAGTGCTAAAAATTGTATCTGAATTGCATTTATATATATATATATATATATATATATATATATATATATATATAATTACCTGACTCTTCTTTTTTTGTTTGTATTTTTAGTAGCATGGGGGGATCTGTGTCTTTTGTGGGATTTGCGGGATCTAAGGTTTTTACGGGTGAGAGTGGGATAAAAACACAAGAAACAAGGCGGGAAGGGATGGGCCTGCGTATTGCAGAGCAGGACTACAGCGGGATTAAAAAAATAGTCCCATGCAGGGCTCTCATTCACATCTCAGGTCCTGCCATTAGCAGCCTTGTCCCCAATGCCTTTCCTAGGCCCAGAGGTACATGTCCTGCCCGATGCGTTTCAGCTCCGGTGTCCCAGCATGCCCCTGGGTTGGTCAATGGGAAGGTGTTACGTGCTCCCTGGGTAGAAAAAATTCTGCCTTTACAGCGGATTTTTGATTCTTTTCTTCCTCTTTTTTTTATTTTCATTCCTGGGAAGCGAAGGGGGGTGATGTGTGGGATGGGGCTGATGTGGGGGTTGGGGACACAGCTGCTTCCTTCCCCTCCCCAGCCGGTTGCTGACAGGAGCACAGTGGGCTGAGGCTGGGGGGTGGCTGGGGGTGCACAGGGCACAACCTTCTGAGCCAACGACTGGTCCCTGCCTGTAGGAGGCTACAACAGAGGGGACAGCAGCACAGAGCTGGGGACAGCCTCCCTGTCTGGGGGTCTTCATGGTGCATGAGTCTTTGGCATGATGGGGAGGATTCTTGGGGGACAGAGCTGGGGAAGCTCAGGGCACTGGGAGAGGAGGCCAGGGCTGGGGTACAGGCAGCCATCAAGAGGGGATCCCAGGTCGCACAGGGGATGGGGCGGGCAGGGAGATGTACAGAGACCTGAGCCATGGAGCTGGATCCTGATGGTGGAAGCTAGTCAAAGGGGACAGAGGAGACAGGGGCAAGGGCGGAGAGTGAAACACCTGGGAATCCTCACACCATCTCACATGCTCCGCCCGGCCTGGTTCCCCGAAGGATCCTTGGGAAAACACAGGGGACTCCCAGGAAATGGGGTTCTCTTACTGCTAGGGCAACAGGAGTGATGGAAGCCTGAGACGGTGGACGGACTCTGGGTATCCTGGAGACAGAGAGATGAGGGAGAACGGGGATGGCTGGATAGAAATACACAAAATCATGTTCCAATTCCTACTTGACGTCCCCCCAACCTCTGGGTGTGAATTGCCCTGCGGTGCCCAGAGGTGCCTGACCCCAGAGGCACATCCATCACTATGAGTTAGTGAAGGCTGATAACAGTGACTGCTGATTTCCCTAGTGCCTTCCCCATGGGGCAGGGATTTGTGCTCTAACCGCCCCGTCTCTGCTGCTCCCTTCCAGGGAGTGCCTGGCTGCAGTTTCTAGGGGCCTGAAGGGGGCGGCAAAGTCCATATTAACCCTTTACGCCCTGCATGCCGTGTCCTTCGTGCTGTGGGCCGTGCTCCTTGCAGTGGCGATTGCGAAGTGTAAGTATCCCGGAGAGCGTTTAGGACCAAGACAGCGGAACAGGCCCAGTGGAAAAGCCCAGGGGTGCAATCCTGGCTCCATTAAGTCAATGGTCAAACTCTCATTGGCTTCAACGAGGACAAGATATCACCCCACATGTCCCTCCCAGCCTGAGCCCGGGTTTCTGTCAATGGCCAGCGTGGGGTGCTGCAGGGTTTGGGGTATATTCCCCCATAATGCACTTCACTGTGCCCTAGTACTGCCAATTGTAAGACAAGGCTCATTAATTCAGGCCACCCGACCTCCAGCTCACAGCAGTGGGGCCGATAGGCGCCGACTCCATAGGTGCTCTGGGGCTGGAGCACCCATGGGAAAAAAATAGTGGGTGTTCAGCACCCATCAGCAACCCCCTCCAATCATGGCTGGCTCTACCACTAGGCGACCCTAGGCAGTCGCCTAGGGCACCAGGATTTGCGGGGCGGCATTTCAGGTCCCTCTGCGCCCGCCCGGGTCCTCGTCAGTATTTCAGCAGTAGGTTCTTCGGCCGCCCGGGGCGTCTCCCGGAGGTGCTGCCTAGGGTGGCAAAAAAGCTGGCAACGCTCCTGCTGCCAATCAGCTCCTCCCTCTCCCTCCCAGCACCTCCTGCCTGCCACAATCAGCTGTTCAGTGGCCTGCAGGAGGCACTGGGGGAGAGGGGGAGGATTGGGGGTGGGAAGAGGCAGGGGAGGGGTAGGGTGGGACGAGGTGGGGCGGGGCCTTGGTGAAAGGGGTGGAGTGAGGGCGGGGCCTGGGTCAGACAGGCGGTCCAGCAGCCCCAGGGAAATCACATTGTCTGCGCCTCTGGTGGGGTCCTTTCCCAGGGCCCGCACTCTGAGCAGGGACACACTGGGGTTTGATGCTTGAATGTATCCCCGTGTGCGACAAGCTGGGACAGTGTGTGTTAGGACCTCTCTGGGAGCTGTTCCACATAGGACTGTGACGGTGTTCCCCATAAGACTTTATGGGGAGATGCTTATAAATGTATATATGATGTAACTGGAATATGTTATATGCTACATGTGCCATGCAACATATCTCTGTAAAAGTTATGATCTACCGAATCTGTTCCTGCTGGTTGTATGCATGTATCATTTTTGTAGTTGAAGTTATGACTATTGGTTGTATATTTTCTGGTTTTATACATAGCCTTTGTAAGAGCAGGGGACTGATGGCTGGAGAAAGGAATGGGCAGGTTGAGAGCCCAATCAAGAAACTCTTGACAGACAAAAGAAGTTGCAGACACCAATCCACATCTGAGCTTGGCCAGGAATGTAGCTGGGCTGGTAATTTGAGTTGTGCATGGACATGTGACTTGCCCATGGGACCCCAAAACTCCATTTTGGAACTGGATGCTATACAGGGAGTGGGAGGGGTATCCACCCAGGTGAGAAAGTCTATTTAAACCCCTAGGGAGACCCCTCCATCTTGTCTTCATCTGGCTAAAGAGAGAGCCTCTCCGCCCCCCACCGACACACCTGAAAGAGACTGGAACAAAGACAAGGACAATAGGAGGTGTGAGCGATTGCTGGACCCAGGCTCGGAGGACGATAGCCTGTAAAAGGAAGTTTGCTGAAACTGGTGAGGTTTTTATCTGTATTTAGTGTGATTAGACATAGAAGTGCATGTTTTATTTTATTTTACTTAGTAATTCGCTTTGTTCTGTCTGTTACTACTTGGAACCACTTAAATACTACTTTCTGTGCTTATTAAAATCACTTTTTACTTATTAAGTTACCTGAAGTACGTGTTAGTACCTGGAGGGGGGCAAACAGCTGTGCATACCTCTCTATCTGTGAAATAGAGGGCGAACTATTTATGAGTTTACCCTGTATAAGCTTTATACGGGTTAAAATGGATTTACTCAGGGTTTGAACCCCATTGGGAGTTGGGCACCTGGGTGTCAAAGGCAAGAGCACTTCCTGAGCTGCTTCCAGGCAAGCCTTCAGCTGTTAGGGGATGTGGTTCAGACCAGGGTCTGGGTTTGCAGCAGACTAGCGGGTCTGGCTCAAAACAGACAGGATTCTGGAGTCCCAAGCTGGAAAAGGCAGGAAAGCAGGGGCAGAAGTAATCTTGGCACACTAGGTGGCAGCTCCAAGGGGGTTTCTGTGATACCAACCCGTCACAAGGATGACAGCCCAACTACTGCTGCCAGCTAACAAAGTTCCTCCTTTAGCTCAAGTGGTTAGAGGTCTTTGCTGCAGGGGTCAGATATTCAAACCCTGCTGATGACACCTGGTGGGAGATTACACACAGCTGTCTGCAGCGTTGCCAAATCTAGGTGGCTGTATTAAAGCCCCAGCTCCTGGAGTCATGTGATTAGGTGAGACACTCAGCTTTCATTTAAAAAATCGAGAAAATCTCTAGTTGCAGAGAACACCTGAGAATGTGACATGACAACTCGGGAACCAGAAGGCAAAGAAAAGGGATCCAAAATTCATTATTTTGTACAAAGCTCATGATCTTTAAGTCAATCTCATGTTTTTTTAACATTTGGGGTTGGCCAGACTGCGCCAGGGCAGGGGTGGCTCAGAGAGGACTGAGAGATTGTCTCCCCCAGACACAAGTGAGCAGTGGGAAGCTGGGAAATAGAAATGCAGCATTCCTCCCTGGGCCGTGACTCCAAACTGAAAACCCATCCCTACTCTGAGCCCCCCAAACCATATAAACAACAGCTGACGTCTGTCCCTCTTTCTAGATGCAGAGATGTCCAAGGAGCTGGAGCAGATGCGGACTGATCAATCCATGCTCAGAACCAATGGTAACAATTCAGCTTACTCCCAGGTGTCCGTTTATTGATATTACTGTTGTTACCCTTTTGGCCCAAGGCAAAATCTGAGGCCTGGCCGGGTTTGTTCCCGTTCTTGTTTAGTTACCTGAGGTCCTGTTCCACTGAGCAGGGCAGGAACTAGCAGCAGCAGCCAGGTTCCTTGCTCAGAAGTCCCCACAGCTGCCCCTCCAGCGAGCTCTGTGCCTGGGGAGCTCTCTCTCCGCTTCCCCCCAGGGTCCCACTCACAGCTCCAGCGGCATTTATGATTCATTCCCTGAGATGGAGGCACCAAGGCAGGAAACCCAGGGCCAAGCCCCACCCTTGGGGACCCCAGCGGGGACGCAGCCAATACCCCCAGAGCCTGCGCTCAGGGCTCAGTGTGCACCAGGGGCCCCATTCTGAACAGGGGGGGCGGGAGGGGGAAGCTGATTAACCCTTTAGTGCTGGGGATTCTCACCCCAGTGTGTTCCCAGTCTGGCCTTCAGGGAACAGTCTTGGCTGGGCTGCTACAGAGAGGCTGTTTCTTGTGCCCCAGAATCATTTGCGGCAAAGCTGGGAGGAGATGGGGGACGGGGGCTGTCATGGCTGAATCCCCACTCTGGCATGGTCAGGGACATGAGGCCTTTCCGCTCCAATTAGCTCTGCCCCGCCAATAATCCCCACCCCAGAACTGAGCAGGTGCGGGGAGCTCCGTAGCCTGATGGGGGAGGAAGGCTACAGGGAACCCCCAGGCCCTACCTGGTGAGGACCTGCTGCCCGGGCCCGTCTCCTCCCCGCGGGACTTTGGTCATGATGCTGATCTTCTTGATGGGGCGGCGTGGGGCGTGGAATGGGGCGGCGTGGGGCGTGGCAGGGTGGACGGGGAAGGCCATCTCCACCATCAAGCGTCCCTGGCTCCCCTGTGGTGCGTGGTGGGGGACCGTCTGCAGTTGCCCAGCCACGGTGAAAGAGGGGGACCGCCCCCGGAGCTATTACCGGCTTCTAGGGGATGAGGGGACACTGCAGCAGCCCAGCCCCCTGTGCACAGTGGGGGACCCTAGATCTCTGATGCAGCTGCCGTGGGGAGAGGGGGACTACGAAGCTCCCACTCACCGCAGCGGTGGTGGGGGACCCCAGATCTGCAGCAGCAGTGGGCGCTGAGCTGAACCCATCTCTCCATTTTGTGAGGATATTTTTAGTGAAAGTCAGGACAGGTCACAGGCTTCGGTGAATTGTTGTTTATTGCCCGCGACCTGGCCCTGATTTTTACTAAAAATATATTTGCCTTCCTCATGGTCACAAGCTTTCGAATCGTGGTTGTGGTATTTCCCAGATTACTGTCAGGTTCCTATCCCCTTGTTATACACAGACTCAGTGCTTGTGAGAGGGGATGTATGGCCTCTTAGAGGCGCCTGGGGTAGTCTGAAGTTTTCTCAGATTACTGGGTGGGAGTGTGATGGGTTCAGTCACAGAGATCCCCTTGGGACTGTCACCTGATGTGCTGAAATGACCTCTGAGCCCGTTTTCCCTGACAGCTTGGGACTCCAGATCCGTGCCTTGTTGAGCCAGACACGCTAGCCTGCTGCAACACAGACCCAGGTCTGGTCCACACCCCCAGAGCTGACGACTTTAACTAAAAACAGCTCAGTAGGTTACCTGCCTCCAGCACCCAGACACCCAGCTCCCTATGGGATCCAAATCCCAAACACATCCATTTTACTCTGTATAAAGGAGGCATCTCAAACATGTGGCCTGCAGGGTTATTTCCTGTGGCCCGCCAAACTCCCCCTCTGCACCCCCTCCAGTGCACCGTGTACCCGCTCCTCTGTCTACCTCCAGGGGAGGGAGTGGAGAAGAGGCGGGGCGGGGATTTGGGGAAGGGGTTGGAATGGGGGCAAGGAAAGGGTGGGAAGAGGCGGGCCTCATGGAAGGGGTGGGGTGGGGGCGGGGCTGGGGCCGGGGGCAGCGAGGCCGGGTGTCAGTGATGCGGCCCTCGGGCCAATGTACTAGTCCTCATGTGGCCCTCATGGTCATTTGAGTTTGAGGTCCCTGGTATAAAGCTTATACAGGGTAAATTCGTAAATTGTTCGCCCTCTATATCACTGATAGAGAAATATGCACAGCTGTTTGCTCCCCCAGTTAAAATCACTTACTCTGGGTTTATTAATAAACAAAAGTGATTTTTATTAATTATAAAGAGTAGGATTTAAGTGGTTCCAAGTAATAACAGCCAGAACAAAGTAAGTTACAAAGCAAAAAAAAAACAAACACAAAAGTCAAAGCCTAATACATTACAAAACTGATTACAGGTAATATCTCACCCTCAAAGATGTTCCAATAAGATTCTTTCACAGACTAGACCCCTTCCTAGTCTGGGCCCAATCCTTTCCCCTGGTACAGTCTTTGTTAGATCCAGCGGACATCTCAGGTGGTAAATAGGGGTTTTCTCATGAGGGGCAGCCCTTTGTCCTGCTCCATCCCCTTTTATAGCTTTGGCACAAAGCTGGAATCCTTTGTCTCTCTGGATCCCCACCCCTCCTTCCAAATGGAAAAGAACCAGGTTTAAGATGGATTTCATTATCACGTGACATGGTCACATGTCACTGTAAGACCCCTAGTCTCCATTCCCCATGGGCTGGCCCAGACGTACACAGGAAGGCTTACAAGTAACTAAGGCCATTTACAACTGATTGTTTCTGGAGCATCCTTAATGGCCTCCATCCTTAATGGCCTTCTTGGCAACAAGGGCACATTGTTCACTCATATCCAGCTTTTCATCCGCTGTAATCCCTAGGTCCTTTTCTGCAGAACTGCTACCTAGCCATTAGAGTCCTTAGTCTATAGCAGTGCATGGAATTCTGACGTCCTAAGTGCAGAACTCTGCACTTGTCCTTGTTGAACCTCATCAGATTTCTTTTGGCCCAATCCTCTAATTTGTTTAGGTCCCTCTGTATCCTATCCCTACCCTCCAGCGTATCTACCACTCCTCTCAGTTTAGTGTCATCTGCAAACTTGCTGAGGGTGCAGTCCACGCCGTCCTCCAGATCATTAATGAAGATATTGAACAAAACCCGCCCCAGGAGTGACCCTTGGGGTACTCCACTTGATACTGGCTGCCAACTAGACAAGGAGCCATTGATCAATACCCATTGAGCCCGACGATCTAGCCAGCTTTCTATCCACCGTATAGTCCATTCATTCAGCCAACACTTCTTGAACTTGCTGGCAAGAATACTGTGGGAGACCGTATCAAAAGCTTTGCTAAAGTCAAGGAATAACACGTCCACTACTTTCTCCTCATCCACAGAGCCAGTTATCTCATCACAGAAGGCAATTAGGTTAGTCAGGCATGACTTGCCCTTGGTGAATCCATGCTGACTGTTCCTGATCACTTTCCTCTCCTTTAAGTGCTTCAGAATTGATTCCTTGAGGACCTGCTCCATGTTTTTTCCAGGGACTGAGGTGATACAAGTTTATAACTTATTCTCCTAACTCCAGATATAGAAATAATACATGCAAACAAATAGGATGAACTCACTTAGTAGATTACAAGTTTTCTAAAGACACCATACAAGGGGTATTTAGCGTAAAGCATATTCCAGTTATGTCATATTCATAAGCATATTTCCATAAAGCATATGGAGTGCAACATCACAGGGGGCTCCATCTGGTTCTGTTTTGTGCTGGAACCCCTAGGTATTGAACCCGGCCCTGGTTGCTGTTGACTCCACCTGGCAGAAGGGTTATTCCTGGCAAGAAAAGCAGAAAAATGACAATAGGTTCCAAGGCCACTGAGAGTGTAATGTGCAAACTGGCGGGTTGTCTCTGGGAGGCGACACACAGACCCCCTGGATCCTGTCCCATAGGGGTAATGGAGCCAAGGGAAACGCTTCACGGTGCTGACTGCTCATTGGGGATGATCCGTCTGCACTGACAAGGTTTCAATCCCAGGGAACAATCTGATTTATTCAGACCGTTACTCTGCAAGAGCCAATGCCTGCCTAGTCTGCAGTGAGTGACCCCTGGAGCTCTCAGGAGAGCCAAGGGAAGGGAACGCGGAGGTGCCAGGATGGGGCATTCTGTTCTGGTGCCTAAGACATCTAGGAGACCCCTCGATAGCGACCGACTCGCACTAACACTTGCAGTGATGTTCCCAGCTGGCTCATAATCAATCCTGCAGCATTCGGTGGTGGGGACGGGGGAAAGCACCTTTCCAGCAGTGATGTCATTAGGGGGGCAAAGCCCCTTTACAGCACTAATGAGACCCAGCTAGAGATGACTGTTTCACAGGCTGGTATTGGAACAGAGCAGAGGACCTCTTACCGTCTTGGTGTTGGTGGTGGGGACAGCAGACATGGATAGATCGGATGTCTGAGATTTCGTGCTGGACGTTCGGAATCCCTTGATCCATCTCCTGTACTCCTCTCTCACCTGGAGAGTGAGGGACATGGTCACTGCACTATGGAACTAACGCTGAGAAGATCAGACATGGCCACTGCAAGGCCGGTGAAGGTGCTGGGTGGGCGCTGACGGGCCGTGGGCATTACCTGGCGATTGAGGAGACAGTGCACCAGGAAGATGAAGGCTCCCTGCAGGCTGTTGACGATGGTGAATAAATACTCCATGACTATGGCTGCTGGGCCGACTTGGAGGAGACCAAGGCTCCATGTGCAGCCCAGAATGAAGAGCTGGGCGATGGCTTTAAAGGTCAGTAACCTGGATAAAGGCAGATGGAGAGATCCCATTACAATAACCCTACGGAGAGCAATTGGGTCAGGGGGATCTGGACAGAGTGGGGTGGTGCTACCGTCTCCTATGTGGGACAGGGTTACTGTCAAAGCAAACACTATGGGAATTCGATCCCATGGATTCTAGATACGCTGTTCCCCTCCTGCAATCCGTCACACCCACCCAGTGCCAAGCACCCTCCAAACCAGGGCGTCTGACCCTCCAGGATTGTTTTGTCGCCTTCTCACCTGTGGCCTCTGAGGGTGGACACATCTGCATTGAGGGAGGAGAGTCTGTTTCTCAGGATCCACAGGGTCAGGGCAAAGAATGTTATATTTATCTACGGGAATAGTGGGAAATATTTCCTGTAAAACATCCGATCCGGGGCCGGTGACTTCAGCTGAGGCAGAGAACGATCGCAAGGGACCGAGCTGAACACTGCAGAACCGGGGACTGCTCGTTTCTGGTGGGAATCATCCCCTCTCCTGTAATATCCCCTGGCAGCTCTCAGTCCCTCCTCGTGCATGGAGCTGACAGCATAGCCAGGGCTGAGATGGATCAATGGGATCACAGAGGCCAGATGCTGCTCAGAGTTAAATATGGAGCCTCTCCAGTGGAGTCAGTAGTAATTTTGGGTTTACACTGGTGTAACTGAGAGCAAGATCTGGCTCAGAGATTCCAGATCCTGCCTCTAAAATATTTCCTGCCACTTTCAGGCTGTAACAACTTCCCCAGGGGTAGGGAGGAATATGTAGGGATGTTTGTTTCTGCCCCCTACAAAAAACACTGCAGAGTGTAGCCCTCTCCCTTCGTCGTTCCTTGGGTCATTAACTAGACTAGGTCACTCTCTTGCTGTTTTCACTTGGCAAAACTCCTACTGACTTCCACGGGAGCTGTGCCCGAGTAAAGGCTGTAGGCCTGAGGTTAAAGCACAGGGACCAATCCCGGGACTGACCAGAGCAGTTGAGCCAGGAGGGGCCTAACTGGGTCTTCTCTTGTGTTTTATGGGGCACATTCTACTCCCTGCTTCACTGCAATCAATGGGGTCGCAGAGGTGAGAGGAGAATGGGGCCCTGTGGTTCTGTGAGGTACCCACCAGGATTATGGCACAGACTGGCCCCAGGAAGCTCCAATGAAATCCTCTCTCCAGGCTGAGCCAGCAGCTACAGGGAGGGAGGAAGAAGAAGGTGACTTCAATGGGATTACTACCCTTTTTCAGCTCCGGGGGCAGAGAGGGGGTGTCACAGGGCAGCTGGCTCTCAAAAGCGAGATGGATCTCAGCCTGCCTGTGACATGGCCGACTCTCTTGCAGGCAGCAGGCAAACAGCCCTCCCCATCTACCTCAGCATCTCCTGCTTTCAGCGACCACTTCCTCTTCCAGCTCCTCAAATGGCCCTCTCTGGAGGATGCGCAGTATTGCTGGAGGGCCAGACATGCAGCGGACGTACACTGGCCGCGCTGCACTGAAGGAAGTGGAGCTGCCCTGATTTACACCAGCTGAGGATCTAGCCTGGGGGTGTCTAGAACACCCCACACCCTGTTTTAGTGGAGTCGATCACTTCAGAGAGGGGATCCTCAGGAATTTGCACACAGTAAGAAGGTGCATTTGTTTCCTACCCACCAGCCCCACACACCCAGCCTGGGATCTGGGAGTCAAGCTGAGATCTTTCTGGATTCTTCTTATCATCAGTGGGGTGAGGAGTGTAGATGTCTGGCAGGTGGGAAACTCAACTACAGCGCTTAGGGCAGCTTAGTGTTAATAGGAGGATAGGAAGGGTCCCAGGGGGACATTCAGCTCCCAGGCAGGGTGAGCAGGGAAATCTAGGCTCAAGTCAGACCTGGGGTGAGCCGGACAACCGCACGAAAGCCACATCCCAGCTCCCCTTCAGGATGGGCGCTGCACGTACTGTTTGGAAGTTCCGTAGCCTTCAGGATTCACTGCTGCAGAAATAGCCACCACCAGGGCTGGGAATCCGTAGCCGAATGGGTACATGAATCTCTTCTTGAACCGGCTGGCGCTGGTGTAATTCACGACCTGCAGGTTCCTGACAGTGAGGAAGAGATGCAGCCCCTCCAGGAACATCCAGGTGAAGCAGGCCAGGAAGAGGTAGTGTAGGAGGCCGGCAATGACAGCACACACCACCTGGGGGAGACAGAGAGCCCAGGGACACTGCGGTGAGGAAGGGAAATGCTGAGTATGGGGGAGACCTGCCAGCAGTCACATCGGGATTCTTGTTAGCACAGCTCTCCAGTTATAGCGCTCTGTGACCCAGAGATGGCAGGTTATTTGGTCTGTTCCCAGCCCTGCCACAGAGTCCCTGGGTGACCATGGGCAAGTCACGTAGGAGAGGAATCGAGGCACAGGGAGACTATGACTTAGGGATCTAACTAGCTGAACTCCAGGGGTTGGGGACACTCAGACCACTGTGCCCAGTGTGAAGGGGCCTAACGGGGTGGAACTGGGCCCCCCCGCGAGGAATCCTCCCTGTGTCCAGCACAGCCCAGTATCCAGGGATTACAAAGGGGTTCAAATCCACACACCTCAGTCCTGCTGCGAGTGGAGGAACAGAGCAGGGGAGAATCAGGCCGTACCCGACTGCGGGTGCGGGTCACCGCGGTGAGGAAGAGCAGGTCGGCCAGGAAGAGGCAGAGGCAGAGCTGCAGGTGGAGGGAGGTGCTGACGTTGCGGATGGAGCGGCACAGGAGGAAGGTGAGGATGGCGAGGAAGAGGCACAGCAGGGAGAGGGTCAGTCCCACGTAGGTGATGATGGTCAGTGGGTCACTCTCCTGTAACACAGCAAAGGGAGAATCGCCAGTGAGCCCAGCCCAGCCCCCTCGGCTCCGACTCAGCCTTTCCCCCAGCAAAGCCTCCAGTCGCTCCAGGGAGAGCTTTGTCCAAGGCTGAGTGGGGAGCTCAGGATCCAGCCCTGTGATCGGAGTCTCACGGTGAGATACCGTCACTGCGGTGGGAGCCATTAGGACGGCGAAGCTGGAGAGATGGTCACAGCTGCAGTTGGTGTGAGTGCTGTTCGTGTGCACGACGGTGCAGCCGTCCGGAGACCAGCAGTCGTTTTCGGCCACTACCTTCCAGTAGACGCAGAGAGCCTCTTCGTCCTCTTTTTTGGCCTGGAAACACAACAGAATCATCCTCATCCTCACAGGACCACAGAACGTCGTTTCTGTTATCACACGTCTATAGCAAATCTGAGGCCACCTACAGCTCCTGGGCTCTCCCCACGCAGCCCCAGTGCCCACCGGGGCCATCCCGGTGCCAGCGGAGAGAGAACGCAGATCCTGCTGCTCCAAAAGCA
Organism: Chelydra serpentina; assembly: GCA_037349315.1. Classification (NCBI taxonomy): domain Eukaryota; kingdom Metazoa; phylum Chordata; order Testudines; family Chelydridae; genus Chelydra; species Chelydra serpentina. Next base: position 2,033,462 of record JBAIAC010000156.1, on the reverse strand, counting down.
CAGGCCCTGCTATTGGAGCGAAAGGGAAATAAATCCTTGCTAGCCCTTAGCATCACAAGGCTCATGGCACATGGCTGAGCAGTTCTGACTGCATCCAGCAGAGGGCAGTGCTGCGTGCACACATACACATATGCACCCTAACCGCTTCATTACCATATCAAAGAGTTTCATGCTGATTGGAACCCCACTATCTACAGAAAGCGGCTTTCCAGTTATTCCAGCTCAGGGGTGAGCTAAGCGGAGCTGTTACCCTAAAGCACTTTGCACGGCCATGTGTCACGTTGTGACCCCCGGTAACCTCCTCCCAGTAAAACAGCACCAACATGTCAGGAATAAGGAGCCCTCTGCTTCTCAGGCCCATTGGGAACCTGAAAGGCAGCATGGTCCCAATGCCTGGCAGGAGATGGTGCCTTCTATATGCCCCTCTGGAGCCCCAGATATGGAGGAAAGCGAGAGGATCTTCCTCCACACACCTTATTATGGCACAGGGTGAAGTTTGCGGGTTTGGAGAGGTGAATGGGTCTCCCGTCTCCAATGGCCCCACTCACCACCCTGGAGTTGAGATGACTCTTCTCCAGCTTCCCCCCAGCCAGTAGATTTCCCTCACTGTGAAGTCTCGCATTGATGATGGAGTCCAGCGTGGTGTAGGAAATGAAAGCAGCAGCCCCCAAACCTGCTGGGAGAGGAGATGATCCCTCGTTAGGGAGCTGGGGACGCTATGGCAAAGAATGAGCCGGCCAGGTGCCCAGGGGTCACAGTGAGTCTGTGGCAGATCTGGGAATGGAACCCAGGATCCTGCCCACAACTCTTAAGATTTAGCCACCGGACCGAGCTACCTCCTCCCTCGGGGCCGCCAGGAACGCGCCCGGCTGGAAACGTCTAGCTGCAGGATGCAGAGATGAAGATTCAGTTTTTCTCAGAGAGACCAGGAGAGGGGCTGGCCAGGGATGAGCTTCCCCTGGTGCTGGAGGATTAGGGGCCCTGAATATGGCAGCTCAGGCTACACGTTACCCTGGTCCCCCACATCTCCATGTGGGGGTCTAGCTAGACTAGGGCGTCCCTGCCCTTTCCATTCTCTGGGCCCACTGCATACCAGAGACCCTGTAATGAGCCGTCTCCCCTCTGTGCCCCCAACTCCTCACTGCTTGGGGCGCAAGCTGTGGGCCAGACGGGAACGAAGGTGTCAGCTCCATGGCCCACAGCCTGAGAACCACTGGCTCAGCCAGCAAGGAGCACTCCAGGGCTAGAGCCAGAGGCCAGGGCCCGGCCTGGGGATCCATGGGGAGGGGGGGAGGAACGGGGGAACCCAGACTGGGGTTCCGTGCCCGGGAACCGCTCTGTGCCGTGGTTTGGGCCCTGGGTGTCTCCATCCCCAGGATGGTACCTTGTGTGGCTGCCCCGGTGACTGTATCACAGTGCACGTCCATCGTCTCCTCGTGAGCTCTCAGCGTGAAGACCTCGCTGTGCTGGCTGCAGTTCCCTGTGACGAGCCGCGTCTGGATAGCTGCGGGGGGGGGGGGGGGGGAGGGTGGTGGTGGTGGGGGGGGGGGGGGAAGGGGAGGGCGGATGACTGAGCCCCTCGCTGTGAAACCACTTCCCTGGGAATCTGTCCATTCTGGGCCAAATCCACCCCCCTCCCACTTGACTTGGAGTCAGGGGGCTTTAGTCAGGGGAGAAGTTTGGAGGCCCCCCGAGTTCCACTGATCAACCCCCCCATATTCTCTCCCCCCATTCTGGCTGTGTCTCCCTGGGGATGCTTTGTCCCCAGCAGGGGGAGTAGCGGGGGTGGAGGGATGTGCCTGGCTCAGCATGGCAGCCCCTAGTGGTGGAATGAGAAATGTTCCATTTAAACCCTTCTCGGGCATTGCTGTTGCTCCCGGGGACACTGGCGGGGCTGGGTTATATTCCCTGGTGCAGGGGCAGTGCTGTTCTGTGTCTGTACTGAACACAGGCTCACATCCACAGCGGTATATAGGCTCTAACTTCCAGTGGATTTGGGGCACAGTGTATAACCCTGTATCTCATGGCAGCCAGCAGGTGGCGCTGAGAGCAACATATCCCCCCTCACCCATAGACTCTGTTATCACTTTCTGTGTTGTGTTCTCCGGAGAGTGGAGCGCAGTGGCCAGCGCGGCCAGTTCCACGCTGTGCAGGAGGAATGTTACGGCCGACCCCACGTCCCCCTTGTCTCCCTCATCCCAGAGGGAGGTGCTGTTCAGGAGGGAGTTGAAAGGGAGAGTCGCGTCCTGGGGACAGGAAGGGAAAAGCCCAGGGAGCGAGGAGTCCGGGGATTCAGGTGCCAGGTCCCGTGTGTTCCCATCACGGGCATCGGGCATCACAGGCTCTCCCAGTTCAGGGGTAGCAATATACTCAGAGTGGGAGCTCTTTACAAAGGGGGTCCACTGGGACCTGAAGCTAACTGGGGCTAGAACCCTTTGTCATTCCTTCTTCGCTCCCGCTCCCCAGTCCCTCCATTACAGCTGCCAGGGAACAACATTGTCACAAGCCCACGGCTTCCTAGGCTGTCTCTATGCTGCATCTGGCAGCTGCTCGGAAATGTCTGGCAGGGCCGGGATAGAGCCCAGATCCTGCTGCCTGAAAAATCAGATCACTGACAGATGAGCTGAAGGCGAATCCCCATTAACTGTTAGGAGTATAGCACCTCTGATGAACAACAACAGTTCTGAACACTAGAGGGCGCATGTGGGTGGACAAACACAAACGTGCACTCACACCACTAGAGGGCGTGTGTGCACACAGACACAGACAAACACCACTAGAGGGTGCAACCCCCTAATCCCCAGAACAGTGGAGGGCACAGATCTTTTCTGAAGAGTATCTACATGTCTCCCTCTCCCCCAGTGAGACTCCTAACCCGGAACAGCAGCACACATGGCTCTGGGGCACACTCAGGGGCACTAGCCTGCAGGGCACACTCAAGGGGCGGAGCCTCTCACCTCCAGTAATAACGCCGCACTCCCATCTCCGCACGTGGACATCAAAATCTCTAAGGTCGAATTAAAGAAAGAGGAAAAACTGCTGCTTCCGCCTCTCTGCTTTACCTGCAGAGAGACCCAGGGCAGAGGGTGAGTTCTGCAGGTGCTGAAGGGCGACCAACATTGATGTTTGCATGATCCTGACACCCCTAATCATGTGTATAAAGCTTTTATATCAGACGTGTCCAGGGCATGTGCCATGGTGCTGTTGCCACAGCGAGAGGTTCAGGTGGAGAAAGGGAAGAGTTTCTAGTAACAGCTGGAATACATCAAGGCTTGGGACTAAGTCCCTTTTTGTTCACGTCGGTGCTCGATGCATTGACAGAAAGCAGACAGAAGTGGCCCCCTGGCACATGCCTTTTGCAGACGATGTAACGCTCATGGGGGGAGAGGAAAGAGGAAGTGAGAGAAGATGCAGAGAGACATGGAGGTGCATATTGGAAAGAAACAGCATGAAAATCAGCAGAAGAAATCAGAGTATATGGTCTGTAGATTCAATGGTCTCCTGCAGGAAAACAATGGGTGTGTAAGTCTAGGGGCCGGCCACTAGCAAAGCAACAGAAGTTTTAGAAGGTTCAATATCAATTTGCAAACACCTAGAAGATAATAAGGTGATAAGTAACAGTCAGCATGGATTTGTCAAGAACAAATCCTGTCAAATCAACCTGATAGCTTTCTTTGGCAGGGTAACAAGTCTTGTGGATAGGGGGGAAGAGGTAGATGTGGTATATCTTGTCTTTGATAAGGCTTTTGACACTGTCTCACGTGACCTCATACACAAACTAGGGAAATACAACCTATATGGAGCCACTCTAAGGTGGATGAATAACCAGTTGTAAAACCGTTCCCAGAGAGTAGTTATCAGTGGTTCACAGTCAAGCTGGAAGGGCATATTGAGTGGGGTCCCGTAGGGATCAGTCTGGGTCCAGTTCTGTTCAATATCTTCATCAATTATTTAGATAATGGCATACAGAGTACACATATAAATTTTGTGGATGATACCAAGCTGTGAGGGCTTGCAAGTGCTTTGGATGATAGGATTAAAATTCAGAATGATCTGGACAAACTGGAGAAATGGTCAATGCGAAGTACTCCATTTAGGAAGGAATAATCAGTTGCACACATATAAAATGGGAAATTAATGCCTAGGAAGGAGTACTGTGGAAAGGGATCTATGGGTCATAGTGGACCACAAGCTAAATATCAGAGGGGTAGCCGTGTTAGTCTGGATCTGTAGAAGCGACAAAGAGTCCTGTGGCACCTTATATACTAACAGACGTATTGGAGCATAAGCTTTCGTGGGTGAATATCCACTTCTTCAGATGCATAACTAAATATGAGTGTAATGCTGTTGCAAAAAAAGCGAATCTCATTCTGGGATATATTAGCAGGAGTGTTGTAAGCAAGACACGAGAAGTAATTTTTCCGCTCTACTCCGCTCTGATTAGGCCTCAACTGGAGTATTGCGTCCAGTTCTCACGCCACATTTCAGGAAGTATATGGACAAGTTGGAGAAAGTCCAGAGAAGAGCGACAAAAATGATTAACGGTTTAGAAAACATGACCTATGAGAGAAGATTGAAAAAACTGGATTTGTTTAGTCTTGAAAAGAGAAGACTGAGAAGGGACATGATAACAGTTTTCAAATAGATAAAGGCTTGTTACAAAGAGGAGGGAGAAGAATTGCTCTCCTTAACCTCTGAAGATAGGACAAGAAGCAATGGGCAGTTTAAATTGGACATTCGGAAAAGTTTCCTGTCTGGATAGTTAAAAACTGGAATAAATTGCCTAGGGAGGATGTGGAATCGCCATCATTGGAGATTTCTAAGAGCAGGTTGGACAAACACCTGTCAGGGATGGTCTAGATAATACTTAGTCCTGCCATGAGTGCAAGGAATTGGAGTAGATGGCCTCTCAAGGTCCCTTCCATTCCTACAATTCTATGATTGTACAAGAAAACAATGAACTCAACAAAAACTTATAAGCAGACTGGGAAACGCGTTGAGTAAAGGGAGAGAAGCGAGGGAGCGCTCTGCAATCGGAGAACGCCTATCAAACAGAAAAGGAAGATCTAGAAGACGGTGATCAGGCCTTGACCTTTGTATGGGTCCAAAAGCCAGGGATTGAGGACGAGCCAGGAGCTATTCTTGAAGACAGAGGAAGTGAAAATGTTAAGATGGAGACTTGGAGTTACAAGGAGAGACCATGTTTGAAATGAGCTAATTAGGGCAAGAGTGACAGTAGGGCCAATTATAGAAAAGCTGAGGGAACCAGGCTCACACGATGGTGGCGTGTCATAAGAAGGTCAGAAGAACAAACAGGGAACAAGGTGCTAAACGTAGATGCAGAAGATAAGAGGATTGAAAGACCCCAAACTAGATGGGTGGCTGTCATAGAAAAGGATTTCATGAGCTGCGGAGTTTCCAGGGAACTGCTTCAAGACAAACTGGAATGGAGAAGGACTTGAACAGCTGATTGCATGTAGATGGGACCAGCCTAGAAGGATGAGGAGGATCGAGTCCCAGCAATGAAAGGAACAAACATAGTATTGCTCTGATCTTGGATGGGGTTTACAGGGGTCACCGTAATACCAACAGCAAAGGTTTTTGTCTGGGAATTTCCATACTGGTGGTAAAAAACACTGGGCAAAATACCCAACAAATGAATGATGGGTTCAAACGTACCTGCAGAGAGAAATTCCTGCACGTCTCTTTGATTCCCTCTAAGTCAGTGCTGGAGTTAATGCTGGGGACTTGGAGCGATGGGAAGAGAGGAGCACACATTAGAGCTTTCATATCAGATTTTTATATCAACTCACTCCTGCCTGGGGGAAAATCCCCTTCTCTTCCCAGCCCGGATGGCTGCTCTCTGTCCACATGCCAGTCCTGCTCTGCCAATAATTTAACATGCGGCTGCTACAAAACTCCCTCCCTTCCTCCCCGTTTCACTCTGTCTCTCTCTCCCCTCCATTGACACTACGCTTCACCCCTCCCTCCTGCTCCTGTCTCTGAGACTTCTTGACGTGTTTCCATCTACTCTGCAGAGAGACCTGCTGGTGCCAGGCGCTGTACACACATCCAGCCACAGCACAGCTGCTGCTGCAGAGCGCTTTCCCCCAGCTCCGACGCTCTGTCTGCTGAAGAAGGGGCGCCATGGGCTGGGTTCATGGTGGTGCGGCCAGAGCTCTCCCCTCCCTCGGGCACACGGGTGTCCTGAGGTTTCCAAACTCGCTCCGAGTTGCAGGGAGCTCTGAGATTGGGTGTCTCTAGGGGCTTGAGTACATGGGGAAATCGACTGTAACGGCTCCGGTGGAATAGCTCCCCATCCGGACACTCTGCTCTGGAATAATCAGGGCGCTTCCAAAGAGAACAGCGATCGCGATTAATTTCCCCCCGGGGGCAAGCCCTAGGGATTCTCTCCCCCCCAGCTCCCGATACCAGCTATCCCCGTACAATCCCCGGGACGCTGGCTGAGATACCCGTGGCACTGATTTGTCCTTGTGCCTAGACCCGCCCCAGGACACTGGCTGGGGTTCTCCCACGTGGCCTGGGGCTGGGTGCAGGAAGGGCTGGGCGAGGTCTCTGCCGGGGGAAGCGTTTGAATGAATGGGCTCCTGAGTTCTCCCAGTTCTCCGGGCACCAAATGAGGGTGTAAAGGGCGGTTTCCATGGGAACGGCCGGCTTGGACTTGATACAAGCTCTAACTTCTGGCTGAACGTCGCAAACAAGGGCTTGGCACGTCCCGGGCTCTTCTCTGGCCCCCTTGGGAAACACCCTCCCATCCAGGGGGCTCCCTGTCAGTGTGGCGCTGGAAAAGGCTCTGCTCCCAGCCCTGAGAGAGGGGGCATATTGGGGGCGTGGCCGGGGTGCCCTGCGCTGGGGCTATTCCCGGCTCCCCAGGGCCCATAGGGGCAGAGCGCACGGTGCTGTATGGGGACCACACACGAGGCCCCTTCCCAGGCTCGGGGCACCAGCATCCTGGATTCTGTGTGCTGGGGACAGCGAGGGTCCCCACCCGTCTCCCCGGCGCCTCCCTGCAAACCTGGGGGCTTGTTCCCCATCCAAACACCGAGGCAGGGGAGATCCTGGCCCCATGCGCTGGGGCAGCAGTTGAGGGTCACGGCTGATCACAGCCCCGGTGAGTGGATCTGGTGCCTTTGCTGCAGCCGGCAGCAGCCTCTGGCTCAGCACCAGGCCTGGAATGAGCCCAGGGGTGTGTGTAGGCGGGCGGACGGGACTGATCAGGGTGTGGTGGCGGCAGGGGAGAGCTCACCCTGGCAGCTGTTCTCACTCGCATGCGTGAAGTTAGCTTTCCCAGAGCTGGGCTCGTAGCCATCGATGCAGGTGCAGTAGTAACTCCCAGCCACGTTGGTGCAGTTTGCATGAGGCCCGCAGTTTACTCCAGCAAGCCCCAGACACTCGTCAATATCTGCAGCACAAGAGGGGATGCTCTGTACAGCCCACATTTATCCATAATTGCAAAAACATACCCATCTACTTGGAAAATAACATCCCGACCTGTGGGGAGAGTTGTTGTGTAATTGTTACTATGATACCATAGGAAGGAAATGCAAATAAGGTGGTTCCCTTGAACCCTGTGGAAGTAACTAGGGAAGGGGGAGCGCATTGGAAGCCAGTAGGAAATAGGTGTGTGTGGGGTGGAATGGGGTAACTTGGATTGTCATCACACTAAGCAGTTGTATATCCAGAGGAGGAATATGGATGTGCCCCTCTCCTATGAATATGGAGGAGCAGGATCAATGGCCTATTGCAAAGGGGGGGCATTTAGGGGTACAGTGTATTCTGTTGGGAATGTACGCAATCCTGTAATATAACACTAGGAGGCAAAATCCTTTCAGTATATGACCAAATTATAAATTTCTATACACTGCCACTTGGACTATGGTGCACCAATGAATCAGTGGACTTAATCGTTGTAAACAATCGAACCAGCAACTACTACCCCATGCCGTACCAAGTAGTTGAATTAGTTTGGACAATACCAAATTTCACTGTGGATATTCAATGAGCACAGACTATGGACAAGAGTACACAAAGATTGCAAGAGCACCTGGCTGCAAGCTCCAACAGTTGGACACGCTTACAATACACACTACAGGATGGAGCTGACAAAATGTTAACCCTATTGTCAGGGTTCCTTCCCCACTCTGAACTCTGGGGTACAGATGTGGGGACCCGCATGAAAGACCCCCTAAGCTTATTTCTACCAGCTTAGGTTAAAAACTTCCCCAAGGCACAAATCCTTGTCCTTGGATGGTACTGCTGCCACCACCAAGTGATTTAGATAAAGATGCAGGGAAAGGACCACTTGACGTTCCTATTCCCCCAAAATATTCTCCCCCAAGCCCCTTCACCCTCTTTCCTGTGGAGGCTTGAGAATAATATCCTCACCAATTGGTACAGGTGAGCACAGATCAAATCCCTGGGTCTTTAGGACACTGAAAATCAATCAGGTTCTTCAAAGAAGAATTTTATTTTAAAAAAAGTAAAAGAATCACACCTGTAAAATCAGGATGGAAGGTAATTTTACAGGAAAATAAAAGGTTTTAAAGCACAGAGAATTCCCCTCTAGGTTTAGTTTCAAATTACAAAAAACAGGAATAAACCTCCCTCCAGCATAGGGAAAGTTCACAAGTTAAAACAAAAGATAACCTGACATTTTTTTGCTTTACTTACTATTTTTGTAATCCTAGATGCTTATTTCTGATTGTCTGTAAGAGATGTTTTTTTCTGCCTGGTCCCTTTCTGGCTTGAGAGAAGACACCCAAACAAAGAACACAAACAAAGCCTTCCCCCCCCGCCCAGATTTGAAAGTATCTTCATTCCCCTTTGGTCCTTCAGGTCAGGTGCCAACTAGGTTACTTGAGCTTCTTAACGCCTTACAGGTAACGTCTGGCCAGGAGGGATTTTATATTGCTGCATACATAAAGGTTGTTACCCTTCCCTGCATATTTATGACACCTATCAAAGGAGAAGCAGCAGTGATTTTGGTGGCGGTAGTATGTTGGACCATACTGCAGTGGTCAGAGCTCTCGGTGTTGCTGTGCATTATCATAGCACCTGGTGTATTGTTAACTGTATTTGTGTTACGTTGCATATGGAAATGATCAAGGGGGGCACAACCCCATAGAAAACAGCCACAATTATAACCTATAAGTAATGTAGGAAGCCCTCCCCCACAGTGTACTAGACAACCCAGACCCAACCTTCTCGGGCCCACTATAATGGGAAGTCTGGAACACTAATTGGAACAGGTGTGGTATACCCGTACGAGAGAAGGTGCAGGGCACGGTACTACACAGGGGGCAGTGGGACAGATGGAATATCGACACCGTCCACCTTGATGCCTGGCCCTATCAGGAAGTGTGTCGCCATGTGTCCTATGCTTTTCCAGGGATACCTGGGCAGGAGGATCCCCCCCCCCCAAAAAAAGGGGTGTGTGTGGAGTGTTAGGATATAGATATTCAGGCCTGCCTGTAAAAACCTATACTTTAAGAACATAGGTGTATTTTTATCATTTAGCTAGTTATAGAGGTATAAAAGAGAGAATCAAAATCACTGTCTGCCTGTGTCTGGGCCTTTTCTCACTAGGATAGTCTGAGGCCTCGTTCTTAGGTTAAGGTCTTTGGCTAAGAAGCAGAGGCAGCCATAAGCGCAGAAGCGTAGGGTCACATCCTCACATCCCAAACTAGTCCCATTGAAATAAGGCAACCTGGGGCTGTTGGAAAGGTGATCTGATCTATCATCTCCAGAGAAAGGGAAGAGCCTAGAAGATGTAAAAGGAAATTTACTTTGATTGAGTTCTTACCAAACAGAAAACGCTTATCAATAGACATAGTTGGGAAACCCTTATGTCTTTATAGGTGTAGTTGTGAAATCTTCACTTCTGTATTGTTTTGTCATTATAGTTCTCACTTTGCTATTGTTTATTTGCATGGTCTCCGTCTGGTCTGTGCTTTTGCTGGGTGTAAACTAATTAAGGTGGTGGGATATAACTGGTTAGCTAATCATGTTACAATATGTTAGGATTGGTTAGGTAAATTTCAGTAAAATGATTGGTTAAGGTGTAGCTGAGAATATTACTATATAAATTAGGGGCAAACAGGAAGTAAACTGGGATTTGAAACTAAGGAAAAAGGAACTTGGATTTAAGCTTCCTGGAAGTTCACCCCAATAAACATCGAATTGTTTGCACCTTTGGACTTCAGGTATTGTTGCTCTCTGTTCACACGAGAAGGACCAGGGAAGTGGAAGAGTGAAGAAATAAGCCCTCTAACAATTCCCAATCCAAACACCGAGGCAGGGGAGATCCTGGCCCCACTCGCTGGGGCAGCAGTTGAGGGTCACGGCTGATCACAGCCCCGGTGAGTGGATCGGGTGCCTTTGCTGCAGCCGGCTGCAGCCTCTGGCGCAGCACCAGGCCTGGAATGAGCCCAGGGGTGTGTGTTTGGGCGGGGACTGATCAGGGTGTGGTGGGGGCCAGGGGAGAGCTCACCCTGGCAGCTGTTCTCACTCGCGTGCGTGAAGTCGACTTTCCCAGAGCTGGGCTCGTAGCCATCGATGCAGCTGCAAGAGTAATTCCCAGCCAGGTTGGTGCAGTTTGCGTGGGGTCCGCAGTCCGCTGGGCTCAGGCCCTGACATTCGTCAATATCTGCAGCACAAGAGGGGATGCTCTGTACAGTCCTGGGAGGGAGACTTTCCCCATATCACCTCCCCAGCCCCCTGCACTGAGCTGGGTGATGGGACCCAGGTGACCGGGGCCCTGGGAACTTAACAATCACAGGCCTGATTCTCAGCTACGCTCGGGCACTAGGCTGCTCTGTCAGCGGAACGGCCACTCGAGAATCCCCCACCCTGTGAAAGGGGCCAGCTGAGCCGGTGTGGAGCTGCTGTCGGGGTCCTGCACCCACCCTGCTCCTAGCCCCTGAGGTAGGGGCCGAGGCCGGGGTGCCCAGCCTGCAGCTATTCCCTGCCCCCCAGGACCCATGGGGGAGGATCGGGGGCGTGGCCGGGACACACTGTGCTGTGGCTATTCTCTCCTCCCCAGGGCCCATAGGGGGCAGAGCGCACTGTGCTATTTCCATGGCCCATACACGAGGCCCCTTCCGAGCTCAGGGGCACACTAGCAGCCCAGCTGCTGCATGCTGGGGCCAGCGAGGGTCCCCTCCCCTCTCCCCAGCGCATTTCTGCAGCACAAGGTTTATTCCCCATCCAAGAGCAAGGCACAGGGGTGAGCCCGGCCCCATGCTCTGCAGGAGGAAGGGAGGGTCACATCTCATCACAGCCTCGCTGACGGCCTCAGGCCACTGCCAAAGCCAGCAGCAGCCCCGGAGCAGCGCCAGGCCTGGAACGAGCATTTGCGTGTGCGAGGGGGGGGGGGGGTCTCAGCAGTTGGAGGCCAGGGGAGAGCTCACCCTGGCAGCTGTTCTCACTCGCGTGTGTGAAGTTGGCTTTCCCAGAGCTGGGCTCGTAGCCATCGATGCAGCTGCAGGAGTAATTCCGAGCCACTTTAGTGCAGATTGCGTGGGGTCCGCAGTCTGCCGGGCTCGGGCCCTGACACTCGTCAATTTCTGCAACACAAGAGGGGAGGGAGGGAGGGAGACATTCCTGTATCACCCACCTATACTGAGCTGGGTGACGGGACCCAGGCGACCCGGCCCCTTTGAGCTTGACAATCACAGGCCTGATTCTCAGCTACGCTCAGGCCATACTAGGCTGCTCTGGCAGCGGAAAGGCCACTCGAGAAACTGGTGTATTGAAAACTGTGTTAGCATCACAAGCTCTCACTTCACATCTCCAAGGGGCTTTCCTGGACCTGCTTGCGGGCTCGGGGGCTCAGGTGACAAGTATGTGATCTGGGGTTTTCAGCAGTGTCTGCCAAAGAGCCAGCCTAGAGCAAAGTGGGGTTAGTTGTGCCCGTCTGCCTTCAGGAGCAGCCTGCTTTGTCTCTCTCTGTTTGGGGTCCTCGTGTGCCAGGGTTCTGGATTCTAAGAATAACCCAGTGTTGAGCTGCAGCCTGCCAGCGAGAGGGTGTGATGCTTTGTTTCTAACTGTGTGCGTGTGCCGTGAACAAAACAGAGGGAAGGGACCTTCAGACCCCAGAACAACCACCGTGGCCTCTATGAGCCAAGCCCCAATGGGGCCAAGATTTCATAGAATCATAGAATCTCAGGGTAGGAAGGGACCTCAGGAGGTCATCTAGTCCAACCCCCTGCTCAAAGCAGGACCAACCCCAACTAGATCATCCCAGCCAGGGCTTTGTCAAGCCTGACCTTAAAAACCTCTAAGGAAGGAGATTCCACCACCTCCCTAGGTAACCCATTCCAGTGCTTCACCACCCTACTAGTGAAAAAGTTTTTCCTAATATCCAACCTAAACCTCCCCCTCTGCAACTTGAGACTATTACTCCTTGTTCTGTCATCTTCTACCACTGAGAACAGTCTAGATCCATCCTCTTTGGAACCCCCTTTCAGGTAGTGGAAAGCAGCTATCAAATCCCCCCTCATTCTTCTCTTCTGCAGGCTAAACAATCCCAGTTCCCTCAGCCTCTCCTCATAAGTCATGTGCTCCAGCCCCCTAATCATTTTTGTTGCACTCCGCTGGACTCTTTCCAATTTATCCACATCCTTCTTATAGTGTGGGGCCCAAAACTGGACACAGTACTCCAAATGAGGCCTCACCAGTGCCGAATAGAGGGGAATAATCACGTCCCTCGATCTGCTGGAAATGCCCCTACTTATACAGCCCAAAATGCCGTTAGCTTTCTTGGCAACAAGGGCACACTGTTGACTCATACTCAGCTTTTCATCCACTGTAACCCCTAGGTCCTTTTCTGCAGAACTGCTGCCCAGCCATTCGGTCCCTAGTCTGTAGCAGTGCATGGGATTCTTCCGTCCTAAGTGCAGGACTCTGCACTTGTCCTTCTTGAACCTCATCAGATTTCTTTTGGCCCAATCCTCTAATTTGTCTAGGTCCCTCTGTATCCTATCCCTACCCTCCAGCGTATCAACCACTCCTCCCAGTTTAGTGTCATCTGCAAACTTGCTAAGGGTGCACTCCACAGCATCCTCCAGATCGTTGATGAAGATATTGAACAAAACCGGCCCCAGCACCGACCCTTGGGGCACTCCACTTGATACCGGCTGCCAACTAGACATGGAGCCATTGATCACTACCTGTTGAGCACGACCATCCAGCCAGTTTTCTATCCACCTTACCGTCCATTCATCCAGCCCATACTTCTTTAACTTGCTGGCAAGAACACTGTGCGAGACTGTATCAAAAGCTTTGCTAAAGTCAAGAAATAGCACATCCACTGCTTTCCCCTCATCCACAGAGCCAGATATCTCGTCATAGAAGGCAATTAGGTTAGTCAGGCATGACTTGCCCTTGGTGAATCCATGTTGACTGTTCCTGATCACTTTCCTCTCCTTTAAGTGCTTCAGAATTGATTCCTTGAGGACCTGTTCCATGATTTTTCCAGGGACTGAGGTGAGACTGACTGGCCTGTAGTTCCCCGGATCTTCCTTCTTCCCTTTTTTAAAGATGGGCACTACATTAGCTTTTTTCCAGTCATCCGGGACCTCCCCCGATTGCCATGATTTGTCAAAGATAATGGCCAATGGCTCTGCAATCTCATCGGCCAACTCCTTTAGCACCCTCGGATGCAGTGCATCCGGCCCCATGGACTTGTGCTCGTCCAGCTTTTCTAAATAGTCCCGAACTACTTCTTTCTCCACAGAGGGCTGGTCACCTCCTCCCCATACTGTGCTGCGGAGTGCAGCCGTCTGGGAGCTGACCTTGTCTGTGAAGACAGAGGCAAAAAAAGCGTTGAGTACAGTAGCTTTCTCCACATCCTCTGTCACTAGGTTCCCTCCCTCATTCAGCAAGGGGCCCACACTTTCCTTGACTTTCGTCTTGTTGCTAACATACCTGAAGAAACCCTTCTTGTTACTCCTAACATCTCCAGCTAGCTGCAACTCCAAGTGTGATTTGGCCTTCCTAATTTCACTCCTGCATGCCTGAACAATATTTTTATTCTGCTCCCTGGTCATTTGTCCAATCGTCCACTTCTTTTAAGCTGCTTTTTTGTGTTTAAGACGAGCAAGGATTTCACTGTTAAGCCAAGCTGGTCACCTGCCATATTTACTTTTCTTTCTACACATCAGGATGGTTTGTTCCTGCAACCTCAATAAGGATTCTTTAAAATACAGCCAGCTTTCCTCGACTCCTTTCCCCCTCATGTTATTCTCCCAGGGGACCTTGCCCATCAGTTCCTGGAGGGAGTCAAAGTCTGCTTTTCTGAAGTCCAGGGTCTCTGTTCTGCTGCTCTCCTTTCTTCCTTGTGTCAGGATCCTGAACTTGACTATCTCATGGTCACTGCCGCCCATTTGGGGAGATTTAGGAGTTCAGGATCCTGACACAATTTTAGGGGTTCATGTTTGAAGCTGAGTTGCCCAAGGGGTGGGAACACTGGGACTTGGCAGAAATCCCCCTCAGGTTCCAACCACAGAGGAACACACAGGCATTGCCAGCCTGGGTCAGCCCCAAGGCCCATCTACCCCGGTATCCCGTCTGCGACGGGTTCAACAGAGGAAGGTATAAGCATCCCGCAGCAGCAGGCGGGGGGATAATCTGCCCCCATGAAGGTCTCCTCCTGGTCTCTAATAGTCGGAGGTTGGCTTAGGCCCTGAAGTGGGAGCTTTTCCCTCCCTCCCAGAATTATTGTCCATTAACTAGCACAGCTCCAGGCATTGTCGTTCCCCATAGAAACAGCCAGTCCCTCTTTAACACTCGACACAGTCACAGCCTCCTTGCCGCGGTAGCAGTGAGTTCCAGAGGTTACTGCTGCCCCGGGTGGAGGAGTATTTCCTTGTATCTGCTTTGAATTTGCTCCCTTTCAATTCAATTCAACCGACAGATGCCCCCTGCTCATTGGTCTTTGTAAAGCTCGTGATTTTCTAAAATAATCTGATTTTTTTTTAAATGCTTGGGATTGTCATCACGAGCTCAACCGTGCACTTAAGAGCCGCTGGAGCCAAATGAAGTGCGTAGCTGTGCAGGGATGGAGCTAAGCATGTGCTTTGCTGACTCGGGGGCTCAGGGAGCACAGACAGGGACCAGCACAAAGCGATTTAGCAGCTGGCAGCTTCCAGCATCCCCCGGTGGAGACACCAGCATGTGGGTATCCCCTGCCAGGGGACTTGCATTGATGCATGCGCCAGCTTCACCGTGCAAAGGGGTCTCTAAATCCACTGGACTGCGAGCCCAGAGAGACCTCTCGGTCTGTGCCCGGGACAAACTCCCTGCCCTGGGGGAGCGACGCGGAGCTGGCCAGCCCGTGTGTCCCCGCGCCAGGCTGCTGGAAGCCAGGGTGTCTCAGGGAAGCCTGGGGCTGGGCTGGCAATGCCGGTCCCAGCACATCCCCCCTCAGAGCGCTGCCCTGGGGGAGCGACATGGAGCTGGAGCAGAGAGAGCCTGGAGCAGGGGCCTGGTGCAAGGCCCGAACCAAAGTCACCAACACTCACACCCCGTCACAAAGCAGAGGCTCGCCTGCAAGTTCACCGTCCGGTGCATGAACTCGGCGCCGGTATTGCTGCCATTGCCAAAACTCAGTGACTGTGCAACCACATTGCAGCACAAGATTCCCCTCATTGTCTAGCACACGTAGGGTGAGCTGATGTCCCGATTTTATAGGAACAGTCCCGATTTTTGGGTCTTTTTCTTATATAGGCTCCTATTACCCCCCACCCCCTGTCCCGATTTTTCACACTTGCTGTCTGGTCACCCTAAGTGCATGATAAGATGGTTTGATGGATGGGGAATGTTTTGTCTGAAGCATGAGGAGTAAAGTACAAAGCCAGGTGGTGACTAAGGGAAGTTTTGTCTGAAGCAGCAGGAGAAAGGCACAAGGGGGGGGTAACAAGCATGTTGTGTAACACACAAGCTGGTACGTAGGTTGTTTATCCCAGACGGTTTGTCTCAGTCTGTGACTGTCGGGTCCATGGTCAGAGGCAGACGTGTGGCAGTGTCCCTGTGGCATCTATGGGCGCTGGCACCGGGCTCCATTGGCGATTAACCTGGCCGAGTGCCTTCCCCACTGATCCGGCTCTGTGGGCTGTCTGGCACGTCGATGGAGATCTGCCGGGCCGGCGACCCGCCCAGAGCCGGGACAGCCCACGGAGCCGACGAACGCCAACCCCACGTCCCCGCACCACACTGCTGGAACTGGGGGTGCCTCGGGGACGCCTGGGGCTGGGCTGGCAATGCCAGTCACAGCACATGCCCCCTCAGCGCTGCCACGCAGGGAGCTTGGGGCGTGGGAGGGTCCCTCGAACTAGCAGCTGCGCCCCCTAGAGGCCAGAGCAGAGCATGGCTGCTTTAGCCCAATTCCCAGAGCCGTTCCTGGGGCCCCTTCCCAGTCTCGGGGGGGCACTAGCAGCTCAGATGCTGCGTGCTGGGGCCAGCCAGGGGCCCCTCCCCTCTCCCCAGCGCATCTCTGCAGCATGAGGAGTTTGCTCCGTGGGTCTGTTTCTAACCCCCAGGGTTTATTCCCTGTCCAAGCGCCGGGCACAGGGGTGAGCCGGCCCCATGCTCTGCGGGAGCAGGTGAGGGTCACGTCTCATCACAGCCTCGCTGACGGGCTCAGGCCACTGCCAAAGCCAGCCGGAGCCCCGGCGCAGCGCCAGGCCTGGAACGAGCATTGGTGTGTGTGGGAGGGGGAGTCTCAACCGCGCCGGGGGGGGGGGGGGCAGGGGAGAGCTCACCCTGGCAGCTGTTCTCACTTGCGTGTGTGAAGTTGGCTTTCCCAGAGCTGAGCTCGTAGCCATCGATGCAGGTGCAGTAGTAACTTCCAGCCACATTCATGCACGTTGCCTTAAGCCCACAGTTTGGCGGCCTCGGCCACAGACACTCGTTAATATCTGTAATGCAGGAGAGGACACTCTGTACAGTCCTGGCAGGGAGACGTTCCCCGTATCATCCTCCCAGCCCCACGCACTGAGCTGGGTGACAGGACCTAGGCGACCGGGGCCCTGAGCGGTTAGTGATTAAGGCGCTGATCCTCAGTTCCCCATTTCTGCTGCTGGAATGTCGGAAACAGCCCCCTGAGCCTCCTGTCCCAGGTACGGGGGGCGGGGTTCAGCCTCACAAACACCTAGATCCCCCTGGTGGGGGGGGGGGGCGTGGGCTCCAGGCTCCCTGTGTGCTGGGGTGGGGGGGAGATGACAAGCTGCCTCGCTTCTGCCCCCTCCCTCCTTGGATCCCTGCATGGTGTGTGTGTGTGTGTGTGTGTGTGTGTGAGAGTATAGCCAGGGCTGCCCCATTCTGCTCCCGTGGGGCCCCTCTGCCCCTGGACACCCGGGGGCTGATTAGGGCCCAGGCTGGGATTCAGATGGGTCAGTGTGATGGGCCCCCCCCCATCCCTGTGCCCAATTCACAGAGCCCAAGACTCCTGGCTCCTGCTGCTCACTCTGGAGGCCCCGGTTCGATCCCCAGGAGGGCGACCCTCACCCGTGCTGCCCCCCCCCCATTCCCCAGCCAGGCTGAGCACCCCCAACGGGCGCTGGAGTCAGTGGAGTTGGCTGCTCTGGCCCTTAATGCCCTGCTCTGTCCCAGCCCCCCCAGGACAACGTGGGAGCCCCGTTACCATGACAGGGCTCTGTTGTGTCGGTGAAGAAGCGATTCTTTCTTGGCCGGTATCCATCCAGGCAGGTGCAGTGGGTGTTGTTCACACACTTGGCGTTTGGTGGGCATAGAATATGGTTGTTGCAGTCCTCAGTGGTACCTGCAGGGGCGGGAACAGCTGGGCAGGGTCAGCCAGTGCAGAGCGGCTCCCCCGCGCCCACACGCACAGTGGGGTCGACTCCTTTCACACGCCCCAGTCACTGATTTTCCTCCCTGGGCGCCTGGCAAACAGCCCCGACGCCATCCACCGCCGGGCAACAAGCTGCCCTCGGCTGACCAGGAGGCCTTGGCTACCCGAGGGTGCCCCCAGCACAGACAGGCAGAGCCGCCGGAGCCGGGCATCGGTTCAAGTGAAACGTTTTCGATCTCACCCAATTTTTCTCCTCTTTATTGCTGTTGTCATTACTCTCGTTAGCATCAATACCAAACCAAAACCTCGCTTCAAACCGGAAAACGGGAATTTTTCATCTTGAAAATTATTTCATCTTCCCGCGCCCACACCGTGCAATTTTTTCCCGAGTCAAACCAAACATTCCTCTGAACCGAATCGGCATTTTCTGGGAAAAAATGGTTTCTTGGGAAATTCCTGCCCGGCTCTGCTCTGGATTGACTGAGAGCGGAATCGGGCGCGAGGCTCGTTTGGATCCTGAGCTGCCTCCCATGACCCAGATTGTGACCTGCCTACGGGGGGCTCCTGGATCCTTTAGCTGCCCGGTGTTTGGGGGCTCCGCTGGGACCCGTCCCTCTGACCATCGTGAGGGGAAGGATCCCGGCGCAGCTTAGCCGGCTGCAGGGCTCGGGATGGGAGCAGACGGAGCAGGGTGGGTGCAGCACTGGGGGACCCCAGTGGGTCGATGGGAATTTGCCCGAATCCTGTCTTGGGATTTGCAGCAGAGCTGGGCTTGGTCGGGGCGCAGAGTCCTGATCCCAAATGCCCCCCAGCCGGGCACGTGTGTCCCAGGTTTCAGATCAGCCCGATTTTAGAGTGAGAGGGTACCAACAAATGCCACTTCTAACGTCTGGGCCATCAAGGGTTTGATTCGGGCTGGTCAATAACATGGCCCTTGGCTACAAAGGGGATCTGCCCCTCATCCCAGCCCCCAGTGTAGAGCCCTGGGCCCCAGTGTCTGTTCTCTGCTGGCCACGGAGCTGGGGAGGGAAGGTGAGGGCTACACAGGGCACCTTCTCCTCTCCCCTGCACGCACCCACCGTGCTCTATAAACCCACCCCAAGACGCCCACGCCAAGGGGCTGCTCCCGGCTCGCCAGCCCCCGACTCTGCTCTCCTCCCACAAGGGAAAGGGACCGGAGGGGGCGGAGGCCGGAGAGCCCGGGCAGCCGGGAGCGCTCGGGAAGGTTAGCCAGGAGGAGTCAGTCTTACCTGGGACGCCATTATTCTGGGCCACGGTGCCCCACAGGCACAGGGCGATGCAGAGCCCTGGAAGGGAGAGGGACAGGGTAAGGCACCATGGGCAGATGATAACAGCCACTCAGCTGCATACACCCCCAGCCGCCCCAGTCCTGCCAATCCCGGGCCAATGGGCCAGTCAGTGCCCTGACGATGGTGGAATTAAAAATTCTGACACTTGGTGCTCTGGGAAATCAGCCCCAGCTCCAGGAGCCCCACCACATGGTACCCCTACTGCCCGGAAGCTCTTAACCGCCACGGGTGGCGGGGGAACCCCACCACTTTTAAATTTTAGGTACCCTGCCGCCCAGCGAACCCTCTGCCCACTGCCCAGTGCCCCCACCCCCTCTGCCCAGAGCTGCCCCCTGAATTCCCCAAGAGACCCACTCTCCCAAGCCCTGCCCCCCGGCCCGCACTCACTGTCCCCCTGGGAGGTGACGCTGGCTGCCGGGCAGAGCGGGGAGCACTCCAGAAGCAGGGCTGTGTGGGGCTGTCTCCCCCTCAGCAGACCCTGCCCCCTGCTGGGATCTGGTAGCGGCAAAATTTGAATGTTTAGGCACCCATAGAATGCCGGAGCACTAGGCACGTGCCTACTCTCCCCATTGTGCCGGGTGGTGCCCAGAGCTCACCAAAATCAGGGCCCCCATTATGCCAGGTGCTGCCCAGAGCCGAACGGGATCAGGGTCACATCACACTTGGTGCTGCACAGTGTCACGGAGTGTGGGGGAGTCTGCGCCTGCACCCCTCTTCCCCGGATTCACTGGGAGTCTCAGCCAGCCAGTAGAACAGAAGGTTTATTAGAGATGCCAGGAACACAGTCCAAACAGAGCTTGTCAGTACATCCAGGACCCCTCAGTCGGGCCCTTCCGGGGGGCAGGGAGCTTAGACCCCAGCCTGGGGCTCCCTGCGTTTTACCCCACAGCTCCAAACGGGGGGCAGGGAGGCCAGACTCTGTCTGTGCCTCCCTCCATGTTCCCCAGCTAGCTCCAAACTGAAACTGTCAAGCCCCGCCTCTCTTCTTTGTCTCCTTCCCGGGCCAGCAGGTCACCTGATCCCTTTGTTCGAACACCTTTAGCTCTTACCTTTGCACAGAAGGGGGTCAGGCTATTAGTTGCTAGGAGACAGAGTGTCGGCCATTCTCTGTGTCCAGGCCCCTGCTCTAGGGCTCTGTAACAATCATGCACCCTTGTCCCACCACCTAGAAACTCAAGCACTGCATAGGGAAACCGAGGCACCCACACAGTACTCAGGGAAAACATTAACAACAGTCCTAGTTCGTCACACACAGACAGACAGTGAACCAGTCTGTGACCCAAAAGGCTCATGGCAATAGGCAAAGGGAGGAGCATTCTCTCCACTTTACAGATGAGGAAACTGAGGCACAGTGAAGGGTAAGGACTTGCCCGGTGTCACCCAGTGCGTCCATGCAATGGACAAACTCACTTGGAAAAGGGAAGCACCAAGTGGGGGATGGGGAAAAAGACAACATAGTCTGCTTTTAATCTGCTTTTTACTCAGGTATCGGCCCAGATCTGCCACCTCCTGCTGGTGTTTATTTATAGCCTGTTGCTTTGAATCATTAACCACATGCGTTGTGAAGAACCACAGAATAGAGGATAGGCAAACAGAGGGAGTTTGCCTGGGAACCCTCCGAGAGGGTGAGTGCTGCATTAAGGGGGCTGTGCTGTGAGCTGGTGGGGTGAATATTCGAGTGTCTGTCTGCTGTGACCCATTTGTTTGACCATGTGGGTGTTTGTTTGAATAGTGTGACTGTTTGATTGAAAAGTGTGAACTGGGAGTGCTTTGTTCCAAGTGGGCCCCGAGTTACTAGATCACAGGCCCTGGTTCTCATGGGGGGGACTTCAATCACCCCAATATCTGCTGGGAGAGCAATACAGCAGTGCACAGGAAGTTTTTGGAAAGTGTAGAGGACAATTTCCTGGTGCAAGTGCTAGAGGAACCAAGTAGGGGCAGACATCTTCTTGACCTGCTGCTCACAAACAGGGAAGAATTAGCAGGGGAAGCAAAAGTGGATGGGAACCTGGGAGGCAGTGACCATGAGATAGTCGAGTTCAGGATCCTGACACAAGGACGAAAGGAGAGCAGCGGAATACGGATCCTGGACTTCAGAAAAACAGACTTTGACTCCCTCAGGGAACTGATGGGCAGGATCCCCTGGGAGGCTAATATGAGGGGGAAAGGAGTCCAGGAGAGCTGGCTGTATTTAAAGAATCCTTATTGAGGTTGCAGGAAGAAACCATCCCGATGTGTAGAAAGAACAGTAAATATGGCAAGGGACCAGCTTGGCTTAACAGTCAAATCCTTGCTGATCTTAAACACAAAAAAGAAGGTTACAAAAAGTGGAAGATGGAGGAGTGAAATCAGGAAGGCCAAATCACACTTGGAGTTGCAGCTAGCAAGAGATGTTAAGAGTAACAAGAAGTGTTTCTTCAGGTATATTAGCAACAAGAAGAAGGTCAAGGAAAGTGCGGGCCCCTTACTGAATGCGGGAGGGAACCAAGTGACAGGATGTGGAGAAAGCTAGTGTACTCAATGCTTTTTTCGCCTCTGTCTTCATGAACAAGGTCAGCTCCCAGACTACTGCACTGGGCAGCACAGTATGGGGAGGAGGTGACCAGCCCTCTGTGGAGAAAGAAGTCGTTCAGGACTATTTAGAAAAGCTGGACAAGCACAAGTCCATGGGGACGGATGCACTGCATCTGAGGGTGCTAAAGGAGTTGGTGAATGTGATTGCAGAGCCATTGGCCATTATCTTTGAAAATTCATGGTGATTGGGAGAGGTCCCGGATGACTGGAAAAAAGCGAATGTAGTGCCCATCTTTAAAAATGGGAAGACGGAGGATCCGGGGAACTACAGGCCAGGCAGCCTCATGTCAGTCCCTGGAAAAATCATGGAACAGGTCCTCAAGGAATCAATTCTGAAGCACTTAGAGGAGAGGAAAGTGATCAGGAACAGTGAGCATGGATTCACCAGGGGCAAGTCATGCCTGACTAACTTAATTGCCTTCTATCACTAGATAATTGGCTCTGTGGATGAGGGGAAAGCAGTGGACGTGTTATTTCTTGACTTTAGCAAAGCTTTTGATATGGTCTCCCACAGTATTCTTGCCAGCAAGTTAAAGAAGTATGGGCTTTTTTTTTGTGAGTAGCCCCAGGGGCAGGGTAAATCACTCTTCTCGGACCCTGCGGTACACTGGGCATGTGGCTCTTGGGGAGAGCCAGCACTGTATGGGAGGCCTGATAATCATTCGTGTTCCCACACTTTCCACAGGATGTGATCATTATGGAAGATAACTTGTTGCTGAGGGTCAGCAGGGAATTAAGGGAGGGTCTTCTCCAAGACTTCGGCTTCCACCCTGGCCCCTATGCAGCTTGCCAGTGTGCAGCTATGGTCCCGCTCCCCCTGCCCCCTCCTCCCATGACGGCACAGTGGCGAGGGAAAGTTACCGTTAATGGGGCAAGAAACAAAGCAGCTCTGCCGAAGAACCTGCAGCAGCGGATTGCCCAGTATCTCCACGAGAGTTTCCTGGCGATCTCTGAGGGAGATTCCCCTGAAGTGAGGGAGTCAATCAACAGCCTGTTCCGCTGCTCAGACTAGGCATGCGGTGGGAGACAAGCCTGCTTTCTGCAACCCTCCTTTCCCCAACAACTCGCTTCAGGGATTCCTAAAATCAAATCCACTTATCAGGGGCCTCCTCTCCTGTTTGTGCTTCGCCAACATCAGACAGCTGTGACTGGCTAGCCTCCTCTGGGGTAGAGAAGAGCTCCTGGCTGCATGCATCTCTGACCTCCGAGTCATCCTCTGCCTCTGGGTCCCCCTCCACATCCTCGTCCAAGATTTACTCCTCCTGGCTCGGTCCACTTTCGATTGGCATGCATGCCACTTGAATCCACAGTGGTCTTTGCAGTGGAGGTGGGGTCGCTGCCGAGTATCGCATCCAGCTCTTTGTAGAGCCATCAGCTCGTGGGCGCAGCAGTGGTTTGCCTCCCCCGCCTTGTGGTAGGTGTTCTACAGCAACTTCACTTTGACCTGCACTGCAACGTGTCCTGGTCATGGCCCCTTTCTGTCGTGCATCGTGAAATCTGTCCGTAGGTATCATAATTCCTACGGCTGTAGAGCAGCTGGGACTGGACAGCCTCCTCTCCTCAAATATTGATGAGGACCAGAAGCTCGTCATTGCTCCAAGTGGGGGATCGCCTGGTGTGTGGAGCAGGCACGGCCACCTGGAAAGATGCACTGAGACCACTGCACACGTCACCGAGCAAACAGGAAGGGGACTTTCAAAATTCCAAAGGAATTTACGGGGTGGGGATGATGGTTGGTCACCTGAGGTCAGGGCAGTAGAGTTCAAACTGATGACCAGAGAGGAGAGAACAGGCATTGTGGGACACCTCCCGGAGGCCAATTGCAGCGCTGTAATTGACCAGGGTGTCTACACGGGCACCGCGGCTCTGTAGCCCCGGCGCAGAAAGCTCTACGCCTCTCGTCAGGGTGCTTTTTTTACAGTGCTACAACTGCGCAGTCTCTGCGCACGAAGTGGCTTGGCAGTGTGTACACCTCGGGAGTTCCAGCGCAGAAGCTGCTTTACTGCGCAGAGACTTGCCAGTGTAGACAGGGCCTAAGATGTTTCCAGCAGTCACCCTGGGCAGGGATTCAGTGTAAGAATGAAACCTGATTAACTCACTTCCCTGCCTTAAATAGGATTTATATATGGTGGGAATCCTTTGTTTCCTAGTTTGATCACCACCCCCTATTAATGGAAAAATACCAGTAGTCCAGTACCAGGTGACATGATCACATGACCCTGCAGTGTCAAAGCAACATCCCAGGAAGCTTCTCAGGAAGGTGGGAGATTAGCATCCTCAAAGTTCTCTTGTCTGTATTAAATGGTCAATTAAGGCTGATTGCCTACTGTCTGGTGGATGTTCCCCAGGTGTAAACCCGCTTGTAATTGTTACATAGTCAATATTCCTAACTTCAGATACAGAATTGGTACATGCATACAGATAGGATAATCATATTCAGTAAATCATAACCTTTCCAATGACACCTCCCATGACCCATCTTGCATAGAACACACCTGTTATGCCAGATTCGTATCATAACAATATCTCTATGAAGAATATGGGGAGTAGTGTCACATCTGGGTTTTCCCTTCTGTTGGTAAACCGTATGGTCAGTTGCTCGACCACACTTATCAAATATCCAATCTCGGTCTGGTTTATTGCTAAAAGTCAGTAATAGCTAAGTCTGGGTGTCTGTCACGGAGGTCATGGAAGTCATGGATTCCGTAACTGTCCATGACTTCCATGACTTCTGTATCAGAGGGGTAGCTGTGTTAGTCTGGATCTGCAGAAGCGACAAAGGGTCCTGTGGCACCATATAGACTAACAGACGTATTGAAACATAAGCTTTCGTGGGTCAATACCCACTTCTTCGGATGCAAGCAGTGGAAATGTCCAGAGGCAGATATAAATGTGCAGGGAGGATTCAGGCTAGAGATAACGAGGTAAGCTAATCAGGGAGGGTGAGGCCCTCTTCTAGCAGTTGAGGTGTGAACACCAAGGGAGGAGAAACTGCTTTTGTAGTTGGCTAGCCATTCATAGTCTTTGTTTAGTCCTGAGCTGATGGTGTCAAATTTGCAAATGAACTGAAGCTCTACAGTTTCTCTTTGGAGTCTGGTCCTGAAGTTTTTTTGCTGCAGGATGGCTACCTTTAAATCTGCTATTGTGTGTCATGGGAGGTTGAAGTGTTCTCCTACAGGCTTTTGTATATTGCCATTCCTTATATCTGATTTGTGTCCATTTATCCTTTTGCGTATGGACTGTCCAGTTTGACCGATGTACATAGCAGAGGGGCATTGCTGGCATATTATGGCATATATAACATTGGTGGATGTGCAGGTGAATGAACCGGTGATGGTGTGGCTGATCTGGTTAGGTCCTGTGATGGTGTTCCTGGTGTAGATATGTGGGCAAAGTTGGCATCGAGGTTTGTTGCATGGCTTGGTTCCTGAGTTAGAGTTATTATGGTGCGGTGTGTAGTTGCTGGTGAGAATATGCTTCAGGTCGGCGGGTTGTCTGTTGGCGAGGACTGGCCTGCCTCCCAAGGCCTGTGAAAGTGAGGGGTCGTTGTTCAGGATGGGTTGTAGATCACTGATGATCCGTTGGAGAGGTTTTAGCTGAGGACTGTAAGTGATGGCCAGAGGAGTTCTGTTGGTTTCTTTCTTCGGTTTGTCTTGCAGCAGGAGGCTTCTGGGTACACGTCTGGCCCTGTTGATCTGTTTTCTTATTTCCTCATGTGGGTAGCGTAGTTTTGAGAATGCTTGGTGAAGATCTTGTAGGTGTTGGTCTCTGTCGGAGGGGTTGGAGCAAATACGGTTGTACCTCAGTGCTTGGCTGTAGACAATGGATCGTGTGGTGTGTCCGGGAGGGAAGCTGGAGGCATGTAGGTAGGCATAGCGGTCAGTGGGTTTTCGGTATAGGGTGGTGTTAATGTGACCATCGCTTATTTGCACCGTGGTGTCTAGGAAGTGGACTTCCCGTGTAGACTGGTCGAGGCTGAGGTTGATGGTGGGGTGGAAGCTGTTGAAATCGTGGTGGAATTCTTCCAGAGTTTCTTTCCCATGGGTCCAGATAATGAAGATGTCATCAATGTAGCGTAGATAGAGAAGGGGTGTGAGTGGACGAGAACTGAGGAAGCATTGTTCCAGGTCAGCCATAAAAATGTTGGCATATTGTGGCGCCATGCGGGTGCCCATAGCGGTGCCACTGGTCTGGAGGTATATATTGTCACCAAATTTGAAATAATTGTGCGTGAGGATAAAATCACAGATTTCAGCAACCAGTTGTGCTGTGGCATCATCAGGGATACTGTTCCTGACAGCTTGTATTCCATGACTTCTGTAGTGGCTGGTGTGGCTGGCCCTGGGCGGCCCCTGCTGGGACAGTCTTGGGCTACTGCACCCCCCCAACTCCCCAGCAGCAGCAGTAGTTTGGATTTTGGAGGGGCTCATGGCTGGAGCAGAGGGTTGGTGTGCGGGACGGTGCTTACCTTGTGGGGAGCTCAACGGAAGCAGTCGGCATGTTTCTGCAGCTTCTAGGTGAAGGGTCCAGGGGACTCTGTGCGCTGCCTCTGCCTGCTGGCACCGACCCCACAGCTCCCATTGGCTGTGTTTCCCAGCCAATGGGAGCTGTGGAGCCGGTCATGGCAGGGGCAGTGCACGGAGCCCCTTTAGCCTTCCCTCCTGCTAGGAGCTGAAGGGACAGTTCAGCTAGCCCCGCCAACCCTCCCCCCCACAGCACCAGCAGGGGTCCTGGGCCATGTGCTGCCACCTCCCCACCCCCAGTACCTGAGACAGCCCTCCTGGGCTGCCCCCTCCTGGTCCTGTGGTGCACCCCAGACCACCTCCCTCCAGCACCTGCGGTGCCCCTGGGCCACCCCACAAGAGCACCCGCAGACTCCAGGCCCAAGTTTTAGATAGGGGTATATAGTACAAGGCATGGACAGGTCATGGGCCGTGAATTTTTGAGACCTGTCCATGACTTTTACTAACAATACCTGTGACTAAAACATAGGCTTAGTAATAGCATATCACAGGAACAAAGGTTCAATACAACTCCAACTTCCGGGAACCTGTCTCCTGCAGCACTGCTGAATTCGCCTTACAAAGAAGGCTTGCATCCAAAGTCACACCCCTAAAGCTGTCCTTTTTATACCCAAACTGTTTACAAGGAAAGAGGAACTGTATGCATCCTTTGAGATTAGTCTTAACCTACCATCTTTCTACCTTGTTTTTCTGGTACCACGATACCCCTTAGCTTTTTGTTCTGGACTCAGGAATTCCAGGTACCAAGAGCGTGATGCACCTTGGCTTGTCCCATATATATTGTCCTTATCTTTGGGACACTCCAGTGAGAGTAACTCCCTGCCTGTTACTACAGTATAACACCCATATGTGCTGAACCTGACAGTTTTCCTAGCTAATGCAAGGTGTTATGGGATACTTAGCATAGGTGAACAAGACTATAGAAAGACACAGGCCACCATTCCAGGCCATGTAACTGCTAGAAGTGTATATACAATATAATGTTACATGCATTAAGCATATACTATGTATATTAATCTATGTAATGTGAATCATACCTATTGATCATGTGATATATTATATTAGCCCGGCATATATTGGTGAACACTTCAGAAATAGATTTAACCCCCACCTGAACAATTCAGCTAGTCCTAAGGACCCAGATCCAATGACCCCACCCCTCATTACAGTGCCGATAACCCCTTCGAGAGCTGCCCAGCCTTTGTCAGCTTCATGGCAGAGACACGTTCTGTGTGGGACTCTCATGATGGGCACAAACGCGGCACATACAACATTACGTTCTGCCAGCCTGGGAACTTACCGGTAGGCACTTGAGTGCTCCCTGGTGGTAGAGAGGGGAACAGGACAAGGAGGAGAAATACTTGAGAGAAATAAAAACTAAATACGTGTTTTAAAGATGTTATACACACAAATAAGCAACAGAGAAAGAGAGCGAGAGAGACAGAGAGAGACAGAGAGATGTCTCCTGGCCCCTGTCTATGGACCAACTTTTGCTTATTTACCCCACTGTGATTCTGGTGTAAATCCAATGAAGTCAATTCTTTCATTAAGAACTATTATTAGTGTAGTAATATTTCGAACTCCAGCAATGTGGCACTACAGAAACCTGGCTCAACCAGCTACCTGGAAATTCCCCTCGTGCAATTGCTCTATGTTACAGCCCCCAGGCAGGGTGGGCATTCCCAGAGGGGAGCGGTATGGCCAATGTACTCCTACACTCTGGCTATTGCCAGCGGCTGGAATGGTCTCTTTGGGCTACGGACAGTTGAGGATGAATCGGGGAAGGCTTTGGGCTTCTCTGCTTCCAGGGACCAGACTGATCCGCAGTTATCCCCTGGGATTCAGTAGCTGTGAAAGTGGTGGAAAGCCATCTGGGACCCCTCCACGCTCTGGTCTCACAGTGAGCCCATCTCAGATGAGTCCGTCTCAGCCAGCCCCAGGAATCTGGCCCAGTAAATCTAAGGGTGTTTCAGTGGGTCTGGATTTAGTCTCAGTTGGTGCAACGTGAGCATTGGAGGGAGCAGAGGAAATTGCACGTTACACCAATGGAGCGTATGCCTAGGGGTAAATTCTAGCTCGTGGAGACATACCTGGGCTTGCTCTGACCCAGCTGGCATGCCAAAAATTAAAGCGTGGCCGCGCTTGGGCGAGTAATAAGAGAGGCTCCCTGCCCCGACTACGATCCCATCCAAGACCACAGGAACCCACTCAGGGCAGCCAGCCCCTCCTGCCCCAATGCCGACACTTCTATTTCTAGCTAGACGAGAGCTAGCATGACTATGTCTTCTCAAGCTGGAACATTCACCTTCCAGCCCCAGCGCAGACAGACCCATGGGCCCCTCTGGACTCTCCTAGCCCCACCCAAATTCAGCCCATGGACTTTGTTCCACTCACCCAATGGATACACGTCACCCCGGGTTCCCATGGTGGCTCAGGCACTATCAGGGGAAGTCAAGTTCTGAGGATTCTGAGCTTTGCAGACTCCTTATCTTGGAGAACTTAGACAGGAACCCAAGTTGATTCATTTCCTGTTGCGTTATATCATATTAACCCACAGTACTGCACACATGAAAGCACTGTTTTCTCAGCAAGCCCTGCTCTCTTCCTCCTGCCCTACCACTTCTCCCAGACCCATAATCATAATCAGGGCTGAGGGGTCAGTCGGGGGGCTTGTGCTGGGTCCTGCCTGGTGTGAGAGATCAGGGAGGGGATTAAATTGGCAGCCTTGGGCTTGGCCGCCCTGCCCAGAGTGGGGAAAGGGCTTGGTCTTGTGGTGAGCCCTGCCCGGGGGTGGGAGGGAGAGTATTGGGGGGAAGGGGATGAGGGTGCTCTAGGCTGCGCCAGACATTACTGACATTGGTGCGTGTGGCAGCCCCCCGTCGTCCAGGCTGTGAGACAGTAGCTCAGAGAAGGGGGAGCTGCCCTGTGCCTCTCACTGGGGCAGAAAGGTAAGAGCTCAACATGCCTGTCCCTCCCCCTCCCTGAGACACCCAGGCTGTTGAGGTAAATAGCACCATATCACTCCACCCTTTCCCCCAAACCCCCACCCCCACCCCACCCCAGCTCTGCCTCAGGACCTGCCCCCACTCCTCCTGTTCCCCCAAGGATGCACCCCTGCCTCGCCTCTTCCTGCCCCCACCCTGCCCCCTTCCATTCCTTCCCTCCCCTCTCCGCCCCCTCCCCCCCAGCGCCTCCTGCATGCAGCTGAACAGCTGATCACAGCGGGCGGGAAGCACTGGGAGGGAGGGGGAGGCTTCCAGTGCCTATACACACACATTCTGTGAGGATGCATTTAAGTCCTACTACGCCTATTTGGAAATCCGGCCCTGCCCGAGGCTACACCCCAATGGTATGTCTGCACAGCACACTAAGCCAGGGCTCTGACTCAGGTTTAAGACCAAGCCCCACTTCGGTCCACACAGAAGTTAGTTTGACTCAGGCTCGCAGAGCCTGCTAGGGGGTGGGGGCAGAGCCGAAGTCCCACTGAGATGCAAGTCAGAGCCCAAATGTTTTGTAGTGTGGATGCAGCTCAGCTCCATGTCACCAGACTGAGGTGTGGAGAGTCTGCCAGCACTATCCCACAATCCCCTGGGACTGCGCTTCCCAGCCCTTCAATTCCAAAACTTGCCACTTGCTTCCCAGGAACCTTATGTGACATGGGGGTACTGAGAATGGCCGCATTTGTAAAGGACATAGAGACCTTCTGAGGAAATGAGCTTCAGAAGAGGTAGGTAGTCTTAGGGTGCAGGTCCAACACAGGCTGGTCTGGCCCCTCTCCTCAGCAAGGGGTCAGCTGCTGCTCTGGAGGTGAAAGGCTCTTGGTAGCTCCTTAACCACCAGGCCTTGTAATGTCCTAGGGACAATCCCCCTCTGGGTTCCTGACCAGGATGTCGGTTATTCTTTCCCTGAGGATCCACCTTTACGATTGGAGACTGGCCCATTTCCCAGGGCTTTGGGAGATGAGTCAGAGCTGCGGGACACCAGTGTGGTGGCTGAGGTGGGCCAGCTACTGCTCTCATTTACAGGTCAGGGCAGGAGTAACTCCACTGAAGTCAATGGGGTTACACCTGTTTTTTCTGTGGAATATTCCAGCTCCTAGGGGTGGTTCTAACAAAGCTTCCCACGCCCAGGAAAGACAGAGCCTGCTCCCTTCCCCCACCTCGAGGAGCAGCAAACAGCTGTTTGTAATGAACCAGCAGCTTCCTCTCCCATGCGAAGGCTGCAGTGTCTGGAGCTGGGCGGGAGCAGGGAGGTGTTTCAGACATGCCAGGCTCCCCTTTTCCTCCACATTCTTCATTGCTGTGTAAGGCCTTGGCTACACTTGCAGCTGTACAGCGCTGTTAGTTAAACCCGTGTTCGTACAGCTGAGTAGGGAAAGCGCTGCAGCCTGTCCACACTGGCAGCCGCCAGCGCAGTAACTACCACTGACGTGGCTACATTTGCGGCACTTGCAGCCGTATTGGGAGCGGTGCATTATGGGAATTCAGGTAGCTGCAACGTGCTTTTCAAATGGGGGGGGGTGAGGGGGACTTTGACAGGGAGCGTTTTGAGAGAGAGGGTTTTTTTTTGAAATCTCCACAGAGTGTCAGCTCATTATTTCCACACCTCCACATCCCCTGCCTCTCTCTCAGTCACTGAAAGCAAACAGCAGGGGCTTTGTTTGTTTTTAAAGAGCAGATAAAAGAGAGGAAACGGAGCCTTCCCCTTCCCCCCTCCCCCCCCCCCCAAGGCTTTGCTGCCGGCATTCCTAACGGAGCCCTCCCCTCTTTCCCCACCCTGCCTGCAAACAGTAGCTGTGTTTGTAAAGCTGTGTTTGTAGTAGCTCCAGACGGAGCTCTGAACTCCAACCCGGAAGTGCCGTTTCAAAACAAAGCAGCTTCCGGAGATCAGTAACTGCGTTGTTCCTCGGCTACACTGAAAGACCAACGTTCCACCCACTTCGCAACAGTTGCTATTCCTCTCGGGGAGGTGGAGTACATGCAGCGCTGTATCTGAGGAGATACACCGTTGCACGTGCCTTGCAAGTGTAGCCAGTTAATGAGTTACAGCGCTGCCGGCAGTTTTATTGTGCTGTAACTTGTAAGTGTAGCCAAGGCCTCAGTGTGGTTGGACTGAGCTCCCCTCTGAGGTGGAGTGATGAGCCTGGGGGATGGAGGTCAGGAACAGACTGTGTTTGTCTAAGCTCCCTCCTCTGCCTAGGAACTCAGCAGAGGGAACTGCTCTGCCAAAGTGATCCCTTTTGGCTGGGGTTGGGTTACAAATCACTTTAGTGCAGAGTGCAGGGGAATGGCATGTTGTCACCCTGGTTGTATGAGGAAAGGGCAGCAGAACTGTGCTTAGCCTGCCCTGATTGACGCTCACTCGCTAAGCAAGGGGGTAGGGATGCCAAATTGCCGTGAGAGTGAGAGAGAAAGAGGGTTGGGACAGGTGTCTGTATCCGGGGGTGTGGGCTCTGCCTAAAGAGTCCTAGATGCCATTTGACCCTTTCCCTCACCACTGTTTCAAGGCAGAGCTGATTAGACACACTGGAGAGTCCTTGTTCTGTTAAGAGGTTGCTAGAGCTGAAATTGCTGATAACCAGGTCTAGCCGCTGAGCCTTCGGGCACGTCGACGCTTAACACGCTGCATCGGCACAGCTGCACCGAGGCAAGAGTGTGCGCTGTGGCACTTTAATGAAGACACTCTAAGCTGATGGGAGAGAGCTTCTTCTGTCGGTGTAGCTAATCCACCCCCCCGAAAGGCGGTAGCTGTGTCGATGGGAGAAGCTATTCTGCCAACACAGCGGTTATGACGTTCCCCTCTGGTGTTATCTGGACCGGTGATCCGCTAGGCCTCTCCAGTCCTTGACTCTGGGAGCCAGCCTTACCCTGTTCTGCTGTGAGAACCTCCACTCCTGGGCTGTTCACGCACAGCCTCTGACATGTTAGCTGACATGCAAGCGAATGACACTAGCCAATATCTCCGGTCCCAGATACAAAGCTAGGAACCTCCATCTTGCAGTGTCCAGTTATGCCCACTGGACACTGAAAACTTATATGAGTTCGTCAATTTAACAAAGAAATTGATATGTACCAGGCTTGTTATCCTGAAGGGAGCCTCTGACACACTTCAAACCAAATGCACTGCTTCAGGTAGAATAAACTAACACATTTATTAACTATAAAGGTAGATTTTAAGTGATTATAAGTCAAAGCATAACAAGTCAGAGTGGTTACCAAAATAAAATAAAATATAAGCAAGCAGTCTAAACTCTCAACCCTATTAGACTGGGTAGCAACTAGATTAAGCAGTTTTTCTCACCCCCCTGGATATTGTAATCCTTAGTATACAGGTTTGTTCCTTAAACCTGGGCCAATCTCCTGTGTTGGAATCTTGTCTTCTTCTCAGTGTCTTGGTTGCTTGCAGCAGAGGTGGGGGCAGGAGAAGGGCCCTGTATGTGTCCACTCTGCTTGTTTTATACTCTCAGTCCATGTGCTTGTAGAACACAAGTCCAGGCACGTCTGTGGGGCATTGCTGAGTCTCTCCAAGCAAGGTTGAGCAATTCCCCTGTTGTGGCCTCATGCAGGTGAGTCATTGCATTGTAGCTCCCTTGTTGGACAATGGCTGTTGATGGGTTGTTTGACACCCCGCCCGGGTGTTGGCTACTTTCCTTGCTGTTGCCTCTGGGGAGCTAATATCTGGCGGATTCCCCAACTTACAGCATGTTTTAGTGACCGCCATACAACACAATTCTCATAACTTCATATGCATTAATAATATACATATATGGATAGAAATATGACTTCCCCCTGATACCTTACAAGGCATGATTTATATGTAAGATCATGATTATATGAAAATTGGGAATATGGGGTTACCATATGCTCCCCCAGATGGGATGGGAATGTCACAGCCCCACAAACACAGGGACATGCGGCCCAGGCCCAGTGGACATGGGGGTTGGGAAGAGATAAAAGTGGGGTGGGAGAGTGTTGGGAACAGAGCCAGAATACAGTACAGCATTTTGCTGAGCTGCTGGTAAGTTTAACCTTGGCTCAGTATTTCCCCCGGCTCTTGAATTTGTGCAACATACCAGGAAACCCAAGGAAAATGGAAGTGCTTGGTTTCAAGCAGAACTCTGTGGCTTCAGGGTGTGTGTGTGTGTGTGTGTGTGTGTGTTCGTGTGTGTGTGTAGCACTGGACGTCTACCAAACCCGGGTTGTATTTCTCTGTTGATAGGTGACCCTGGGCAAGTCCCGCCAGCTCCCCGAGCCTCAGTTTCCCCAACTGTAAAATGGGGTGAGCAATACTCGTCTCCTTTGCAATGGGCTCTAAGTGCTAATTATTGTGCTGCACAAACACCTACTGAGACACGGTCCCGACTCCGACGAGCTCACAGGCTAACCAGACTAGCCCAGAATGAGAGGGGGAAGATAAGGTACAGTGAGGGGCGGGGACTCAGCCAGCGTCAGTGGCCGAGTCTGAAAGAGAACCCAGGTCTGCGGACTGCGCTGCTGTAACCATTGGACCACTCTGCCTGTTAATCGGAGAGGCTGGGCTGCCATTTATCCCTGCGAGACTTGGCCAGGCGCCCTTTCCCATCCCCCTTCCCTCCCCCCCCCCCCCATTGTGCCTTTGGGGCTTTGCACAACAGAAATAACACGATCCAGCTGGGCCCAGCTTGATGCACGTTCACCAGCGCGTGAAGCCCAGGCTACGCACCACCGGCTGCTCAGGCGGCATCTAAACCAGAACACGGTGAGCACTAAGTGAGGGCTCATGTTATTTAAAGGGATACGACCCTATTCCTGTACACTGCCAGCCCCCCCCGCCCCGCAGCCCCGCTCCCACCCCAGAGCCCTGTTCCCCAAGTGTAACATCCTAAGCCGATGTCTCCTTGGCCTGAAAAACAAAATGCTTAAACAAGCCCCACCAGGCCAGAAAGGTCGCTCGCCTCCTTGCCTCTCCCAGGGCTTCCTGCTCCCAGGCACCCCATCTCTGACGCTGGCATCTCCATGCCAGGCATAGGGCAACTCCGAGGGGATGCTGGCACGGCTGCAGCAGGAATTAATATTAACGAGCATTGATCACTCCTAGCATGCACATGGCACTTTTTATTTCAAAGGAAGCCAGCCTCATTCGTCCCCATTTTATAAATAAAATTCTTCTTTTAAGAACCTGATTGATTTTCAGTGTCCTAAAAACCAAAGGGTTTGGTCTGTGCTCACATTGTAACCAACTGGTTAGTATATTAGTCTCAAGCCTCCCCAGGAAAGGGGGTGAAGGAGCTTGGGGGGATATTTTGGGGGAAGAGGGCCTCCAAGTGACCCTTTCCTGAATTTTTGTGTGAATCACGTTGTGGTGGCAGCAATACCGTCCAAGGACAAGGAAAGGAATTTGTGCCATGGGGAAGTTTTTAACCTAAGGTGGTAAAATATAGACTTAGGGGGGTCTTTCATGCAGGTCCCCACATCTGTACCCCAGAGTTCAGAGTTGGGAGAGAACCCTCACAGCCTGGTACTGGAACAGAGCAGAGGACCTCTTACTGTCTTGGTGCTGGTGGTGGGGACAGCAGACATGATAGATCGGATGTCTGAGGTTTCGTGCTGGACGTTCGGAATCCCTTGATCCATCTCCTGTACTCCTCTCTCACCTGGAGAGTGAGGGACACGGTCACTGCACTATGGAACTAATGCTGAGAAGATCAGACATGGCCACCACGAGGCCGGTGAAGGTGCTGGGTGGGCACTGACGCGGGCCATGGGCATTACTTGGCGATTGAGGAGACAGTGCATCAGGAAGATGAAGGCTCCCTGCAGGCTGTTGATGATGGTGTATAAATACGCCATGACCGTGGCTGCTGGGGCAACTTGGAGGAGACCAAGGCTCCATGTGCAGCCCAGAATGAAGAGCTGGGCGATGGCTTTAAAGGTCATTAACCTGGATAAAGGCAGATGGAGAGATCCCGTTACAATAACCCTACGGAGAGCAATTGGGTCAGGAGGATCTGGACAGAGTGCGGTGGAGCTACCAGCCCCAGCTTTCCTATGTGGGACAGGGTTACTGTCAATGCAAACACACTGGGAATTCATTCTTATGGATCCTAGATATACTGTTCCCCTCCTGCAATCCCTCACACCCTCCCGGTGCCTAGGAACTTCCAAACCAGGGCATCTGACTCTCCAGAATTGTTTTGTTGCCTTCTTACCTATGGTCTCTGAGGATGGACACATCTGCACTGCGGGAGGAGAATCTGTTTCTGGTGGGAATCATCCCCTCTCCTGTAATATTCCCTGGACGTTCTCGGTCCCTCCCCATGTGTGGAGCTGACAGCACAGCCAGGGCTGAGATGGATCAATGGGATCACAGAGGCCAGATGCTGCTCAGATATGGAGCCTCTTCAGTGGAGTCAGTAGTTATTTTGTGTTTACACTGGTGTAACTGAGAGCAAGATCTGACTCAGAGATTCCAGATCCTGCCTCTAGAATACTTCCTGCCACTTTCGGGCTGTGACAAATTCCCCACCCCCCCAACTTCCCCAGGGGTAGGGAGGAATATGTGGGGACATTTGTTCCAACCCCTACAAAAACCACTGCAGAGTGTAGCCCTCTCCCTTCGTCGTTCCTTGGGTCATTAACTAGACTAGATCACACTCTTGCTGTCTTCACCTGGCAAAACTCCTTCTGACTTCCATGGGAGCTGTGCCCGAGTAAAGGCTGTAGGCCTTGGGTTACAGCACAGGGACTAATCCCAGGACTGACCAGAGCAGATGAGCCAGGTGGGACCTAAGTGGGTCTTTCCTTGTGTTTTATGGGCCACGTTCTCCTCCCTGCTTCACTGAAATCAATGGGGTCACAGAGGTGAGAGGAGAATGGGGCCATATGGTTCTGTGAGGTAACCATCAGGATTATGGCACAGACTGGACCCAGGAAGCTCCAATGGAAGCCTCTCTCCAGCCTGAGCCAGCAGCTACAGGCAGGGAGGAAGAAGAAGGTGACTTGAATGGGGTTACTACCCTTTTTCAGACCTGGGGGCAGAGAGGGGGTGTCACAGGGCAGCTGGCTCTCAAAAGTGAGATGGATCTCAGCCTCCCTGTGACATGGCCGACTCTCTTGCGGGCAGCAGGCAAACAGCCCTCCCCATCTACCTCAGCATCTTCTGCTTTTAGCCACCACTTCCTGTTCCAGCTCCTCAAATGACCCTGTCTGGTGGATGCGCAGTATTGATGGAGGGCCAGACATGCAGCGGACGTACATTGGCCTCGCTGCACTGAAGGAAGTGGAGCTGCCCTGATTTACACCAGCTGAGGATCTAGCCTGGGGTTTCTAGAACACGATACACCCTGTTTTAGTGGAGTCACTCACTTCAGAGAGGGGATCCTCAGGGATTTTCACACAGTAAGAAGGTGCATTTGTTTCCTACCCATCAGCCCCACACACCCAGCCTGGGAGCTGGGAGTCAAGCTGGGATCTTTCTGGCTTGTTTTTCTGCATCATCAGTGGGGTGAGGAGTGTAGATGTCTGACAGGTGGGCAACTCAACTACAGCTCTCAGGGCAGCTTAGTGTCCCTGGGGATGGGAAGGGTCCCAGGGGGACATTCAGCTCGCAGGCAGGGAAATCTAGGTTCAAGTCAGACCTGGGGTGAGCCCGACAACTGCATGGAAGCCACATCCCAGCTCCCCTTCGGGATGGGCGCTGCACGTACTATTTGGAAGTTCCGTAGCCATCAGGATTCACCGCTGCAGAAATAGCCACCACCAGGGCTGGGAATCCGTAGCCGAACGGGTACATGAATCTCTTCTTGAACTGGCTGGCGCTGGTGTAATTCACATCCAGCTGAAGCAGGCTAGGAAGAGGTAGTGTAGGAGGCCAGCAATGACAGCACACGCCTCCTGGGGGAGACAGAGAACCCAGAGACACCGCAGCAGGGAAGGGAAAAGCTGAGTATGGGGGAGACCTGCCTGGGGGGTCACACTGGGATTCTTGTTAGCAGAGCTCTGCAGTTATAGCGCTTTGTGATCCAGAGATGGCAGGTTCCTCGGTCTATGGAGGGTCCTGCAGATGCGGAGCAGAGATTAGTGGTTAGAGCAGGGGAGCAGGGCTCAGGGGAGCCAGGTTCTGTTCCAAGCCCTGCCACAGATTCCCTGGGTGACCATGTGCAAGTCACACAGGAGAGGAATCGGGGCACAGGGACTCTGACATAGGGAGAGAACTGGCTGAACTCCAGGGATTGGAGACACTCAGACCACTGTGCCCCACGTGAAGGGGCCTAACGGGGTGGATACATCCCCCCGGGAATCCTCCCTTTGTCCTTCACAGCCCAGAATCCAGGGATCACAAAGGGGTTCAAAGCCACACACCCCAGCCCTGCCCTGAGGAACAGAGCAGGGGAGAATCAGGCCGTGCCCGACTGCGGGTGCGGGTCACCGGGGTGAGGAAGAGCAGGTCGGCCAGGAAGAGGCAGAGGCAGAGCTGCAGGTGGAGGGAGGTGCTGACGTTGCGGATGGAGCGGCACAGGAGGAAGGTGAGGATGGCGAGGAAGAGGCACAGCAGGGAGAGGGTCAGTCCCACGTAGGTGATGATGGTCAGTGAGTAACTCTCCTGTAACACAGGAAAGGGAGAATCACCAGTGAGCCCAGCCCAGCCCCCTCGGCTCCGACTCAGCCTCTCCCCCAGCAAAGCCTCCAGTCGCTCCAGGGAGAGCTTTGCCAAAGGCTGAGTGGGGAGCTCAGGATCCAGCCCTGTGATCTGAGTCTCACGGTGAGATACCGTCACTGTGCTGGGAGCCATTAGGACGGCGAAGCTGGAGAGATGGTCACAGCTGCAGGTGGTGCGAGTGCTGTTCGTGTGCACGACGGTGCAGCCGTCCGGAGACCAGCTGCAGTTCTCAGCCCCTGCCTTCCAGTAGACGCAGAGAGCCTCTTCCTCCTCTTTTTTAGCCTGGAAACACAACAGAATCATCCTCATCCTCACGGGACCACAGAACGTCGTTTCTGTTATCACACGTCTATAGCAAACCCGAGGCCACAGCTCCTGGGCTCTCCCCACGCAGCCCTCAGTGTCCACCGGGGCCATCCCGGTGCCAGCGGAGAGAGAACGCAGATCCTGCTGCTCCAAAAGCACAGGCCCTGCTATTGGGGCGAAAGGGAAATAAATCCTTGTTAGCTGTTAGCACTATAAGGAAAGTGGCACAAGGCTGAGCAGTTCTGACTGCATCCAGCAGAGGGCAGTGCTGCGTGCACACATACACATGTACACCCTAACCGCTTCGTTACCGTATCAAAGTGTTTCATGCTGATTCCCTGAAGCACAGTCTCTACAGAAAGCGGCTTTGCAGTTATTCCGGGCCAGGGGTGAGCTAGGCGGAGCTGTTACGCTAGAGCAGGGGTGGGCAAACTTTTTGGCCCGAGGGAATAGAAATTGTATGACAGGCTATGAATGCTCACTAAATTGGGGTTGGGGTGTGGGCTTTGGTTGGGGGTGTGAGCTCTGGGGTGGGGCTGGGGGTGAGAGGTTTGGGGTGCAGGAGGGTGCTCCGGGCTGGTATCGAGGGGTTTGGAGAGAGAGAGGGGGATCAGGACTCTTAAGATTTAG
This sequence comes from Chelydra serpentina, assembly GCA_037349315.1. Classification (NCBI taxonomy): domain Eukaryota; kingdom Metazoa; phylum Chordata; order Testudines; family Chelydridae; genus Chelydra; species Chelydra serpentina. The sequence continues at coordinate 1,994,652 of JBAIAC010000156.1, read as the reverse complement.
CCATTGGACTGTGCTACCCCCTCCCTCAGCGCCGCCAGGAACGCGCCCGGCTGGAAACGTCTAGCTGCAGGATGCAGAGATGAAGATTCAGTTTTTCTCAGTGAGACCAGGAGAGGGGCTGGCCAGGGATGAGCTTCCCCTGGTGCTGGAGAATTAGGGGCCCTGAATATGGCAGTTGAGGGTACATGTTACCCTGGTCCCCCACATCTCCATGTGGGGGTCTAGCTAGACAAGGGCGTCCCTGCCCTTTCCATTCTCTGGGCCCACTTCATACCAGAGATCTTGTAATGAGCCGTCTCCCCTCTGCACCCCCAACTCCTCACTGCTTGGGGCGCAAGCTGTGGGCCAGACGGGAACGAAGGTGTCAGCTCCATGGCCCACAGTCTGAGAACCACTGGCTCAGCCAGCAAGGAGCACTCCAGGGCTAGAGCCAGAGGCCAGGGCCCGGCCTGGGGATCCATGGGGAGAGAGGGAGGAACAGGGGAACCCAGACTGATGTCTGGTGCCTGGGAACCACTCTGTGTGTGGTTTGGGCCCTGGGTATCACCATCCCCAGGATGGTACCTTGTGTTGCTGCCCCAGTGACTGTATCACAGTGAAAAGACCAGGAGTACTTTTGGCACCTTAGAGACTAAGGCCTGGTCTACACTAGGACTTTATGTCGAATTTAGCAGCGTTAACTCGATTTTACCCTGCACCCGTCCACATTACGAAGCTATTTATTTCTACATAAATGGCTCTTTAATTCGATTTCTGTACTCCTCCCCGACGAGGGGAGTAGCGCTAAATTCGACATAGCCATGTCGAATTCGTGTTACTGTGGACGGAATTCAATGGCAGTAGCTCCGGGAGCTATTCCACAGTGCACCACTCAGTGGACGCTCTTGACAGCAATCCGAGCTTGGATGCTGTGACCAGCCACTCAGGAAAAGCCCTGGGAAAATTTGAATTCCTTTTCCTGTCTGGCCAGTTTGAACCTCATTTCCTGTTTGGACATCGTGGCGAGCTCAGCAGCACTGGCAACGATGCAGAGCTCTGCAGCCGTGGTGACCATGCCATCGCAGAGTAGGAAGAGAGCACCAGCTTGGACTGATCGGAAAGTCTTGGACCTGATCGCTGTGTGGGGCGATGAGTCCGTGCTTTCGGAGCTGCGATCCAAAAGACGGAATGCGAAAATTTATGAGAAAATATCCAAGGCAATGTCGGAGAGAGGATACATCCAGGATGCAACGCAGTGCCGCGTGAAAATCAAGGAGCTGCGACAGGCGTACCAGAAGACCAAAGAGTCCAACGGACGCTCCGGATCGCAGCCACACACATACCGTTTTTACGAGGCACTGCATGCTATGCTCGGTGGTGCTGCCACCACTACACCACCAGTGTCCGTGGACTCCGACGACGGGGTCTTATCTACGGCCACGTCGTCTGAAGTTTTTGCGGACGGTGAAGAAGAGGAAGAAGAGGAAGAGGGCGAGGCAGTCGACAGCGCTTTCACCGCTGATTTCCCCGACAGCCAGGATCTGTTCATCACCCTCACTGAGATCCCCTACGAACCCTCCCAAGGCAGCATCCCGGACCAGGAACCAGGCGAAGGATCAGCAGGTCGGTGTTTTAAACATTTATTTGGAATAGAATAGGCATGGTGTGTTATCAATGTGTTTTTATTGCTTACTTTGCCATAGGCGCTTTAGTTTTGAGTCGTTTCCAAGGCAACTACTTCAAAAAGTCTGTCAATATGTATGGGGATAGAGGAGAAATCCCCATCGGAGATCTCCGCGAAACTCTCCTGTAGGTACAGTGAAAGCTTTCGCATCAGGTTCCCAGGGAGAGCGGCCTTATTGTCTCCTCCATGGTAGGATACTTTTCCGCGCCATGCAAGCTGCAGGTACTCTGGTATCATTGCCTTGCATAGCATGGCGGCATACGGTCCCGGGGTTTGCTGGCATTCACGCAGCATGCGGTCTTTGTCTGTCTCCGTAATCCTCATCAGAGTGATATTAGTCATGGTGCCCTGGTTTGAATGAGTGGTTTTTTTAGTATAGTGACTTCTTGATTTTTCCTTTAAAGAACGACACCCGGTGGTTTCCAGCCACGCGGGGGGGCAGGAGCTGGGAGGCTAACCGTTGAAACTTAGCAGTGCGCAGGCAGGGAGAGTTCCCGGGACCGGCCACGTGGAGGGGGGGAAAGGGTAGGTGAGCCGTTCAAACACAGCGGTTCGCGGGCAGGGAGAGTTCCCGGGACCGGCCACGCGGGGGGGGGGGGGGGGAAAGGGTAGGCGAGCCGTTCAAACACAGCGGTTCGCGGGCAGGGAGAGTTCCCGGGACCGGCCACGCGGAGTGTGGGGGGTAACGGGTAGGCGAGCCGTTGTAGCTGAGCGGTTTTGCCAGCATCAGGAACTGGCCACTGCTAGGAACTGTGCTTGAAACATGGTAGTACCGCACTGCTGTGAAGTAAGCTCTCAGCAGTCCAAAGGCAACGGCTTACTGGTCTCCTGAGAGCCGATTTCCAGTGTCCAGCCCCGCTTGTGTGATCTGTACACCAGGACCCCAGGCACTCGGTATAAAGACATAATATTCGACCCTGTACTGAGTGCACATGTGATAGGTAGTGTGCATGGTCTTGTTCACAGGGAAAGAGTATAGGCATTGTTTGGGAAAATGTATCTTTCTGAGGAATTCACTCCCTTTCTCTCATCCCACAACTGCGAGTGTCTCCCGCCCTACCCCTGGATCGCCCTCCCAGAGGCTTGCGCAAATCAGGCGGCGCAAAAAAAGAACCCGGGACGACAGGTTTTCGGAATTGATGGTCTGTTCCCGAAATGAGGCGGCACAGCGGAGAGAGGACGTCTCAAGGTCCGAGCGAGCAGTCAGCGAACGGGAGCAGAGGGCTGAAGCTCGCGAGGACAGGTGGCGGCAGGAAGACCAGCAGATGACTCAAACGCTGCTTGGACTAATGAGGGAGCAAACTGACACGCTCCGGCGCCTTGTAGACATTCTGCAGGACCGGAGACAGGAGGAAAGAGCCCCTCTGTATGTTATTTCCAACCGCCCTCCCCCGCCACAAAGTCCAATCCCCCCCTCACCCAAATTCACTAGAACGAGGGGAGGCAGGGGCCGTGGAAATAATCACGCCACCCCTACGGACTGCTCCAGTAACAGAAGGCTCTCATTCCCAAAAATTTAGATGGGTCCTTTCCTTCCCTCCAACCACACCCCACTCCAGTCCCCGTCCAAGTTTCATCTCAAAACTTTGCTCTCCTTAATAAAATTTTTTGTTCTGAAATGTGCTGTTTCCTTGACTTTCTTTCAAAGGGCGGTTTGATTTAGGGGGAGGGGGAATGGGGATTTGTAATTTGAGACGATAGGCACCTGTACCAGGGTAGAGACAGGGGGAAAGGTTCAAGAGAAAGTCACACTCACATTGCATTCACTAGGCACACTTGTCATTCTGGGAGGGGGTTTTCATGTTCTCTATGCGGGGGGGCTCTGTGACTTTCTGGTGGGGGAGGGTGGCTGCAGATCTTTTGCGGCCAGCAATAGCCGGCATGACAGATCCATGCAGCAGGGGATCTGTGGCCGCAATCCACGGCCAAAAAGTCACACAGGCCCCCCCTCACAGAGTTGCGAACAGGAGGGGTTGCAGGCTCTGTTGAAACAAGCAGTCCACCACTGCGGACTGCTCTGGGAGCAGGAGCCTGTCATTCCCCGAGTTGGGAAGCGTCCTTTCCATCACTCCACCCGCTCCCCAACCGCAGTAGGCGTCCCTGGTTAAACCCTTAACTGAGAAATCATTACTAAAGAAGACGGTTTTAATAAACAATGTTTCCTTTATTATACTTTTAAAGCGGTGAATGAAGGGGGGGAAGGGGGTTGGTAATTGGAGAGGATAGACAACATTAACTGGGTAAAGAAACGGGAGCAGGTTCAGCTTCTGTTTAAACAAGCGTAATAGTCACTGGTTACCCTGGTCAGTCTGAAAGCTAGCTTTCAAAGCTTCCCGGATGCGCAGTGCGTCCCGCTGGGATCTTCTAATCGCCCGGGTGTCCGGCTGTGCATAATCAGCAGCCAGGCGATTTGCCTCAACCTCCCACCCCGCCATAAACGTCTCCCCCTTGCTCTCGCAGAGATTGTGGAGCACACAGCACGCTGCAATGACAATGGGGATATTTGTTTGGCTGAGATCGGAGCGAGTAAGTAAGCTTCTCCAACGACCCTTCAGACGCCCAAAAGCACACTCCACCACCTGTCTGCACTTGCTCAGCCGGTAGTTGAAGAGCTCCTTTTCAGTGTCCAGGGCGCCTGTGTATGGCTTCATGAGCCAGGGCATTAGCGGGTAGGCTGGGTCCCCGAGGATCACTATAGGCATCTCCACATCCCCAACAGTTATTTGCAGTCCGGGAAGTAAATACCTTCCTGGACCTGTCTAAACAGACCAGAGTTCCTGAAAACACGAGCGTCATGAACCTTGCCCGGCCATCCGACGTTGATGTTTGTAAAACGTCCTTTATGGTCCACTAGTGCTTGCAGCACCATAGAAAAATAGCCCTTATGGTTAATGTACTGGCTGCCCTGGTGTTCCGGTCCCAGGATAGGGATGTGTGTCCCATCAATAGCCCCGCCGCAGTTTGGGAATCCCATAGCAGAAAAGCCATCTAAGATCACCTGCACGTCTCCAAGGGTCACTACCTTTGAGAGCAGCAGGTCAACGATTGCATGGGCTACCTGCATCACAGCAACCCCCACGGTAGACTTGCCCACTCCAAATTGATTCGCGACTGACCAGTAGCTGTCTGGCGTTGCAAGCTTCCACAGGGCTATGGCCACTCGCTTCTGGATAGTCAGGGCTGCTCGCATCCGGGTGTCCTGGCGCTTCAGGGCAGGGGACAGCAACTCAGAAAGTTCCAGGAAAGTGCCCTTGTGCATCCAAAAGTTTCTCAGCCACTGGGATTCATGCCAGACCTGCAGCACTATGCGGTCCCACCGGTCAGTGCTTGTTTCCCTTGCCCAGAATCACTGTTCCACAGGATCAACGCCACCATGATGTCTAGGGGCCAGGGTCCCGTGCTTTGCGAGAGGTCTGTGCCCCTCTCAGAGTTCATGTCCTCTCAGAGCTTCCGTTGCCTCCTTGCCCTATTTCTCAGCATCTGCCTCTGGAAAAGGTGGATGATAAGGCGCGAGGTGTTGACAATGGACAGAACAGCAGTGATAATCACGGAGGGCTCCATGCTCGCTGTCCTGTCGCATCCGCGCTGTCAATCACCAGAAAAGGGCGCGGTGTAATTGCCCGCCGGCGCTTTCACGGAGGGAGGGCGGGAGTGTGGGTTGAATGACGACATTTACCCAAAACTACCCTTGACACATTTTTGGCCCCAGAAGGCACTGGGGGCTACACCCAGAATTCCAATGGGCAGCGGGGACTGCGGGAACTGTGGGATAGCTACCCACAGTGCACCGCTTGCAATGTCGATGCTTGCCCCGTTAGTGTGGACTCACAAACTCGAATTAATGTCCTTGGTGTGGATTCGCACGCTCGACTTTGTAATATCGGTTTCACAAGTTCGGTTTAAGAAAAATCGAACTACTCTCGTAGTGTGGACATACCCTAACAAATTTATTTGAGCATAAGCTTTAATGGGCTACCGTCCACTTCATCAGATGCATAGAATGGAACGGCTAACCACAAGTCACGCAAGCAATTCACTCCAGTTTCCCAGTATCACCACCAGTGCCACTCGTTATGGGGACACATGGTTATGAAAACCAATACCCCAGTAAAAGAAAAATGGTTCTCTTGATCCCAAAGGACCAAGCCCCAGACCCAGGTCAATATACAGGTTAGATCTTACCCCCAAATCACGCTGTTGCCAATTCTTTAGAATCTAAAATCTAAAGATTTATTCATAAAAGGAAAAAGATATAGACGAGAGAAAGAATTGGTTAAATGGAATCAGTTACATACTGCAATGGCAAAGTTCTTAGTTCAGGCTTGTAGCAGTGATGGAATAAACTGCAGGTTCCAATCAAGTCTCTGGAGTACATCCACAGCTGGGATGGGTCATTTTTTTAGTTTTAATTAAATACAGCCTTATTTTTTTTGTTGAAAGCCATGTCCGTGAGGGGTGCATGAGCGTCCTCACAGTGTCATAGGTCAGATGACCTCTTCTGCATACCGGAGTGTGTCCACCAACCACCTCCATTCCTTCTCCTGAACCACACAGTCCTGATGCCCAAGGCCAGATATGGTGCTGCAGGTCCTCTAGTGGAGTGATATCTTATCCATGCAGGAACCTGCACTTTCCCGAAGGTGTAACATAGCTCTATGCACCTCTTAATCCATGGAGAAGGTGTCTGTTCAGAGAGGTTTTTCTTGACATCTTTCCCAGAGAGCTACACGTGTCTGTTGGCTTTCTAACACGATGTCTAAGATGTGCATATGTGTTTCCTTGGGAGGGGAATGGGATCTAGGGAAGAATATAATGAAGGAGATAGACTGTTTGTGATGGAAATCAGATACTGCCTTGTATTTAGCTGCGACACTCTGAGTTCCTTTCCCAGCCCTGAAGAAGAGCTCTGTGTTGCTCAAGAGCTTGTCTCCCTCCCCAACAGAAGTTGGTCCCATGAAAGATATTACCTACCTTGTCTCTCTAACTCCCTTAGGTGTGAAATTCAACTGGGGCCTCACAATCATTTTGTCGTTGTGGATTGCTGGATAGGGTGGAGTGGAGTGGAGATTATTGCTTGTAGTTCACTGGCCCTCCTAGCAGAGGTGGCAAATTGAAAGGCAGTTTTAAGAGACCTAAGGGAGGCATTTTTCAGTGACTCAGAGGACGGGTCAATCAGTTTTGAGGTTTAAGTCCTGGGGAAGGTAGGTTCCCTAACGGGAATGTGGGGGTTGGGGGGCAGGAGAGAAACGTTGATAAGGCCTTCTAAAAATCTAGCAAATGGAATGGGAAATTATAGTTCTCCTTTCCCAGTGCTGATGGGGAACAGAGATAGGTGCTTGGTTCATTTTCTGAGGAGGTGCAGATGGTCCGGGGACCTCACATGCAGCAGATAATCTACAATTGCTGAAATTCCATCTTGAGATGCAATCAGTTCCTTATTAGCGGCCCAGGAGGGAAATCTTTTAGAGGGAGCAGTCGAGCGGAGGAAAGGGGGAAAGAAGGAAAGGGAATGGAGAAGAGTAAAGGGACTGGAAGGAAGGGAGGGAAGATGATAAAAAGGGCAGGGAAGAAAAAGAAACTGAAACTCATCTCGAGATTCTCCGACCCTGAAAGCCCAGCACAGAGCCAGCAGAGCGCTGCAGAACGCCTTCATGTTCATGCCAGCCTGTGCCCACCAGCTCAGTCCTGCTCCCTCTGGGCTGGTCGTCGGCCTGGGGTTCTTGCACTCACACTTGTTAACTCCTTCTTTGTCACCTGTTGAATGTGGAAGCCAAGCTCTGATGGTCAAATGGTTGGCACATAAGAAAATAAGAACATAAGAATAGCCATACTGGGTCAGACCAAAGGTCCATCCAGTCCAGTATCCTGTCTACCGACAGTGGCCGATGCCAGGTGCCCCGGAGTGAGTGGACCTAACAGGTAATGATCAAGTGATCTCTCTCCTGCCATCCATCTCCATCCTCTGACAAACAGAGGCTAAGGACACCATTCCTTACCCATCCTGGTTAATAGCCATTAATGGACTTCATCTCTATGAATTTATCCAGTTCTCTTTTAAACCCTGTTATAGTTCTAGCCTTCACAGCCTCCTCAGGCAAGGAGTTCCACAGGTTGACTGTGCGCTGTGTGAAGAAGAACGTCCTTTTATTTGTTTTAAACTTGCTGCCCACTAATTTCATTGGGTGGCCCCTAGTTCTTCTATTATGGGAACAAGTAAATAACTTTTCCTTATTCACTTCCTCCACACCATTCATAATTTTATATACCTCTATCATATCCCCCCTTGGTCTCCTCTTTTCCAAGCTAAAAAGTCCTAGCCTCTTTAATCTCTCCTCATATGGGACCCGTTCCAAACCCCTAATCATTTTAGTTGCCCTTTTCTGAACCTTTTCTAATGTCAGTATATCCTTTTTGAGATGAGGAGACCACATTTCTACGCAGTATTCAAGATGTGGGCGCACCATGGATTTGTATAAGGGCAATAAGTTATTCTCTGTCTTATTCTCTATCCCTTTTTTAATGATTCCTAACATCCTGTTTGCTTTTTTGACTGCCGCTGCACACTGCATGGACGTCTTCAGAGAACTATCCACGATGACTCCAAGATCTTTTTCCTGATTAGTTGTAGCTAAACTAGCTCCCATCATATTGTATGTATAGTTGGGGTTATTTTTTCCAGTGTGCATTACTTTACATTTATCCACATTACATTTCACTTAGTTTTATGAAATCTTTTTGAAGTTCTTCGCAGTCTGCTTTGGTCTTAACTATCTTGAGCACTTTAGTATCATCTGCAAACTTTGCCACCTCACTGTTTACCCCTTCCTCCAGATCATTTAGGAATAATTTGAATAGGATTGGTCCTAGGACTGACCCTTGGGGAACACCACTAGTTACCCTTTTCCATTTTGAAAATTTACCATTTATTCCTACCCTTTGTTCCCTGTCTTTTAACCAGTTCTCAATCCATGAAAGGATCTTCCCTCTTATCACATGGCAACTTAATTTATGTAAGAGCCTTTGGTGAGGGACCTTGTCAAAGGCTTTCTGGAAGTCTAAGTACACTATGTCCACTGGATCTCCCTTGTCCACATGTTTGTTGACCCCTTCAAAGAACTCTAATAGATTAGTAAGACATGACTTCCCTTTACAGAAACTATGTTGACTTTTGCCCAACAATTTATGTTCTTCTATGTGCCTGACAATTTTATTCTTTACTATTATTTCAACTAATTTTCCCGGTACGAATGTTAGACTAACCGGTCTGTAATTGCCGGGATCACCTCTAGAGCCCTTTTTAAATATTGGCGTTACATTAGCTATCTTCCAGTCATTGGGTACAGAAGCCGATTTAAAGGACAGGTTACAAACCCTAGTTAATAGTTCCGCAATTTCACATTTGAGTTCTTTCAGAACTCTTGGGTGAATGCCATCTGGTCCCGGTGACTTGTTACAGTTACGTTTATCAATTAGTTCCAAAACCTCCTCTAGTGACACTTCAATCTGTGACAAATCCTCAGATTTGTCACCTACAAAAGACGGCTCAGGTTTGGGAATCTCCATAACGCCCTCAGCCGTGAAGACAGAAGCAAAGAATTCATTTAGTTTCTCCACAATTATGTTATCATCTGTAAGTGCTCCTTTTGTATCTCTATCGTCCAGGGGTCCCACTGGTTGTTTAGCAGGCTTCCTGCTTCTGATGTATTTAAAAAACATTTTGTTATTACCTTTTGAGTTTTTGGCTAGCTGTTCTTCAAACTCCATTGTGGCTTTTCTTATTACATTTTTACACTTAATTTGGCAGTGTTTATGCTCCTCTCTAGTTACCTCACTAGAATTTTACTTCCACGTTTTAAAAGATGCCTTTTTATCTCTCACTGCTTCTTTTACATGGTTGTTAAGTCACGATGGCTCTTCTTTAGGACCTTCTGTGAGACACAAAACCTCCCCTCCCTGCACTGAGGTGACCTTTCACTGATCCATGAGGGCCACAAGGGACCATTAGGTCACCTAGTCAGACTTCCTGTAGGAGACAGGACGGAGAATAAAATTTACTTTGCAGGACCAATTCATTGCAGAGCAAGATCCTCATCTCCTTACTGGGGCATTGCTGAATGCCCTCAGAACTGAGAGGCAACAGTCTTAGGCAGTGGAGAGAGGGGAATTCAGTCTCCATGTTCATTCGCCCTCTGGGCTTCCCCTGAACACACAGAAACACACCAGATCTCTGCCACAGATGCAGTTCTTATAACCTGGGAGGGGGAGGAAATATATCTCATTTCATTGTGATACTTCACTGATTCTTATTTACCGGTTTGGAGGAATCAGGACACATTGTTTTCTAGGAATCAAGAGTAATATGCTGCTAACAGAGGCTGACCTTTGCTTCCCATCTCCCTGCCTCCATACCCAGTCAGACACTTGCAAAGAAGCAAGAAGGAAAAGAGAAGTGACACTAGCAACAGGAGTTCTGTATTTATCCCCCCCGCCTCCCGCTGTATCTTACCATAACCTAGACTGTATGATTTTGGGCGCAGTGGCTGCTTTTCACTACATGTATGTGCAGCACTTTGCCCCCTGGACTCTGAGGGCTTGTCTTCACTACCCGCCGGATCGGCGGGTAGCAATCGATCTATCGGGGATCGATTTTTCGCGTCTCGTTAAGACGCGCCTAATCGATCCCCGATCGCGCTCCCCGTCGGCGCCGTAAAACCACGTCATCGACCGGCGCAAGCGGAGTCGACGGGGGAGCTGCAGTGATCGACGCGCCGCCGTCCTCATGGTCAGGTAAGCCGATTACGATACGCTGATTTCAGCTACGTTATTCACGTAGCTGAATCTGCGTATCGTAGATCGACCCCCCTCCCCTAGTGTAGCCCTGGGCTCAGTGACTTCAATCAGCTTTGGATCATGCCTCCAATAGTAACTCACTACCACTTATTTCCCTCCCTTCTAAAATTTGCAGACAGTGTCACCTACTCTTTAGTATGTGTCCATCTGGAGTGACAACGTCACTGCTGTCTGCGACCATTGTCTTCTATCATAGATATGCACAGTGCCATTTTCACGGAGTGGTTGCCGCTCCCAGGCCCCCTAATTATATTGATTTTTTAATTTTGCCTTATTTGTCTCTATACTTCTCCAATCCCCAGTGATTCCGACATCAGTTTCTAGCAGTGGAGGGATTCTTGGTTTTAGGTTCCTGTTTAACAAAGTAGCAGCAAGTGACAGCCTATGGTTCAGTGCTGCCATTCTGTAACTGAACACTTCTAAGTAGGATCAGAGTTTGACTCTGCAGCCTTTTACTATAGGCACTTTGTTATTTTGACTCAGTTTGCCACTGGCCCATTGGATTGGGGATAATAAGGAGGCAGTCACCTGCCAAATCCCCCTACTTTATTGCAAACTACTTAAACTCATGCCCACTAAACTTGACATATGGCTGTATAATACTGTCAGATATATCCATGTTGAGCAAAAATGGAGTTGATATGCACAGTCACCTGCTTAGCTGTAGTATCTTCTTGTAAGGCTGTCTCAGGGAAGTGAGAATAATAGTCTAGGACAAGTGGATAGTTTCCCCCCGCTGCCAATAGAAACATATCTATGCTTTCCTGATGGTTCCAGCTCTCAGGGTGCATCTCAGTAGCAGGTATCTGCATGGGCAATATACTTCAAGAATGCAAGCTACAGGTGAGTAACCTCTTTTCTGTGTGGAAGCAGGACAGGAAAACAGGATGCAGTTGTAAACCCTGAGTTTATCATGTAAATTTGGGTTATTTCCGCTGGGCACTGTTTGACTTTCCTGGAATCAGTACACCAGAGCTGACTTCAAGAATGGAAACTTGATCTACCTATGCAGCAGGACCAACAAAGAGTAGAGATGAGACTGCATTTGGATCACAAAGCTGTCAGGGCACATAAGACATTAGCCCACTAGGGACTAAGCCTCCATCTCCAAATTCCGGGGTTCTTACTTTCTGGGCGGTTTCTGGATTTCAGATTTTGTGTTTCACTTGTACTACTTCCCTGTAATACCATCTGGATTCTGTAGAAGCCACAGAAAGCAGAAGGAAACTCCTGTTTAGATGTGATTAGACTGCTTCTGTTTACATAACTTGGTAGGTGCTGTACTTCATCCACTCTCACACCACCCTATCTAAAAGGGGACTTGGGCAATACCACAAGATTGTAAGAACGGGCTGGGGGTGCATGCAAGGTGATTGCTGATATGGTATCTTTGCTTTGTGAAAGAGAACAGCCTCTGAGGGGAGGTGTCTGACTTGTGTATTTGAGACTCTGCCCCTGTCCTTCTGCAGCTGACTATCCCATCCAGTTCTCCTGTTACAGGGATGGCATGAGGTCACTTCCATTGTACTCATCTCCTTATGTGATCATCATCACAGATCCAGTCAAGCACCTCCTCTGAGCTGCCTCTAGTTTGGTGTGAGGGGAACCCAAGCCTCTGAACTTCTGCCACCGGAATCTTCCCATGTGCTTTTGTGAAGATCATTCAAGACTTACCCCCGGAGGAGGGCACTAGCAATTGGCTGTGTTGCTATTACCAGGCTGGCACTGTCAGCATCATCAGGTAATGAGACGATGCTTTCAGGGGACTGCTGGAGAGATGCCCAGACTGCTGCAGCCCAGTCAGGGATCTGCTCTGATCATGTGAGATGACGGTGTCTTTTTCCTCTTCTAGGGACATATCAGTGGAAGGGGACCTGAGCAGCACCCCATTGTTCAAGGACCTCATGGCATTAATGAGGTACAGCACAGGCAGATAGAGGTGCAGGCACCATTGGATGCAGAGATTCACTCCCAGGCATATTTCCTGAGTTCCTCCTGCTCCCGGCTGCGTTAGGGTCTGTCCAGCCATCCCAGTGTTCTGGGCCTGACATACTCTTCCCTGTTACCCTGGAGAGTTGGCAGTTGTCACAACCTGGCCCAGTACCACTCTGTATGGTCCCTAGTCTGTTGTGAATGGACCCAATGCCTGACTCCCACGTGCTCCAAGCCAAGTGAGCCTGGACAGAGTCTAGTCATTGCGTCTAGCTGTTGGACACCCGGACACACTCCCAGGCTCAGGCCTCTTGCCTGACACCTTTGGGATGTGGGTCACCACTTGTTCAGCCACCCTAGCCCCTGAAACTGGTGTCTCATTTTTAGCATGAGGAATTTGGATGGAAGAAAACACTTTTGTAAAAAATGTCTTGCAGTAATTGGTTTTCAGTTGCAGGGCTGTTAAAAAAAAAAAAGTCCCCCAAGAAAGTCATATCCTGCTCCTAACAAAGGCTACTTATGTTTCTTAGATTATACAAAAATTATGATATATTTGAAAAATACTGTGCAATCATGTAATTGAAGATGGTACTGTAATGTACTTGCACCAATGGGTGCATGCATGCAGGTTACATGTGTAATTTTAAAGGGATGCAATTAACTTGAAATCTACTCCATTTGTAAAAACAAACAAACAATGAAGAGTGGGTTCAGATACTGCACCAGCCCTTGAATCCCCCTGTGAATGTTGGTGTTTTTTTACAATCACATTTTCCTGGGTTTTTTTAAATGGTTTTTTCTCTTGTTGCTGTGTGTAAAACCCACACAAACAGGGTAAACTGTGGAGTGTGGCAGGGGGCTCAGGCAGGGAGTTGGGCTGCAGGAGGGGTTCAGGGTGCAGGCTCCAGGGTGGCAGCAGTGTGCACCAGGGCCAGGGCAGGCTCCCTGCCTGCCTCCCCTGGCCCCGCTCTGCTCCAGGAAGCAGCCGGAACCATGTCCCTGCGGCCCCTGGGGGAAGGAGGAGCACAAGGCTCTGTTCGCTTCACTTGCCGCTCCTCCAGGTACCTCCCCCGAAGCTCCCATTGGCCACGGTTCCCAGTTCCCGGCCAATGGGAGCTGCGGGGGGCAGTGCCTGGAAGCGAGGGCAACGCACGGAGCCCTCTGCCTCCCACCCTGCCCGGCCGCAGGGACATGGTGCCGGCCGTTTGCCCACCCCTGGCCTGGAGGTAGGCTGGATGTGGGGAGCTTAGTGGGCCGCACGAAAGACCCCTGCATTAGGCCCTGATCCAGCAATGCACTCCTGCATGTGCTTAACTGCAAGCATGTGAGTAGTCCCATGGAACCCAAAGGGCTAACTCATGTGCTTAAAGTTAAGCATGTGCTGAAGTGCTTTGCTCAGTCAGGGCCTATATGTAGCTTTTTGTATGGGATCAGTGTGCTAGGTGCTGCTGGAAAGAAAATATAATAATCGAAATGCAGGGCTGGAAGGGACCTTGATAGGTCATCTAGTCCAGTCCCCTGCCCTGAGGCAGTACTAAATATTATTTAGACCAGTGATCTTCATTGCAAGGGTCGTGAGCCAGCGGTGGCTCCCATTGACCCTAAGTGTGGTTCCCTGTTAATCGTGATCTCCGGCAATCTCCGGTGGTGTAGCGGGGCTGCCGCTAAGGGAGGCTCCCTGCCTGCCCAAGCCCCATGCCACTCCCAGAAGCGACCAGCGGCCCCGGGGCGGGGGGAGCTGAGGTCTCCGCGCGCTGCTCCTGCCTTCAAGCACCGCCCCCGCAGCTCCCATTGGCCAGGAATGGGGAACTGTGGCCAATGGGCGTTGCGGGGGCGGTGCCTGCAGAGAGGGCAGTGCGCAGAGCTACGTGCCCCCCCCCCCCACTATTTAACCCTGCACTATTTAACATTTTTATCAGTGAACAATTTAGCAAGGGCTGTGGTGGATTTGCCATAACTGGAAATGTTGAAATCAAGATGGGCTGTTTTTCTGAAAGATCTGCACTAGTTCAAAGAGGAATTTAATTCAGGGAAGCCCTATGGCCTGAGTTAGACAAACTAGATGACCACAAAAGTTCCTTCTGATAAGCTGTGTAGGCAGGGTCGGCTCTAGGATTTTTGCCGCCCCAAGCAAAAAGAAATTTGGCTGCCCCCACCAGCCCTGGGCTCCCCCCCCCCGCACCCCACTGCTGCCCCAGCCCTGGGTTCTCCCCCCACACCCACTCCCCCTACTGCCCCAGGTCTGGGCTCTCCCACCCCAACTGCACCCTCCTGCCGCCCCAGCCCTGGGTCACTGGTAACTTGCTCCCAGGGCAGGTCATTCAGCAGGAATTTTGGATGTGCACAGAACACAGACAGGATTGGTTCCTGTATGGTTACAGAACTGCAATAAAGTGAAACAATTTTCAGCTCGTGTGATTGAAGGATATCTGGATGCATATTACAAGACTGTCCTACATTAATGAGGAAACGTTGAGGTGCCTTTATTATTCTTTTGTTCCACTCTTTGTTTCTATGGGGAATTTGCCAATGCAATATCACTGTCTTCCTTTTAAACAAATAAAACTAAAAAAACATAAAAATGGCAATGGCTGTTGAAAATAGCGATTCCAGTCCTAATAACCACTGGGGAGCATTTCTTGCTCAATTTTATCCTACTTTTTCTACAGCGAGTGACAGTGGATCAGTATATTTGATTTGGGAGAAATGAAGTAACAGCTGCCCAAATTGAGCTTGAGCACTCCTGAATTTTGAGGGTGTTCAAATCTGGAAGGGAGGTGCTAGATTCCTTTTCTGACTATTAGCTAAATCTGGAAAGGAAAAGTCCGTTTCTGCTTTCATGGCTCAGAAGTGGAAATCCTCCTACGTGCCTGGTACTGTATCTAAAGCTGCCCAGGTCCTCTAGTAGAGCCTCCCCTCCCTTACTTTTCTTTTTAAATTCTAGTGGGATCCACGTACCTCCCTTGCTAGGCTTCAGATAGAGAGGTGCACTGCTCATTTAGTCCACCCAATTCTTTTTTTGGGGGCTGCAAGGTGAGATCACACCAGTATCCCTAATCCAGTCTGGGGATGTCTTCTGAAGGGCAGCCTGGCCGGATTGAGCCGCTCACATTGGGGCCTCCAGCAGCCAGAGCCCTTCCCCTGCTCCCCTCCCCCTCCCCTGCAGCCTCAGGATGCCGTGCCGGCAGCACTCTGGGGGGACGGGGCTGCGCGCTCCGCGGGGGAGTGCAGCAGCGTGTCTGACTCTGCATGGAGCCAGACACGCTGGTCTGAGCCGCACAGTAAGGGGGTTGGGGGGTTGGAGAAGGGACATGGGATCTTGGGGGGCAGTCAAGGGACAGGGAGCAGGGTGGGTTAGATGGGTCGGGGATTCGGGCGGGGGGGGGCTGTCAGGAGGCAGTGGAGTGAAGAGGGGTCGCAGCAGTCAAGGGACATGGAGCGGGGGGTTGGATGGGTTGGGGGTTATGGGGGGGCTGTCAGGGGGCAGGGGTGTGGAGAGGGGTCAGGGCAATCAGGGGACAGGGAGCAGGGGGTGTTGGATGGGGCAGAGGTTTGGGGGGGGCAGTCAGGGGACAGGCAGTGGTTGGATAGGTGTGGGACTCCCAGGGGTGTGCCAGGGGGCAGGGGTGTGGATAGGGGGTTGGGCAGTCAGGGGACAGGTCTCACACTCCAACTCCAGAGTGTTCAGGACTGTGTCTACTCCCTGAAAGGAGGCATATAGGGGTGTGGAAGCCCTCAGAGGGCAAAAGGTGTGGGGAATACTCCAGCTTCATTATTTCCCATGGGGATCCATTCTGGTTTTGGACAGCCATGATCATTGCTGATTCCTGTATGTGTAAAGACGCTCCAGCTTCCAGGGAATGAGAACTGAGAGGGTCAGCGATCCAACTGCTGTGGGGCGGCTCTTGGCTCAGGTGAGGAAACTCTGCCTTCCTTGGGGGACGGGTAAGTGGCAAAGAGAGCCTGTCACCAGACAGACAAGGGCTCATGAGCTCTGGAGCCATTAGTCATAGATCTCATCTCTGTGATGAATGTTCACCTGTCTAGAACCTCGTATTCTATCAAAGGAAATGGCATTTAGGAAGCTGGGGGTTGTTCTGGGTGGTTCCCCTTCTCCACACTCCCCCAAAGTGGGGAAAAGCCACAGATCAGACATCCCCAGAGCACAGAGGCTTGGCTCTGTGGCTGTGCCCAAGGCAGGGTGGGTCTGTTGTATGCTTTAGAAAGCAGAAATGTGGGGGCACATACTCCAGTGGTACAACTCCTTTAACGTCAATTGAGTTACACCAGTGGAGTATTTGACCATGTCTTTGCACCACTGAATTCAAGACTAGATCCCACAAAAAGAGACAATAAAGCTCCTTCTGTGGGTCAGGTTCCCAGGGAACTGGCTGCAAATTGCCAGTTGGAATCACTTCCAAGCGATTCTCTCGAGGGATACCGCTGGAGGAGAAGCATATGGGGGAGAACATGAAGACTGAATCCCCATCTCATCTCAAGAGAGGGGAGATGTATATGAGTGAGGGAGATGGGCCAGGGTAGGGTAAGACGGTGAGTCTCCAGGGCTGGCTTGAGAACTAATGAGGGAGGTGTGTATGTGTGCAGGGGAAGCCCAGTGGTGAAGGAACATGGAGACTGAATTCCTCTCCTGCAATGAATCGGTGCTGGAATAGGCCACCTGTGTCTTACAGGAGGTCTGACTAGGTGACCTAATGGTCCCTTGTGGCCTTGATGGATCAGCGAAAGGTCACCTCAGTGCAGGGAGGGGAGGTTTTGTGTCTCACAGAAGGTCCCAACTACATGACCATCAGCGCTTGGCTTCCACATTCAACAGGTGACAAAGAGGGCGTTAACAAGTGTGAGTGCAAGAACCCCAGGCCGGCAACCAGCCCAGAGCACAGGGAGCAGGACTGAGCTGGTGGGTGCAGGCTGGCATGAACATGAAGATGTTCTGCAGCGCTCTCCTGGCTCTGTGCTGGGCTTTCAGGGTCGGAGAATCTCGAGGTGAGTTTCAGATTCTTTTCCTCTTCTTTTTCTTCCCTGCCCTTTTTATCATCTCCCCTCCCCTCCTTCCAGTCCCTTTACTCTTCTCCATTCCCTTTCCTTCTTTCCCCCTTTCTTCCACTTGACTGCTCCCTCTACCATTCCAGATGAGTATGTTGGTGACTAGACTGACTGGCAAGAGGGAGATTGTTTATGTGAATGGGTGGTATGGTAAGTGGATGGAAACGTGGATGGACTTACAGGTGGGAGGGTGCATAGATGGATGGAGAAGTGGATGGATGGATGGATGCATGGATGAATGGAAGAGCAGAAGAGTGAGTAGATGGATGGATGGGCAGGTGGGCTATTGTGCAAATATGTGAACAAGCTGGCTGGTGAGTAGGTGGATGAACTGGAGGTGAATTTGTAGACAGACAAGGATAGACAGACCCCTGCAGGAGAGTAGAGGGATAGAATGACACATAGATTCAGGTAGGAGTGTAAGTGAACAAATTTGTTCACTTGGAGGTGTGGACAAATGGGAGGATAACTCTGTGAGGTGTGTGTGAGAGAGAGACAGAGAGGAGGGGGGGATATGTGAGGGACAGGGAGACAGAGCAAGTCACCAGTGACAATGTCAAAGGCCCACGTCTAGGGGTGTCCATCCCTCTGAACCACCTTAGTTCCTTCTTTACCACTGCAGGATCAAACAGGACCCTCTGTCATGTCCATTGACTGCTCCTGTTTCTAGGTTTAATCTCCCATCTGTGCACAGTTAGAGCTAGTTCAGGGGTGGGCAAACTTTTTGGCCTGAGGGCCACATCTGGGTATGGAAATTGTATGGCGGGTCATGAATGCTCACAAAATTGGGGGTTGGGGTCCAGGAGGGGGTGAGGGATCTGGCTGGGGGTGCGGGCTCTGGGGTGGGGCTGGGGATGATGGGTTATGGGTGCAGGAGGGTGCTCCAGGCTGGGACCAAGGGGTTTGGAGGATGGGAGGAAGATCAGGGCTGGGGCAGAAGGTTGGGGCATGGATGCAGGGGTGGAGATTCCCCAGATGTCAGGGGTGCAGATTCCAAATGGTGCTTACCCAGTAGCGTAGGCAGGTCCAGAGCACAGGGGAGCGGTGCTATAAAAAGGCGCCTCTCCAGGCTCCCTCTGGACTCACCCGACAGCGCCTCCAGCGGCGCTCCGGGTCTTCGGCGGCGGGTCCTCGCCAGTCTGGTCCGGCGTACGGGCAAGAGCCAGTACGCTGTGCCGGACCGTACCGGCTTCCCCGGCGGTGATTTAAAGGGCCTGGGGCTCCAGCCACTGCGGGGAGCCCCGGGCCCTTTAAAGCACCGCCGGAGCTCCGGCAGCGGGGCTCGGGCGGCGCTTTAAAAGGCCCGCAGCTCCCCGCAGTGGCAGGAGCCGCGGGCCTTTTAAAGCGCCGCCTGAGCCCCTCTGCCGGCCAATGGGAGCTGTGGGGGTGGTGCTTGGGGCAGGGGCAGTGTACGGAGCCCCCTGGCTGCCCCTACGCGTAGGAGCCGGAGGAGGGACATGCCGCTGCTTCCGGGAGCCATGCAGAGCCACGGCATGTGTGGAGCAAAGCAAGCCCCAGACCTCGCTCCCCGTCAGGAGCTCAAAGGCCGGATTAAAACATCTGAAGGGCCGGATGCAGCCCCCAGCCGTAGTTTGAACACCCCTGATCTAGTTGTTTGTTGCTTTGTTCTAGTTCAGTGTACCTTAGAGAGGGAGGAATTTCTCCAAATTCCACAATGTTCCCTCTGAGCCCCTGCTGCCCCAGCTCTGCCCCAAGCCCAGACCCCGTACAGACCCTAAAACGGGTTTCAGAGGAGGTGCCTCATGCACATCTATCTTTCCAGAGGTGGATGTGCATGTCTGATGTCAGCTGTGCTGGGGCAAACACACTCCCCAGCCCAATGCGCTATTGGCAGGGCTTTCACCTCTCACACGCTCAGGGAAAGACACCCAAGTCTCCAAGCCTATCTGACCTCTGAGGCTCTTAAGCGATGTGATCCATTCTCAGGTCCACATCCCATGCTCACACCAGGACAGCCCTCTTCATTACCGAATCCTTCAGTTGGGCATTTTATGGCATGACTTGCTAGCGACACCTCCTGAAATAATGTAACCATAGTAAAGCAGTTCAGGAGAAGGAATGGAGACGGTTGGTGGACACACTCCCGTATGCAGAAGAGGTCGTGTGACCCATGATACTGTGAGGACGCTCATGCACCCCTCACGGACATGGCTTTCAACAAGGGTTCTGTGCGCTCACCACCAGGCTGACTCTCACAATGCGAATCAGAACTGCCAAGCCCCAGCGTTCAGAAATCAAGGGTCAGGCCTAAAAAATCCTGAGAGTGACTTAAATACCATGAGATTTGAATGAGAATACAGCTGTGGGGGATTGATTTGTTGTTGGCGTATTTAGGGCTCATCCTTCAAGCTTCCCTTCCCAACTGTCAGACACTTACATTTTATACATGAAAAGTGAGATTCTTGGGTAATAATTCTGAATGCAGATGTTGGGGCTTTAAGAAAAACACTCAGTAGCCCGAAACTCATCATAGACTCGCACAAGTTGGCCAGACTGTGAATGCACAGGGATGATTCGCCCGTTACCACAGCTCCTGGCAAGTAAACCTCTCTTTTCCAAAAAGAAAACAAGAAAAATACCTGTGGCACCTTAGAGACTAACAAATGTATTTCAGCATAAGCTTTCGTGGGTTAAGAACCCACTTCATCGGTGGGTTCTTAACCCACGAAAGCTTATGCGGAAATACATTTGTTAGTCTCTAAGGTGCCACAGGTATTTTTCTTGTTTTCTTTTTGCTGACACAGACTAACATGGCTACTACACCGAAACCTCTCTTTTCCAGCCTCTGGATTGTGAGCATCCGGGAGAGGGATGTTTTTGCCCATGACATCCCTGACACATGAGCTAACTGAGGGACTCCCCAGATTGTTTACCCATTGGAGCCTCGTTCCTCCATCTTTGCTCTTCCCGCCATGGCACCAGTGTGCACATCCCATTATTCCTCACTGCCCACCTGTATGATCCACCGGCAGCGTCGTGCTTTCCTTCCCCCGCAGAGAGCCTCCCAATGCAGAGCCTGCGCTCCTACAATGACTACACCTCCCAGACAACCTGCACATGGCAGGAGTGCACAGCATCACGTCGCTTCCTCCAGGTGACTCTTCACCATGAGGACAATATAGACAAGTAAGTGCCTGACCCCTGCTCTGCTTCAGAAGGACACAACCTAAGAGGTGGGAATGGGAGGAGGGAAAGGGATCCGAGCTGACAGCCAGGCTTTGAGGAGCACGTGAACACCTGTGCTGGCCCTGCTCGGGGGTGGAAGTTGGAGACACTTTTAGGTCTGTATTGGGAGGATGGGGAGATACAGGAGGGTGCATTACTCTGTTTATTTTCATTACCTTTTCTATCACTCTCCCTTGATTTTTCTGGAGGATCCCAGGTGTGAGTGATGGCAGGGCCTGTTAGCTTACTGCACCTGGAATGGATAAATAGGCATTAGAGTACAGCTGGGTTGAGGTTCATTCATCAGCAAAAGAGAAAGGGATTGTTTCCCACTCCCAAACTTTCCTTTCTTTGTCAGAAGGAACCTAGCGCTGGCAAGGTCACATCTGCAAAATAAGGACAGGTGGCGAGGCTGTGAAAAGAGAGAAGTCGTTATGCCACGTTGTGCAATCGAGTTTCCTCCCAGAGTTACTGAGCTGTGCACCTTGGTATCTGCCCACCACATCTGTTTCCTTCAGCGAGGGGAACTGAGCCATCAGGCCTGGAGGGATGTGGTGGGCAGAGAGGGAGAGGGACAGAAAGGGAGATGTGGAAAGCAAGAGATGGATATATGGGGAGAGTAAAGGTCAGGGTTTAGGAGTTGGGGGAAGTGATGCTGAAATCATTAGTGGGTTGATCCCGTGCCTATTGAAGTCACTGGAAGGACTCCTGCTGACTTCACTGGGCTTTGGATTGGGACCTAAGTGAGCCCATCACCTCTGGAAAAAGAACCCGCACAAGGACTTGACCCTTGAGAGAATGCTCTAGAGTCCAATCAGAAGATGAGCTGTGAGGATGGATCCTGGGATGAGCGTGAACTAGTCAGACAACATGGACACTAGTGCCAGCAATATGCCGATGAATCAGAGCTCTCTACGTATCCTTCACCACACACAAGCATGCTACTACCACCAAGACGGCCCAGTGCTTGGATGAGACCAGCTCATGGGTGAAGAACAGCTGGCTGAAGCTGAACCAGAGCAAGATAGAGGTGATGCTGGTGGGCAGAGGAAAGAATTTTGAAGAGTTTGCAGCCACGGTGCAGTCTCTTTTGGCTGAAGTCACATGCCCACAATCGGTCAGTTCAGTCCATCATTGCCGAGTACTCTTGGATTCCTTGCTGACTCTAAGCTCTCACATAGCAGCGCCAGCAAGTAGTAACACTTTTTATCATCTCTGGTTGGCTGGGAGACTCGGTCCCATCCTGGCGGACCTGGCTTCAGTTATTCACACCTTTGTCACTTCTTGGCTGGACCACAGCAAGGCAAAGTACCTAGGCATGAAACCTTCAGTGTGTAGGAAACTCCAGCTAGTACAGAACACTGCAGCGTGTCTCCTCAGCCACACCGGCTACCGGGAACTCACCACCACTGTCCTCCCCTCTCTACACTGGCTTCCCACCAAATTTCGAATCAAGTTAAAGGTCTCGTCCTTATCTTCAAGGCTCTCCAGGGTTGGGGCTCAATCCATCTAAAAGGCCATCTACTGTTCTGGAACAAAAATTGTGGTTGACAACTCCGCTCCTCTGGCACAATGGAACTCTTGTCACTAAGAGAAACACTCATCTGTGCTGGAGACAGAGCTTTCTCAGGGGCCAGTCTGTGGAATCAACTTCCGTGGGAACTTAACAACAGTCACAACCTCACCACCTTCCACTCCAAGTGCAAGGCGATCTCTTTGACATGCCTTCTCTCATATAAATACACAGCAACATGTGTATATTTAAAAACAATTCCCTACCAACACAAGACACTGCACTTCACATGCTTTTCCCCCTGGGGAGAGGATGACAGACCCATCCACAGATATTGCTTAATTATCTACTTGAAGACACTCAGATGCTACGGTGATGAGCACAGCATAGGAATCTATATAGAATAGAACAGAATGTGGGGAAGGTTTCAGGACCCTTATTTTGGATTTTCTATCTGTACCTAAATCAGCTTCTCCTAGGTCTCTCTTTGTACACACAGGAAAAGCACAGAGATGCTAGGTGAGCCTCAGGGAGCTGAGAGGTTGCCTGTCTGCCAGGACTCCTGTGTCTACTGGAGTGCTATAGGAACAGCACCATTTTTGGAGTTTGGGTGGACGACAGTTACACTCTCAAACCCGATCGGTTGCTGCAGGTCAAGCTGAACGTCAGCCTCTTCCAGAATGGTAAGGGTGAGACACCCACAGCTCTCTTCTCCCCAGGAATATTTGAGATCCTTCGAAATTAATACTTCTTCCTCTACCCTGATCCCCTCACCCTAGTCAAGAATCCTGATCTCTAACCTTTAACCTTGCTTCTGCATGTCAGCCTATTGTATTGCCAGGAATAGTTTCATTTCCATTGTGAGACCTGTGTCCTGTTTCTCACTTAGAGGATGACGGATGGATGGATTCCTTCCTTACCAGAGGGAGAGGACGACTGGCCCGGACCAGCAATGGACCAGATCCCCGAGGACTTGCTCGTGGTCCTGGAAGCCACCATCAACTTCGACCCCTCCTCACAGCAACAGGTTCACCAAGAAGGGGCGTGTGGAAGTGGCCCAGGGGTAGCAGACCCCTGTCTGGCCGCAATGCTGACAGAGGGTGAGTCAGTGTGTTGCGGCGTGGATCCCCGCTGACCCAGTGACAAAGCGCTTTGTCACTGTCAGGGCCCCGGGCCGGGACCCAGTGGAGTGGATGGGCCTGCATCCCCGCTGCCACCCCAACCCGAGGTGGCAGTCTCCCCTTCCTCAGACCAGTATTGCCAAGGCCATAGTGAAAATGGTGGTGAACAGAACAGAAGGGTAATAGGGAAATGAGGGCTGTATTCATTTATAGGTGAAGACATATTACTGAATATTTTCCTGAGTAAAAAGGTTTGTTTGAGATCAGTTTTTTCCTCATGGCAGAGACACTCGGCCAAGCAAGGGGGGGGGGGGGGTCAACTGCCATCTGAGGTGTAATGCCCTTGTGCCAGGCAGCACCTATGTTGCTTGTGTGCGATCCAAGCCGAGCCAGGGCGCTGTTGATCAACACCAAGTCCAAAATGGATGACCCCCTAGTTGTTTCTTCAACTTTCTGAATCAGAAGGTTGTCCCCTACACATGCTAAGAATTTGCAGGACATATTATGTTTTGCTGTAATAGTCTGCCAACAGATATCAGGGAAGTTAAAATCCCCCATTAATATAACTCATGTGTGTTAGCTAATCTTGTTACCTGCTCTTAGAATGCCTCACCCACTTCCTCTTGATTTGGTGCTGTCATAAATATAGAGAAAAGGGTAGTACAGAATCACTCCTTGGCAGCTATACTGAATCGCCTTACCTGTAAGGGGTTAAACAGTTCAATAACCTAGTTGGCACCTGACCAGAAGGACCAATGAGGAAAGAAGATACTTTCAAATCTGGGGGAGGCGGGGAAGGATTTGTTTGTTGTTCTCTTTGTTTGTTCCCTCTCCGGAGGGAGAGAGAAGCCAAGCAGATACAATATCTCCTGAAAATATACCTGGAATATTCCATCTAAAATCACAGAAATGTTAAGCAAGGAAAGGAAATGCCTTAGGTTATCTTTTGTTTTAGCTTGTGAATTCTTCTATGCTATAGAGGTAGTTTTATTCCTGCTTTTGTAACTGTGAAGCTGAGCCAGAGGGGAATCTTCTGTGTTTTTATTACCCTGTAAAGTTACCTTCCATCCTGATTTTGCAGGTGTGATTCTTTTACCTTTTTCTTTAAAATAAAGTTATTTTAAGAACCTGATTGATTTTTCAGTGTCCTGAAGACAAAGGGTCTGGTCTGTGCTCACATTGCTAATCAATTGGTTGGTATATTATTCTCAAGCCTCCCCAGGAAAGGGGGTGAAGGGACTTGGGGGGATATTTCAGGGGAATAGGGATTCCAAGTGACCCTTCCCTTAAATTTTGTATAAATCACTTGGTGGTGGCAGCAATACCGTCCAAGGACAAGGAAAGGAATTTGTGACCTGGGGAAGTTTTAACCTAAGCTAGTAGAATATAAACATAGGGGGTCTTTCATGCTGGTCCCCACATCTGTACCCCAGAGTTCAGAGTGGGGGGGGGGGAGCGAACCCTAACAGGGCTTGAGCCAGTTTTGCATTGTGTTATTGAAAAGGAACCCCTAGTTACTGAACCCAGCCCTTGTTGCTGCCTACTCTGATGGGCAGAAGGGTTACATTTTGGGGGGCTCGTCTGGGATTCCTGGGTCGGTACCCCTCGCAAGCACCTGTTGAGTGATCCACTACATTGTGAAACAATTATGTTTATATTTTGAGGAAAGTACTGTTTGTATAATGGCAAATATGTCAGGTTTGTTGGGCCCCGGCTCAGCAGCCTCTAGCTCAGGGGCCACAGCCTCGGCCGATGATTGGGCAAAAGTACTGGGTCAAACATTGGAAAAGGTTGTGCTGTCCCGTGCTACATCAAACTCTTGTCGTAAGTTAAGGTTATTTGCAGGAGGTCCCATCCCAAAACCTGGGGAAGAGGAGTTTGAACCCTGGTTAGAGCATGCCACTGAAATGCTGCAGGAGTGGGCCGTACCAGATGCAGAAAAGCGAAGATGTCAAATAGAGAGCCTTGGGGCCCAGCATTAGATGTGATTTGCACCCTGAAGCTCATTGACCCTGGGGTCAGTGTGAAGGACTGCCTAGAGCCCCTTTATCGCACCTTTGGGAGCGTAGAGGGCTCTGAAGACTGTTATTGTAAGTTCCTTAATTCCCGACAGCAAAAGGGCGAGAAGGCTTCAGCCTATATACAGAGACTAGAGCGATTGCTTCAGAGAGCTGTCATGAGGGGAGCAGTGACCTCTGAGCAGATGGATCAGACCAGACTGGCTCAAATTGTAAGAGGAACTCAGTATCAGAACCCGATTCTACTTCAGCTCTGGTTAAGAGAACGACGGGAACATCCCCCAAGTTACCTCCAGCTGATAAAAGAGGTCAGAAAGGCAGGCACCAAATGACCACTGACCCTTTACAAAAGCAATGAGCACAACTAGTGCTATCAAAAGAGTACAGAGCCCTGGCCATGAGGGCCCTGCATGATGACTTTGGACATTTAGGTATGGAGAGGATCCTGGAACTTATTTGTAGTAGGTTCTATTGGCTCTGGATGGCTGAAGATGTTCACAGGAAATGTGAGACATGCGCTCCGTGTGTTCAAAGGAACACTCTGCCAATGAGAGCTGCATATCTGAAGAACATCATCAGCAGGAAACCTTTGCAGCTGGTATTCATTAATTTCTTGTTTTTAGAAGTGGACAAGAGGAATGATGGGAACATTTTAGCAGTGACTAACCATTTTACACGGTATGTGCAGGCATATCTCACACGTGATCAGAGGGCCACCACTGTCGCCCAAGTATTGTGGGAGAAATATTTCTCAGTATATGGATTCCCGGCTTGGATAGGCTCTGACCAGGGGCGGGACTTTGATAGTCACCTTCTGAGGATAGCAGGAATTAAAAAGTCTAGGATAATGGTTTATCACCCGCAAGGTAATCCTCAGCCAGAAAGGTTTAATCAAACTCTGTTAGCTACGTTGGGGACTTTGCAACCAGAGCAGAAGACAAGCATGTTGCGTTTCTGGTGCATGCCTACAATGCCACAAAGAACAATGCTATGGGAGTCACCCCATAACTCTTGATGTTTGGGTGAGAACCAAGATTACCCATAGACTTGTGCTTTGGTGTATCAGAGGATGGAGATAGCTATGAAACTCATCAGCAATATGTATCCCAACTAAGAGAAAAGCTGTGGGATGCTTATCACTTAGCTACATCTGCGGCTCGGAAGAACTCAGACTGCAACAAACACCGGTATGATGCTAGGGTATGTTCACAGGAGCTCCAGTCCTGCTGAGATATTTGAGTATTGCTGGCAAACACAAGATAGCTGACAGATGGAAGGCAATACCTTACCTGGTGATGGAAAAGCTGGGAGATCGGCTGGTCTACAAGATTAAACCTGAAGTGGGCCCAAGGCAAATAAAGACAGTGCATAGAAACCTTTTGCTCCCTGTGGGGGAATTGGTAGGCATCCCTTATGAAATGGGCCACAACAGGGCAACACAAAAGTGCTAGACCAAAGCCACCATCCAACATGGACAGCGGGCCCCCTGCAGCTAACCTACTCCTACACAACACATCATAGAGTGAGGCTGAGGAGGAAGACACAACATGGTGTATCCTGCAATGGAGACAAGATTTTGGTCTCGATCAGCTGAACCAAAAGAGAGCTCTTCTTCCTGAGCCCTAAACCCCATGGCAGAAGTATTTAGACCCGTTACTGGCACCCCGTGCCACCAATGGGACCCTCCTGCGATGACACACTGAACCTGGCCCTTGTTGCTGCCAAGTCTGATGGGCAGAAGGGTTAATAAATAAAAGACAAACGGAGTGATATTCCTCAGGGGCCGAGTAAATAAAACCACCTCCCTCTTCAGGAGTTTGTTGCACTCCCAGGAAGCAGGAGGTAAAACTTCAGAAGATCTGCAAGAGATCTGAACAGAGCAAGCACAGACACCACAGCCAAGTGTTACTGTTGAACATTTCAAGTTTTCATCGCAGAGTGAGGCAAGGGTGAAACCGTAGCTATGTATGTGGAAGAGCTAAAAATATTAGCTGACTAGCGCTCGACTGGAAATGTCCTGTATGCTGCAGAGGAGATTAGTAACACCACAAGCCAATGAAGGAATTCAAAGACGATTGCTGGCAGAAGGGGATGTAACCTGGCCCAAAGCAACAGACTGAGCAACAACAATGGAGGCAGCAGTGAAAAAACTTACAAGCTTTGCACTTAAAGTGCAGGGACAATCAAAGGGACTCAGGCACCTGAGAGGTGTTTCCGCATCAGTTTGTAACTTTAAAATGGCAGCATCTCAAGCCCCGGAGTGCAGGGCCGGATTTACACCTTATGCGCCCCTAGGCACAGCATCTTCAGCGCCCCTCCCTGCCTACTGCTGGCCTTCATGTGGTACACTGTTTTATAGAGGTAAGGCACCCATAGAATGCCCGGCGTCCCTAGTCATGTGCCTACGATGCCTATTTGGAAATCCGGCCCTGCTTGAGGGTAGACCCCAATGATATGTCTACACAGCATACTAAGCCGGGGCTTTGACTCAGGTTTAAGACCAAGGCCCACTTCTGTCCACACAAGAGTTAGTTTGACTCAGGGTTGCAGAGCCTGCTAGGGGGTGGGTCAGAGTCGAAGTCTCACTGCGATGCAAATCAGAGGCCAAACGTTTTGTAGTCTGGATGCAGCTCAGGATGCAGAGACTCTCCAAGCTGAGGGGAGAGAGCTTCTCCCCTCGGTGCAGTTAATCCACCTCCCCGAGAGGGGGCAGCTGTGTCGAGGGGAGAAGCTCTCCTGCCAGCACAGCAGTGTCTACACAGGGGGTCAGGTTGGTATAACTACGTCGCACAGGGGGCGGGGGGGGTGTGTGTGGATTTTTCATCCCCCCGAGATACGTAGTTATACCGATATTGGGCTGTAGTTCAGACCAGGACTCAGTTGGATACGTGGTGGTGGCAGCAGCAGCCGAGGCATTTCCCGACGCCATCTCCCACCTCCCACCCTTCCAGAGGGAGTTGAACTCACATGAATGCTCTGAACTCTGGGCCTTCACCGACCAAGGACAGCAGCTGTGAGTGGGGTGCAGGGGCAGGTTAAAGGAGAATTTGTTGGACTTTCACACCACAAGGGGAGAAACTGAGGCAAAGGACACTGCCCAATATATTCTGTGGTAGGAGTTTGCTCATGGCTAAGGCTATGATTATGTCACAGAGGTCACGGACATGAAGCCTTTCCCCTCCAATTAGTTCTGCCCCCCAATAATCCCCACCCCAGAACTTAGCAGGGGGTGGGGAGTTCTGTAGCCTGATGGGGGAGGAAGGTTACGGGGCACCCCCACCCCGGACGCCTGTGCTGGACCCTACCTAGCAAGGACCTGCTGCCCGGGCCCGTCTCCTTCCCGTGGGGCTCGGTCGCGATGTTGATCTTCTTCATGTTGTGGAATGGGGCGATGGGGGACGTGGCGTTGTCGATGGGGAAGGTCATCTCCACAACCAAGCATCCCCAGCTACACCGTGGAGGGCGGTGGGGGACCCCGGAGCTCCAGCAGCAGTGGGCGCTGAGCTGACCCGCCTCCCCCTTCTGTCAGTCTATTTTTTGTGAAAGTCAAGAGAGGTCACAGGCTTCCGTTAATTGTTGTTTATTGCCCGCGACCTGTCCATGATTTTTACTAAAAATATCTTCGCCTTTCTCATGGTCACAAGCTTTTGAATCGTGGCTGTGGGATTTCCCAGATTACTGCCAGGTTCCTTCCCCCTTTTTATTACAAGATCTCTTTGTTATACACAGACTCAGTGCTTGTGAGAGGGGATGTGTTGCCTCTTAAAGGTGCCTGGGGTGGTCAGAAGTTCTCCCAGATTACTGGGTGAGGGTGTGAGGGGTTAGGTCACAGAGATCACCTTGGGACTGTCACCTGATGTGCTGAAATGAGTCTGAGCCCGTTTTCCCTGACACCTTTTGACTCCAGATCCCTGCCTTGTTGAGCCAGACATGCTAGCCTGGTGCAACAGTGACCCAGGGTCTGGGCCACACCCCCAGAGCTGCAAACTTTAACTAAAAACAGCTCATCAGGTTACCTGTCTCCAGCACCCAGACCCCGAGATCCCAATGGGATCCAAACCCCAAATACATCCATTTTACTCTGTATAAAGCTTATACAGGGTAAATTCATAAATTGTTTGCCCTCTATATCACTGATA
This sequence comes from Chelydra serpentina, assembly GCA_037349315.1. Classification (NCBI taxonomy): domain Eukaryota; kingdom Metazoa; phylum Chordata; order Testudines; family Chelydridae; genus Chelydra; species Chelydra serpentina. The sequence goes on along the minus strand of JBAIAC010000156.1, from coordinate 1,965,166 downwards.
GAGAGATGTGCACAGCTGTTTGCTCCCCAAGGTGTTAATCACTTACTCCAGGTTTATTAATAAACAAAAGTGATTGTATTAATTATAAAGAGTAGGATTTAAACGGTTTCAAATAATAACAGCTAGAAGAAAGTAAGTCACAAAGCAAAATAAAACAAAACACGCAAGTATAAGCCTAATACATTACGAAACTGAATACAGGTAATATCCTAGTCTGGGCCCAATCCTTTCCCCTGGTACAGTCTTTGTTAGATCCAGAAAACATCTCAGGTGGTAAGCAGGGGTTTTCTCATGACTGGCAGCCCTTTGTCCTGCTCTACCCCCTTTTATAGCTTTGGCAAAAGACGGGAATCTTTTGTCTCTCTGGGTCCCCACCCCTCCTTCTAAATGGAAAAGTTGTAGGTTTAAGATGGATTTCATTATCAGGTGACATGGTCACATGTCACTGTAAGACCCCTAGTCTCCATTCCCCATGGGCTGGCCCAGACGTACACAGGAAGGCTTTCAAGTAACTAAGGCCATTTACAACTGATTGTTTCAGAAGTACCCTTAATGGCCTCCAATTAATATGTTTTTGATCAGTGATACAAGTTTATAACTTATTCTCCTAACTTCAGATATTTAAATAATACATGCAAACAAATCGGATGAACACACTAGATTACAAGCTTTCTAAAGACACCATACATGCGGTATTTAGCGTAAAGCATATTCCAGTTAAGTCATATTTATAAGTATATTTCCATAAAGCATATGGAATGCAACGTCACAGGGTGCTCCAGCCGGTTCTGTTTTGTGTTGGAACTCCTAGGTATTGAACCCGGCCCTGGTTGCTGCCGACTCCACCTGGCAGAAGGGTTACTCCTGGCAAGAAAAGCAGAAAAATGACAATAGGTTCCAAGGCCACTGAGAGTGTAATGTGCAAACTGGTGGGTTGTCTCTGGGAGGCAACACAAAGAGCCCCTGGATCCTGTCCCATAGGGGTAATGGAGCCAAGGGAAATGCTTCTCCGTGCTGACTGCTCATTGGGGACGATCCGTCTGAACTGACAAGGTTTCAATCCCTGGGAACAATCTGATTTATTCAGATCATGACACTGCAAGAGCCAATGCCTGCCTAGTCCACAGTGACCCCTGGAGCTCTCAGGAGAGCCAAGGGAAGGGAACGTGGAGGTGCCAGGATGGGGCATTCTGTTCCGGTGCCTAAGACATCTAGGATATCCCTCGATAGTGACCGACTCGCACTAACACCTGCAGTGATGTTCCCAGCTGGCTCATAACAAATCCCATGTCATTAGGGGGGAAAAGCCCCTTTACAGCACTAATGAGACCCAGCTAGAGATGACTGTTTCACAGGCTGCTATTGGAACAGATCAGAGGACTTCTTACCGTCTTGGTGGTGGTGGTGGGGACAGCAGACATGGATAGATCGTATTTCTGAGATTTCGTGCTGGACGTTCGGAATCCCTTGATCCATCTCCTGTACTCCTCTCTCACCTGGAGAGTGAGGGACATGGTCACTGCACTATGGAACTAACGCTGAGAAGATCAGACATGGCCACTGCAAGGCCGGTGAAGGTGCTGGGTGGGCGCTGACGGGCCGTGGGCATTACCTGGCGATTGAGGAGACAGTGCACCAGGAAGATGAAGGCTCCCTGCAGGCTGTTGACGATGGTGAATAAATAGGCCATGAACTTGGCTGCTGGGCCGACTTGGAGGAGACCAAGGCTCCATGTGCAGCCCAGAATGAAGAGCTGGGCGATGGCTTTAAAGGTCAGTAACCTGGATAAAGGCAAATGGAGAGATCCCCTAACAATAACCCTATGGAGAGCAATTGGGTCAGGGGGATCTGGGCAGAGTGGGGTGAAGTTACCATCCCTGGCTTCCCTGTGTGGGACAGGGTTACAGTCAATGCAAAAACACGGGGAGTTCATTCCAATGGATCCTAGATATACTGTTCCCCTCTTGCAATCCCGCACACCATTCCGGTGCCAAGCACCCTCCAAACCAGGGCATCTGACCCCCCAGGATTGTTTTCTTGCCTTCTTACCTGTGGTCTCTGAGGGTGGACACTTCTTCATTGAGGGAGGAGAGTCTCTTTCTTAGGATCCACAGGGTCAGGGCAAAGAACGTTATATTTATCTGTGGGAACAGCGGGAAATATTTCCTGTCAAACATCCCATCTGGGACTGTTGACTCCAGCTGAGGCAGAGAACAATCCCAGGGGACTGAGCCAAACCCTGCAGAACCGGGGACTACTCATTTCTGGTGGGAATCATCCCCTCTCCTGTAATATCCCCTGGCAGCTCTTGGTCCCTCTCCACGTGTGGAGCTGACAGCACAGCCAGGGCTGAGATGGATCAATGGGATCACAGAGGCCAGATGCTGCTCAGAGTTAAATATGGAGCCTCTCCAGTGGAGTCAGTAGTTAGGTAGGGAGGAATATGTAGGGACATTTGTTTCCCCTTCTACAAAAAACCACTGCAGAGTGTAGCCCTCTCCCCTCGTCGTTCCTTGGGTCATTAGCTAGACTAGATCACTCTCTTGCTGTCTTCACTTCGCAAAACTCCTACTGACTTCCATGGGAGCTGTGCCTGAGTAAATGTTGTAGGCCTGGGGTTACTGCAGAGGGACTAATCCCGGGACTGACCACAGTGGATGAGCCAGGTGGGACCTAAGTGGGACTTTCCTTGTGTTTTATGGGCCACATTCTCCTCCCTGCTTCACTGAAATCAATGGGGTCGCAGAGGTGAGAGGAGAATGGGGCCCTGTGGTTCTGTGAGGTACCCACCAGGATTATGGCACAGACTGGACCCAGGAAGCTCCAATGAAATCCTCTCTCCAGGCTGAGCCAGCAGCTACAGGGAAGGAGGAAGAAAAAGGTGACTTTAATGGGATTACTACCCTTTTTCAGCCCCGTGGGCAGAGAGGGGGTGTCATAGGGCATCTGGATCTCAAAAGTGAGATGGATCTCAGCCTGTCTGTGACAGGGCCGACTCTCTTGCGCAAGGAAGCCACATCCCAGCTCCCCTTCGGGATGGGCGCTGCACGTACTGTTTTGAAGTTCCGTAGCCATCAGGATTCACTGCTGCAGAAATAGCCACCACCAGGGCTGGGAATCCGTAGCCGAATGGGTACATGAATCTCTTCTTGAACCGGCTGGCGCTGGTGTAATTCACGACCTGCAGGTTCCTGACAGTGAGGAAGAGGTGTAGCCCCTCCAGGAACATCCATGTGAAGCAGGCCAGGAAGAGGTAGTGCAGGAGGCCAGCAATGACAGCACACCCCAGCTGCGGGAGACAGAGAGCCCAGGGATACTGCGGTGAGGAAGGGAAATGCTGAGTATTGGGGAGACCTGCCTGGGGGTCACACTGGGACTCTTGTTAGCACAGCTCTCCAGTAATAGTGCTCCCTGACCCAGAGAAGGCAGGTTCATCAGTCTATGGAGGGTCCTGTGGGTGCACATTGCTGATGCAGGACGGGAGCAGATATTAGTAGCTAGAGCAGGGGAGCAGGGCTCAGGGGAGCCAGGTTCTGTTCCCAGCCCTGCCACAGAGTCCCTGGGTGACCACGAGAGTAGTATAAGGGTCCTATGGTCAATAAATGTTAACTCTGCCCCTTGACCCCCTTAATCCACTCCCACCTGTCACCGGAAGTCCCGCCCCATGGGGGTTTTACTTCTGTGGTCAAACCGGACACATGACCGGATGCAAGGCGCATCATGTGACCCCTCTAAGAAGTCCTGCCACTGCCCTCAACCAATTGTGATGGGTTTCAACTGCAGAGGACCACTCCGAGAGCAGATTTGACCAACATAGGCCAGGTTCTGGGATGGGGTGAAGTGCCGAGAAAAGGGTCTTGTTAATCCTCTAAGAAGTCAAACAGGAGGAGTTTGCCTGGGGTCTGTCTGAGCGGAGGTACGCTGAGTGCTGCCTTAGGGGGACTGCGCTGGTGAGTATCTGAGTGTCTGTTGAGGTGACAGTTTGGCAGTTTGACCGTGTGCTTGATTGTTTCATTGCCCGTTTGCTTGTTTGAACAGTGTGAATTGGGAGTGCTTTGTTCCAGGTGGGCCTGACTCTTATAAAAAGACAGTCAGCTGCGAACCAGCTGAGCAGCGAACAGCAGAGAAGCAAACAGGAGGATTTTGACTGGAGAGAGCCTACCTCGGCATCCCTCTTGCAGGTTTCCCTGAGTAGCTTCTGCCACAAGTGAGGAAACTCTTAGAAGGAAGAGACTATGGATGCTGAGCGATCCGCTGTCGTGACCTGCACAGGATGTGCCATGTTTGTCTTTCTTCCACAGGATAGAAGCGACTTTGTCTGTACAAAGTGCAAGCTGATCTCCATATTGGAGGAAAAGATTCAAGATATGGAGAGACGAGTATCAACCCTGCGTTCCATAAGAGAAAATGAGGAGTTCCTGGATAGACGTCAGGATAGGCTTCAGCGGGCAGTGTTCTGAAGATTCAGAGCAGGCTATGCAGCGGGGACAGAAGGCCAGTGAGGATAATTGGCGGCATGTGGCCTCCAGAAGAGGAAAGAGTACGAGACAAGTCCATGTACCAGAAGCGCAGATTCGGATGAGCAACCGTTTTCATGTTCTCTCCACAGGTACTAGTGCAGAGAGTGGAGTGGATGATACATCTGAGGGAACAGAGCAGAAGGAGACTCCACCGATTGGAAGGCATGAGATGCACCGTCCTAGGGATGGGGGTTCCACGACCACCACTCCCAAGAGGAGGAGGAGGGTGGTGGTGGTCGGGGACTCTCTCCTCAGAGGGACTGAGTCATCTATCTGCTGCCCTGACCGGGAAAACTGAGAGGTGTGCTGCTTACCAGGGGCTAGGATTCGTGATGTGACGGAGAGACTGCCGAGACTCATCAATCCCTCAGATCGCTACCCCTTCCTGCTTCTCCATGTGGGCACCAATGATACTGCCAAGAATGACCTTGAGCGTATCACTGCAGACTATGTGGCTCTGGGAAGAAGGATAAAGGAGTTTGAGGCGCAAGCGGTGTTCTCGTCCATCCTCCCTGTGGCAGGAAAAGGCCGGGGTAGAGACCGTCGAATTGTGGAAGTCAACGAATGGCCACGCAGATGGTGTTGGAGAGAAGGGTTTGGTTTCTTTGACCATGGGATGGTGTTCCAAGAAGAAGGAGTGCTAGGCAGAGACGGGCTCCACCTGACGAAGAGAGGGAAGAGCATCTTTGGAAGCAGGCTGGCTAAACTAGTGAGGAGGGCTTTAAACTAGGTTCACTGGGGGAAGGAGACCAAAGCCCCGAGGTAAGTGGGGAAGTGGGATACCGGGAGGAAGCACAAGTAGGTGAGTGCAAGAGGGGAGGGCTCCTGCCCCATACTGGGAAAGCAGGACGATCGGTGAGTTATCTTAAATGCCTATACACAAATGCAAGAAGCCTGGGGAACAAGCAGGGAGAACTGGAAGTCCTGGCACAGTCAAGGAATTATGATGTAATTGGAATAACAGAGACTTGGTGGGATAACTCACATGATTGGAGTACTGTCATGGATGGATATAAACTGTTCAGGAAGGATAGGCAGGGCAGAAAAGGTGGGCGAGTTGCGTTGTATGTAAGAGAGCAGTATGACTGCTCAGAGCTCCAGTATGAAACTGCAGAAAAACCTGAGAGTCTCTGGATTAAATTGAGAAGTGTGAGCAACAAGGGTAATATCGTGGTGGGAGTCTGCTACAGACCACCAGACCAGGGGGATGAGGTGGATGAGGCTTTCTTCCAGCAACTAACAGAAGTTACTAGATCACAGGCCCTGGTTCTCATGGGTGACTTTAATCACCCCGATATCTGCTGGGAGAGCAATACAGCGGTGCACAGACAATCCAGGAAGTTTTTGGAAAGTGTAGGGGACAATTTCCTGGTGCAAGTGCTGGAGGAACCAATTAGGGGAAAAGCTCTTCTTGACCTGCTGCTCACAAACAGGGAAGAAATAGTAGAGGAAGCAATAGTGGATGGGAATCTGGGAGGCAGTGACCAGGAGATGGTAGAGTTCAGGATCCTGACACAAGGAAGAAAGGAGAGCAGTAGAATAGAGACCCTGGACTTCAGAAAAGCAGACTTTGACTCCCTCCGGGAACTGATGGGCAAGGTCCCCTGGGAGAATAACATGAGGGGGAAAGGAGTCGAGGAAAGCTGGCTGTATTTTAAAGAATCCTTATTGAGGTTGCAGGAACAAACCATCCCGATGTGTAGAAAGAAAAGTAAATATGGCAGGCGACCAGCTTGGCTTAACAGTGAAATCCTTGCTCGTCTTAAACACAAAAAAGCAGCTTACAAGAAGTGGAAGATTGGACAAATGACCAGGGAGGAGTATAAAAATATTGTTCAGGCATGCAGGAGTGAAATTAGGAAGGCCAAATCACACTTGGAGTTGCAGCTAGCTGGAGATGTTAGGAGTAACAAGAAGGGTTTCTTCAGGTATGTGACCAACAAGAAGAAAGTCAAGGAAAGTGTGGGCCCCTTGCTGAATGAGGGAGGGAACCTAGTGACAGAGGATGTGGAGAAAGCTACTGTACTCAATGCTTTTTTTGCCTCTGTCTTCACAGACAAGGTCAGGTCCCAGGCAGCTGCACTCCGCAGCACGGTATGGGGAGGAGGTGACCAGCCCTCTGTGGAGAAAGTAGTTCGGGACTATTTAAAAAAGCTGGACGAGCACAAGTCCATGGGGCCGGATGCACTGCATCCGAGGGTGCTAAAGGAGTTGGCCGATGTGATTGCAGAGCCATTGGCCATTATCTTTGACAAATCATGGCAATCGGGGGAGGTCCCGGATGACTGGAAAAAACCGATTGTAGTGCCCATCTTTAAAAAAGGGAAGAAGGAAGATCCGGGGAACTACAGGCCAGTCAGTCTCACCTCAGTCCCTGGAAAAATCATGGAACAGGTCCTCAAGGAATCAATTCTGAGCCACTTAAGGGAGGGGAAAGTGACCAGGAACAGTCAGCATGGATTCACCAAGGGCAAGTCATGCCTGACTAACCTAATTGCCTTCTAGGATGAGATAACTGGCTCTGTGGATGAGGGGAAAGCAGTGGATGTGCTATTTCTTGACTTTAGCAAAGCTTTTGATACAGTCTCCCACAGTGTTCTTGCCAGCAAGTTAAAGAAGTATGGGCTGGATGAATGGACTGTAAGGTGGATAGAAAACTGGCTGGATGGTCGTGCTCAACGGGTAGTGATCAATGGTTCCATGTCTAGTTGGCAGCCAGTATGAAGTGGAGTGCCCCAAGGGTCGGTGCTGGGGCCGGTTTTGTTCAATATCTTCATCCTCGATCTGGAGGATGGTGTGGACTGCACCCTTAGCAAGTTTGCAGATGACACTAAACTGGGAGGAGTGGTTGATATGCTGGAGGGTAGGGAAAGGACACAGAGGGACCTAGACAAATTAGAGGATTGGGCCAAAAGAAATCTGATGAGGTTCAACAAGGACAAGTGCAGAGTCCTGCACTTAGGATGGAAGAATCCCATGCACTGCTACAGACTAGGGACCGAATGGCTGGGCAGCAGTTCTGCAGAAAAGGACCTAGGGGTTACAGTGGACGAAAAGCTGAATATGAGTCAACAGTGTGCCCTTGTTGCCAAGAAGGCTAATGGCATTTTGGGCTGTATAGGTAGGGGCATTTCCAGCAGATGGAGGGACGTGATTATTCCCCTCTATTCGGCACTGGTGAGGCCTCATTTGGAGTACTGTGTCCAGTTTTGGGCCCCACACTACAAGAAGGATGTGGATAAATTGGAAAGAGTCCAGCGGAGGGCAACAAAAATGATTAGGGGGGCTGGAGCATATGACTTATGAGGAGAGGCTGAGGGAACTGGGATTGTTTAGCCCGCAGAAGAGAAGAATGTGGAGGGATTTGATAGCTGCTTTCAACTACCTAAAAGGGGGTTCCAAAGAGGATGGATCTAGACTGTTCTCAGTGGTAGAAGATGACAGAACAAGGAGTAATGGTCTCAAGTTGCAGAGGGGGAGGTTTAGGTTGGATATTAGGAAAAACGTTTTCACTAGTAGGGTGGTGAAGCACTGGAATGGGTTACCTAGGGAGGTGGTGGAATCTCCTTCCTTAGAGGTTTTTAAGGTCAGGCTTGACAAAGCTCTGTCTGGGATGATTTAGTTGGGGTTGGTCCTGCTTTGAGCAGGGGGTTGGACTAGATGACCTCCTGAGGTCCCTTCCAACCCTGAGATTCTATGATTCTATGATTCTATAAGTCCTCTCACCGCCCTCTGCCAATCAGAGCACAGCACCATCACCCCATAAGTCCCAGCGCCGGGCAGAAGATGCCATTTGTTACTAAGATTGCGTGTTTTAGAAATTGTGGAAAGGCTGAGAGGAATCACGGACTCCTTCACCACCCCAGTGAGAACTTCAGAGATTGTTTTAGCTCTGATGGTCTTTGACCATCCATGGAGAAATTGCTACATCAGACACAGTTCCGAGGAGGAGGAGGGAGCGGCCGAGGGGAACAGTTTTGCCCAACCATTGATGGATACGCAGGAACCCGAACCTGAAACCCAGCTGCTCGTGAGACACTCCCATGCGTGTGGTGGTCTCTCGTCGTCCACTCCCCTGGAGGAGGAAGGCGAATGCAGCTTGGGGGAGTCACCGGAGGACAAAGTGAATGGAAATGACGTCGCTCAGGTAAATGAATGATTAAGAAGTGACGGTCGATGATGGGGTGTAATGGGGTTAGGAACCGGGGTTGTGTAAATCTAAAAACAAGCAGTGGGAATTTACACTCGTTTCTTGTCTGAAAATCTCTCAACAGCTCGATGATGCCTTTCTAGAGGACCCAGAGGCCCTGGACAGCGTTGCATCAAGCAGCGAAGATGAACCAGGCCCGCCTTGTTTTTGAAAACGCCAATACAAATGGTTGAAGAGGACTTCGAGGATGACGGCTTTGAGGAGTTCATCTTCGCTGCTTGATGCAACGCTGTCCAGGGCCTCCGGGTTCTCTGGAAAGGCATCATCGAGCTGTCGAGAGATTTTCAGACAAGAAACGAGTGTAAGTTCCCACTGCTTGTTTTTAGATTTTCACAACCCATGTTCCTAACCCCATTACACCCCATCATCGACCGTCACTTCTTAATCATTAATTTACCTGAGCGACGTCTTTTCCATTCAGCTTGTCCGCCAGTGACTCCCCCAAGCTGCGTTCGCTTTCCTACTCCAGGGGGGTGGACGACGAGAGGCCACCATGCTCATCGGGGTGTCTCACGAGCAGTTGGGTTTCGGGTTTGAGTACTGGTGTATCCATCAACAGCTGGGCCAAAGGGCTACTCTTGGCCGCTCCCTCCTCCTCCTCAGAACTGTCGCTGATGTAGTGCTTTCTCCGTGGATGGTTGAAGACCCTGGGGGCTAAAACAGAAGTTCTCATGGAGGTGGTGAAGGAGTCCATGTTTCCTTTCAGCCTTTCAACATTTTCTAAAACACGCGTTCTTGCTAAGAGATGGCCTCTTCTGCCCGGTGCTGGGACTTATGGGGTGATGGTGCTGTGCTCTGCTTGGCAGAGGGTGGTGGGAGGAGTTCTTAAAGGGGGGGTCACACCGCCTTCTTCTGGGCAGTTCATCCTGTCCCCAAAACTGCACTATTTTGGTCAAATCTGCTCTTGGAGTGGTCCTATGCTGCCAAAATCCATCGTGATTGGTAGAAGGTGGTGGCAGGAATTCTTAGAGGGGTCACACAACCCAGTTCCAGACGGGTCACACCACCCTTGAACTCCCCCCGATTGGTCAAATCTCCTCTCTGGGGAGGTCCCCAGTGACTGAAACCCCTCCTGATTGGTAGAGGGTGGTGGGAGGAGTTCGTAGATGGGTCACATGGCACACCTTGCTTTCGGTCCTGTGTCTGGCTTGACCATGGAAGTAATACTCGCATGGGGCAGGACTTCTGGTGACAGGTGGACAGGGCTTAGGGGTCAAGGGGCGGGGTTAACATTTGATTGACGGTAGGGCCATTATACTACTCATGGGCATTATACTACTCACGTGACATATGGGAGGAATTGAAGCACAGGGACAATGAACTCCAGTATTTGGGGGCACTCAGACCACTGCGCCCAGTGTGTAGGGGCCTAACGGGGTGGAAACATCTCCCCGGGAATCCCCCCTGTGTCATTCACAGCCCAGAATCCAGGGATCACAAAGGGGTTCAAATTCACACACCTCAGTCCTGCTGCGAGTGGAGGAACAGAGCAGGGGAGAATCAGGCCGTGCCCGACTGCGGGTGCGGGTCACCGCGGTGAGGAAGAGCAGGTCGGCCAGGAAGAGGCAGAGGCAGAGCTGCAGGTGGAGGGAGGTGCTGACGTTGCGGATGGAGCGGCACAGGAGGAAGGTGAGGATGGCGAGGAAGAGGCTCAGCAGGGAGAGGGTCAGTCCCACGTAGGTGATGATGGTCAGTGGGTAACTCTCCTGTAACACAGCAAAGGGAGAATCACCAGTGAGCCCAGCCCAGCCCCCTCGGCTCCGACTCAGCCTCTCCCCCAGCAAAGCCTCCAGTCGTTCCAGGAAGAGCTTTGCCCAAGGCTGAGTGGGGAGCTCAGGGTCCAGCCCTGTGATCGGAGTCTCACGGTGAGATACCGTCACTGTGCTGGGAGCCATTAGGATGGCGAAGCTGGAGAGATGGTCACAGCTGCAGGTGGTGTGAGTGCTGTTCGTGTGCACGACGGTGCAGCCGTCCGGAGACCAGCTGCAGTTCTCAGCCACTGCCTTCCAGTAGACACAGAGAGCCTCTTCGTCCTCTTTTTTGGCCTGGAAACACAACAGAATCATCCTCATCCTCACGGGACCACAGAACGTCGTTTCTGTTATCACACGTCTATAGCAAACCCGAGGCCACCTACAGCTCCTGGGCTCTCCCCACGCAGCCCCCAGTGCCCACCGGGGCCATCCCGGTGCCAGCGGAGAGAGAACGCAGATCCTGCTGCTCCAAAAGCACAGGCCCTGCTATTGGAGCGAAAGGGAAATAAATCCTTGCTAGCCCTTAGCACCACAAGGCTCATGGCACATGGCTGAGCAGTTCTGACTGCATCCAGCAGAGGGCAGTGCTGCGTGCACACATACACATATGCACCCTAACCGCTTCGTTACCGTATCAAAGTGTTTCATGCTGATTCCCTGAACCACAGTCTCTACAGAAAGCAGCTTTCCAGTTATTCCGGGCCAGGGGTGAGCTAGGCGGAGCTGTTACGCTAGAGCAGGGGTGGGCAAACGTTTTGGCCCGAGGGCCACATCAGGGAATAGAGATTGTGTGACGGGCTATGAATGCTCACTAAATTGGGGTTGGGGTGTGGGCTTTGGTTGGGGGTGTGGGCTCTGGGGTGGGACTGCGGATGAGAGGTTTGGGGTGCAGGAGGGTGCTCCAGGCTGGGATGGAGGGGTTTGGAGAGTGGGAGGGGGATCGGGACTGGGGCAGGAGGTTGGGGCATGGGAAGACCCTGAGGGGTGGAGGAGCTGAGTGGTGCTTAGCTCAAGTGGCTCTCAGAAACAGTGGCATGTCCCTTCTCCGGCTCCTACGTGGAGGTGCAGCCAGGCCACGCTGTGCACGTAGGAGCCGGAGAGGGGCCATGCTGTGGCTTCCAGGAGCCATGTGGTGAGGCACATGACACAGCGCCCTGGCCGGAACGGGGCGGAGCCGCGTGGTGCAGCCCCAACCCCACTCCCCAGTGGGAGCTTGCGGGCTGGATATGGCCTGCGGGCTGCAGTTTGCCTACACATGCCCTACAGCTCTTTGCAGAGTCATGTGTTGTGCTGCGACCCCCCCAGTAACCTCCTCCAGTAAAACAGCCCCAATGCATCAGGAATAAGGAGGCCTCTGCTTCTCAGGACCGTCGGGAGCCAGAATGGTAGCAAAGTCCCAATGCCCGGCAGGAGATGGTGACTTTTATATGCCCCTCTGAAAACCCAGATAAGGAGCAAAGCGAAGGGATCTCCCTCTACACACCTGTCTATGGCGCAGGGTGAAGTTTGCGGGTCTGGAGAGGTGAATGGGTCTCCCGTTTCCAACGGCCCCACTCACCACCCTGGAGGTGAGATGAGTCTTCTCCAGCTTCCCCCCAGCCGGTAGATTTCCCTCACTGTGAAGTATCGCACTGATGATGGAGTCCAGGGTGGAGTAGGAAATAAAAGCAGCAGCCCCCAAACCTGCTGGGAGAGGAGATGATCCCTCGTTAGGGCGCTGGGGACGCTATGGCAAACAATGAGCCGGCCAGGTGCCCAGGGGTCACAGTGAGTCTGGGGCAGATCTGGGAATGGAACCCAGGATCCTGCCCACAACTCTTAAGATTTAGCCACCGGGCCGAGCTACCTCCTCCCTCGGGGCCGCCAGGAACGCGCCCGGCTGGAAACGTCTAGCTGCAGGATGCAGAGATGAAGATTCAGTTTTTCTCAGCGAGACCAGGAGAGGGGCTGGCCAGGGATGAGCTTCCCCTGGTGCTGGAGGATTAGGGGCCCTGAATATGGCAGCTGAGGATACACGTTTCCCTGGGGGTCTAGCTAGACTCGGGTGTCCCTGCCCTTTCCATTCTTTGGGCCCACTTCATACCAGAGACCCTGTAATGAGCCGTCTCCCCTCTGCGCCCCCAACTCCTCACTGCTTGGGGCGCAAGCTGTGGGACAGCCAGGAACGAAGGTGTCAGCTCCATGGCCCACAGCCTGAGAACCACTGGCTCAGCCAGCAAGGAGCACTCCAGGGCTAGAGCCAGAGGTCAGGGCCCGGCCTGGGGATCCATGGGGAGCGGGGGAGGAACGGGGGAACCCAGACTGGGGTTCAGTGCCCGGGAACCGCTCTGTGCCGTGGTTTGGGCCCTGGGTGTCTTCATCCCCAGGATGGTACCTTGTGTGGCTGCCCCGGTGACTGTATCACAGTGCACGTCCATCGTCTCCTCGTGAGCTCTCAGCGTGAAGACCTCACTGTGCTGGCTGCAGTTCCCTGTGACGAGCCGCGTCTGGATAGCTGCGGGGGTGGGGTGAGGAATGACAGAGCCCCTCGCTGTGAAACCACTTCCCTGGGAATCTGCCCATTCCGGGCCAATCCACCCCCCCTCCCACTCCTCTCACCCCATGTCCCCTCCCCCCATTCTGGCTGCGTCCCCAGCAGGGGGAGTAGTGGGGGTGGGGGAGGCGCCTGGCTCAGCGTGGCAGCCCCTAGTGGTGAAATGCCAAATGTTCCATTTAAACCCTTCTTGGGCATTGCTGCTGCTCCTGGGGGCACTGGCGGGGCTGGGTTATATTCCCTGGTGCAGGGGCAGTGCTGCTCTGTGTCTGTACTGAACACAGGCTCACATCCACAGCGGTATATAGGCTCTAACTTCCAGTAGATTTGGGGCACAGTGTATAACCCCGTATCTCACGGCAGCCAGCAGGTGGCGCTGAGAGCCAAACGTCCCCCCTCACCCATAGACTCTGTCGTCGTGTTCTGTGTTGTCCTCTCCGGAGACCGAAGCGCAGTGGCCAGCGCGGCCAGTTCCACGCTCCGCAGCAGGACCGTCACGGCCGACCCCACGTCCCCCTTGTCTCCCTCCTCCCAGAGGAAGGTGCTGTTCAGGAGGGAGTTGAAACGGACAGTCACTTCCTGGGGAGAGGAAAGGAAAAGCCCTGGGAGTGAGGAGTCCAGGGGGTTCAGGTGCCACGTCCCGTGTGTTCCCAGGGGGCATCGGGCATCACGGCCTCTCCCAGTTCAGGGGTAGCAATATACTCAGAGTGGGAGCCCTTTACAAAGGGGGTCCACTGGGACCTGAAGCTAACTGGGGCTAGAACCCTTTGTCATTCCTTCTTCGCTCCTGCTCCCCCATCCCTCCGTTACTGATGCCAGGGAGCAACGTTGTCACAAGCCCCCGGCTTCCTAGGCTGTCTCTATGCTGCATCCGGCAGCTGCTCAGAAATGTCTGGCAGGGCCTGGATAGAGCCCAGATCCTGCTGCCTGAAAAACTCAGGTCACTGACAGATGAGCTGAAGGAGAATCCCCATTAACTGTTAGCAGTATAGCACCTCTGATGAACAACAACAGTTCTGATCACTAGAGGGTTCATGTGGGTGGACAAACACAAACGTGCACTCACACCACTTGAGGGCGTGTGTGCCCACACACAGAGAAACACCTCTAGAGGGTACACCCCTCTCCCCACAGTAGTGGTGGGCACAGATCTTTTATGAAGAGTATCTACATGTCTCCCTCCACCCCTGCCAGTGAGACTCCTAACCCGGCACAACAGCACACAGGGCTCGGGGGCACACACAGGGACACTAGCCTGCAGGGCACACTCAAGGGGCGGAGCCTCTCACCTCCAGTGATAACGCCACACTCCCGTCTCCGTACGTGGACATCAAAATCTCTAAGGTCGAATTAAAGAAAGAGCATAAACTGCTGTTTCCGCCGCTCCGCTTTCCCTGCAGAGAGACCCAGGGCAGAGGGTGAGTTCTGCAGGTGCTGAAGGGTGACCGACGTTGGTGTTTGCCTTATGCAGGGGCCTAATCCTGACACCCCTAATTGAGTGAATAAAGCTTTTATATCAGCCGTGTCCAGGGCATGTGCCATGGTGCGGTTTGCACAGCGAGAGGTTCAGGTGGAGAAAGGGAAGAGTTTCTAGCAACAGCTGGAATACATCAAGTCTGGGGACTAAGTCCCTTTTTGTTCACGTCGGTGCTCGATGCAATGACAGAAAGCAGCCAAAGAGTGGCCCCCTGGCACATGCCTTTTGCAGATGATGTGGTGCTCGTGGGGAAGAGGAAAGAGGAAGTGAAAGAAGATGCAGAGAGACATGGAGGTGCATATTGGAAAGAAATGGCATGAAAATCAGCAGAATAAATCAGGGTATATGGTCTGTAGCTTCAACGCTCTCCTGCAGGAAGACAATAGGTGTGTAAGTCTGGGGGCCGGCCACTAGCAAAGCTACAGAAGTTTTAGAAGGTTCAATATCAATTTGCAAACACCTAGAAGATAATAAGGTGATAAGTAACGGTCAGCATGGCTTTGTCAAGAACAAATCCTGTCAAATCAACCTGTTAGCTTTCTTGGGCAGGGTAACAAGCCTTGTGGATGGCGGGGAAGTGGTAGACGTGGTATATCTTGATGTTACTGAGGCTTTTGACACTGTCTCACATGACCTCATAAACAAACTAGGGAAATACAACCTGTATGGAGACACTCTATGGTGGGTGTATAACTAGTTGTAAAACCGTTCCTAGAGACTATTACTGGAGTAATAGTAATAGGATGAAATTTAATAGTGAGAAGTGTAAGGTTATGCATTTAGGGATTAATAACAAGAATTTTAGTTATAAGGTGGGGACGCATCAGTTGGAAGTAACGGAAGAGGAGAAGGACCTCGGAGTCCTGGTTGATCACAGGATGACTATGAGTCGCCAATGTGATGTGGCCATTGTGACGGAGTAGAGAGCGAGATGGATCTGACCTGAGGGAAAGGCTGCATTGGAAATGTGAGACTTTACCTGAGGCTGTAACATGAGCCAGGACGGGGGTTGGGAGGTGACACCTTTGGCTGGGTGTGTGTGTGCTGGCTTGGGAGAGGAAGGGAGGGGGGCAGACAGGGTCTGGCCTCCCTGGCCCATGTGGAGCTGCGGGGCGAAATGCAGGGAGCCCCAGGCTGGGGTCTAAGCTCCCTGCCCCCCGGAAGGACCCGACTGAGGGGTCCTGGATGTACTGACAAGCTCTGTTTGGACTGTGTTCCTGGCATCTCTAATAAACCTTCTGTTCTACTGACTGGCTGAGACTCCCAGTGAATCCGGGGAAGAGGGGTGCAGGGCCGGACTCCCCTATACTCCGTGACAACTGGTGGCAGCGGTGGGATGTTCTGCACCCCGTGAACGGCGCTTCCTGCAGTAAGTAACTGGGGAGCAGTAGAACGAAGGGGTGCTAACGAGGACCAGGCGTGCTGAAGGCTCACGGAGGAGCGGTTTCGGGGAGCGGAGGAGCTACGCTTAACCCCTGGGAGTGTGTGTCCAGCGAGAAGGACTGTGCAATGAGGGGGTCCCCCTGGGGGCTGCAGTGAGCAGTCCCAGGGGCGGAGGAGCCTGCGGCTTGGCCCTGGGAGAGAGAAGGATTTTTGCAGTGACAGGGTTCCCCTGGGGGTGCCGTGAGTGGACCCAGGGGTGCAGGAGCTGCAGCTCGACCCTGGCAAAGAGGCGGTGACCTGGAGAAGGGCTGGCACACTTGGGGTTCTTCCTGGAAACCGTGGGGAGCTAAGAGCACACAGGCCTGCGAGTCCACAGCAAACTTGGGAGCAGTGAAGTGATGGCGTATCGCCTTCTCCTTAAGAAGAGCATTGTAACCCTGTGCAAAAAGAGAGGGATACCCATTGGAAAGCTCACTAAAGCCCAGTTAATCACGCGGCTGGAGGAAGATGACCATTCCAGGGAGCAGATTTCTGACCCCAATGGGGCTACAGCAGGATCTGGGAGCAGCTGGAGTGATAGCCTGGCATCCCCAAGAGTCTGGTCCCCAACCAGACGGGGGTCTTCACGATCGGGTTCCCCAGCAGGGGATCGGAGACGGATGGGACTGGAGCTGAGTCCGAGAGAGCAAGAGGACGGTGAGAGACAGCAAGAGCCCGAGAAAGACCTACAGAAGAAGCAGCAGCGTGAACTTGCGGTGGTGGAACTGAGAGGCATGGGGGACTGGCCAGGGGTAAGTGGGGACAGATCCCGGGGTGCCAGCTCCGCAGGGAACCTCGATCCTAAATTGCTGCCCCTGGTTAAGGAGGGTGGGGATGTGGAGGCCCACCTCACTGCCTTGGAGCAGGCTGGTGATTGGAACCAGGGAGACCCTGCGGAAAAGCCCCGGGATCTAACCCCCTTGCTGGGTCCCAAGGCCATAAACTCCACCAGCCAGAAGGGTGGGATGGTGGACGGATTTCCACTCCTGGCCCTGGACTCAAGCCCTATGGACCCCCAGTGGAAGCGGAAGCTGATGGTCAATGGAGAGACATTCGGGGGGTGGCAAGACCCCGGGACAGAGAGAATTGTGGTCAGGCCCCGGGTGGTGCACCCCCACCAGCTGCTGGGGGGCTGTGTGACCTGGGTGAGGGTCCCAGGGACGGACCCATTCGCCCTGCCTATGGCCCAGATCCCTGTGCAGACCCAGGAGGGGTCGGGCTGGCTGGTGGTTGGGGGTCTCCAGGATATCAGCGGTGAGGTGCTGTTGGGGGGTGACTGTGTATCTTTGGGACAGGATCCAGGCCCTGTAACGGCCGAGGATTTGAATTTGAACTCAGGAAACCAATTGGCTAAGAGGGAAATGGTCAGTGAAAATGCAAATGACCTGGCTGGCAGGGGGGAGGAGCTGCCAGGCCCCGGTTACCTGCCTGCCTGTAACCAGACCCCTAGGGCGGGGTGGGTCAGAGAGATGCTCCCCACCCCCCTGCACACTGGAGAGGCGGCTCACGCTGGCTCTGATGCTGTGACCAAAGCAGCGAGCTCGCTGCCTGGCCCCACAGGGACAGCCAGGGCAGCGCTGAGCCCGGGGGGAGCAGAGACCCCAGCTGAGTGGGGGAACACACAGGCAGGGCAGGACGGCTGCCAACCAGGCTTGCCTGGTCCAGAGGTGCTGCCGGGAAGTGATTCCACGGCAGGGAGGGAGCCACCAGGGACAGGGCTCAGTGGGGCCGTGACCCCAGGCCTGGCCAGTGAGCTGCAGAGGGATCCCGCTTTGGAGAAGCTAAGGGAACTTGCTGGCCACAGCGCTGCAAACCCCCTTGGGGAAGACTGCAGAGACAGATCCCTGTGGGAGAAGGGATTCCTGTGCCGGGAATGGGCTTCCCAAGGGGAAGTAGAACTGCGGGGAATCAGGAGGCAGCCGGTGGGGCACCCGAAGTATCATCACCGGCTATTATACCTGGTCCAGGGTAAGGGAGAAGATCCCTGGAGGTCCCTGCCCATCAGGGAGGAACCTTTCCAGAAGGTGGCTATGAATGGGGTGGGCCCCCTCAGCAGGGCAACCCAGTCGGGGAAGAAGTACATTCGGGTGGTGGTAGATTTTGCCACCCGCTACCCCGAGGCGGTGCCCTTATCCTCCATTGAAGCAGACACCGTGGCGGATGCGCTGCTGACCATTTTCAGCCGAGTGGGGTTCCCCAAGGAAGTCCTGACAGACCAAGGGTCCAACTTCATGTCGGCCCTGCTCCGGTGCTTGTGGGAGAAATGTGGGGTCCGGCACAGTTGGGCCTCAGCATATCATCCCCAGTGCAATGGGCTGGTGGAGAGAGTTCAGGGGACCATGAGGCTGATGCTGAAGACTTGCATCAATCAGCATCCACAGGACTGGGACAAGTACCTGCCCCACCGATGGCACAAGGAAGTGCCCCAGGAATCACCAGGGGGCTTCCCTTTCAAGCTGTGGTATGGGAGGAGAATAAGGGGACCCCTAGAACCGGTAAGGGACAATTGGGAGGAGAATGGGGAAGACCCCCTGATGGATCTCTCCCCTGAGATGGGAGCCCATCCTTCCATCAGGTGTCCCCCATTCAGAGTAACTGGGAAAAGAGCCCAGAACCTGGAGAAAGAGGCCAAGGACAGGCTGGCTTTAGAGGTGAACCAGTCATTCAACAGCCCAGGGCTGGCCAAGGCGGAGGCGATCAGAGATTGGCCTGTTCCCCAGACCAAGAAACAGGACCAGGCCTTTAGCGGGATGGCGGGGTCCCACCAGAGGTTTGTACCCCCCTTTAGCTCCCTAGCTGCCCCCATCACAGAGCTAGGTAAGAAGAGGAAGCCAGACGAGGCAGTCTGGACCGAGCAGGGCCAGAGGGCTCTCTGTGCGCTGAAGGAGGCTCTAATCCAGGGCCCTATAGATCGAGTAAACCCAGACGGGGCCAAGCCCTGTACAGTGTTCACCAAAGCCTCAGACACAGGGCTGGGCGTGGTGCTGATGCAGGCCTATGCGAAGCGGGGGAGACGCCCCATCGGGTATCTGAGCAAGGAGCTGCTGCCCTGGAGGCAGAACGGTCCGGCCATAGAGAGGGAATGCCTGGCCATGGGGCAGGCCCTTAAGAAGCAGCAGCCAGATCTATTTGGGTGGCGCTTTACAGTGTATATTCACCACTTCGCCCCGACGTGGCTGCATCCAGGAAAAGGGGCCGATGCCGAGCGGCTGGTGACACAGACACGTGGTCAGAGAGGGGACCAGATCAAGAGGGAGGCTCTTAACCAAGAGAGCCCGAACTACAGCCCTCCAGACTGGAGCGCTGGGAAAAGACCTGATCTCAGCTTGAACCCCAGGGGTTTTGGGATGGGAAAAGGGCACGGGCCGCATAACCCTTCCCACATGCGGCCTGCGGGTGCCATCCAGCCCACCCGACCTAAGGGAGCTCGTCGAACTGTAACGGCCTGGTGTGACCGGGTTCGAACTTCCCCGGGTCACTGGCTAAAGTGACCCCGCTCAGTTCGGTCTCGGAGGGGGGAGAGATGTGACGGAGTAGAGAGCGAGATGGATCTGACCTGAGGGAAAGGCTGCATTGGAAATGTGAGACTTTACCTGAGGCTGTAACATGAGCCAGGACGGGGGTTGGGAGGTGACACCTTTGGCTGGGTGTGTGTGTGCTGGCTTGGGAGAGGAAGGGAGGGGGGCAGACAGGGTCTGGCCTCCCTGGCCCATGTGGAGCTGCGGGGCGAAATGCAGGGAGCCCCAGGCTGGGGTCTAAGCTCCCTGCCCCCCGGAAGGGAGCCAGGACGGGGGTTGGGAGGTGACACCTTTGGCTGGGTGTGTGTGTGCTGGCTTGGGAGAGGAAGGGAGGGGGGCAGACAGGGTCTGGCCTCCCTGGCCCATGTGGAGCTGCGGGGCGAAATGCAGGGAGCCCCAGGCTGGGGTCTAAGCTCCCTGCCCCCCGGAAGGACCCGACTGAGGGGTCCTGGATGTACTGACAAGCTCTGTTTGGACTGTGTTCCTGGCATCTCTAATAAACCTTCTGTTCTACTGACTGGCTGAGACTCCCAGTGAATCCGGGGAAGAGGGGTGCAGGGCCGGACTCCCCTATACTCCGTGACAGCCATGAAAAAAGCTAATGCGGTCTTGGGATGCATTAAGCGAGGTATTTCTAGTAGAGATAAGGAGGTGTTAGTACCGTTATACAAGGCATTGGTGAGACCTCATTTGGAATACTGTGTGCAGTTCTGGTCTCCCATGTTTAAGAAGGATGAATTCAAACTGGAACAGGTACAAAGAAGGGCCACTAGGATGATCCGAGGAATGGAAAACCTGTCGTATGAAAGGAGACTCAAGGAGCTTGGTTTGTTTACCTTAACCAAAAGAAGGCTATGGGGAGATATGATGGCTCTCTTTAAATATATCAGAGGAATAAATACCAGGGAAGGAGAGGAATTATTTCAGCTCAGTACCAATGTGGACACAAGAACAAATGGATATAAACTGGCCATCAGGAAGTTTAGACTTGCAATTAGACGAAGGTTTCTAACCATCAGAGGAGTGAAGTTCTGGAACAGCCTTCCAAGGGAAGCAGTGGGGGCAAAAGACCTATCTGGCTTCAAGATTAAGCTAGATACGTTTATGGAGGGGATGGTTTGATGGGATAACATGATCTAAGTCAAAGGTCAATTAATTGCCATCAGTGGTAAATAGGACCAATAGTCAATGATGGGATGTTAGAAGTTACTACAGAGAACTTTTTCCTGGGTGTCTGGCAGGTGAGTCTTGCCCACATGCTCGGGGTTCAGCTGATCTCCATATTTGGGGTCGGGAAGGAATTTTCCTCCAGGGTAGATTGGCAGAGGCCCTGGAGGTTTTTTGCCTTCCTCTGCAGCATGGGGCACGGGTCACTTACTGGAGGATTCTCTGCATCTTGAAGTCTTTAAACCATGATTTGAGGACTTCAATAGTTGAGACATAGATGAGAGGATTATTGCAGGAGTGGGTGGGTGAGATTCTGTGGCCTGCATTGTGCAGGAGGTCAGACTAGATGATCATAATGGTCCCTTCTGACCTTAAAGTCTATGAGTCTATGAGTAGTTATCAGTGGTTCACAGTCAAGCTGGAAGGGCATATCGAGTTGGGTCCCATAGGGATCAGTGGTGGGTTCTGTTCTGTTCAATATCTTCATCAATGATTTCGGTAATGGCATACAGAGCACACATATAAAGTTTGTGGATGATACCAAGCTGGGAGGGCTTGCAAGTGCTTTGGAGGATAGGATTAAAATTCAAAATGATCTGGACAAATGGGAGAAAAGGTCTGAAGTAAACAGGCCAAAGTTCAATAAGGACAAATGCAAATTACTCCAGTTAGGAAGGAACCATCAATTGCACACATACAAAATGGGAAATGACTACTTAGGAAGGAGCACTGTACTGTGGAAAGGGATCTGGGGGTCATAATGGATCACAAGCTAAATATGAGTGTAACAGTGTAATGCTGTTGCAAAAAAAGCAAACCTCATTCTGGGATGTATTAGCAGGAGCGTTGTAAGCAAGACACGAGAAGTAATTCTTCTGCTCTACTAGTAGGATGAGGAGGATCAAGTCCCAGTGTTGAAAGGAACAAACACAGTATTGCCCTGATCTTGGATGGATTTTCAGGGGTCACCGTAATACCAACAGCAAAGGTTTTTGTCTGGGAATTTCCATATTGGTGGTACAAAACACAGGGCAAAATCCCCAACAAATGAATGATGGGTTCAAACGTACCTGCAGAGGGAAATTCCTGCACGTCTCTTTGATTCCCTCGAAGTCAGCGCTGGAGTTAATGCTGGGGACTTGGAGCGACGGGAAGAGAGAAGCAGACGTTAGAGCTTTCATATCAGATTTTCATATCAACTCACTCCTGCCTGGGGGAAAATCCCCTTCTCTTCCCAGCCCCGATGGCTGCTCTATGTCCACATGCCAGTCCGGCACTGCCAGTAGTTTAACATGCGGCTGCTACAAAACTCCTTCCCTTCCTCCCCGTCTCACTCTGTCTCTCTCTCCCCTCCGTTTACATTCTTCTTTGCCCATCCCTCCTGCTCCTGTCTCAGAGACATCTTGACGTGTTTCTCTCTCCTCTGCAGAGAGACCTGCTGGTACAGACGCTTCTGCCCACTGGGGAGAACCCATCTTTACACATACCTTAGCCCCGCTGTGCTGCCGACCAGGAGCCGCCCGAGGTAAGAGCCACCTGAGCCCCCTCCGGCACCCAAACCCCCTCCCAGAGCCTGACTCCTGCACCCCCTCCTGCACCCCAACCCTGTACCCCAGCCCTGAGCTCCATCCCAGAGCCTGCACCCCGCACCCCCTCCCGCACCCCAACCCCCTGCACCAGCCCTGAGCCCCCTCCTGGAGCCCACACCCCCTTCCAGAGCCTGCACCCCTCACCACCACCTGCACCCCAGCCCCCTTCCCCAGGCTCAACCTGGATCCTGCCCCCCCTCCCACACCCCAACCACCTGCCCCAACCTGGTGAATGTGAGGGAGGGTGGGAGAGAGCGAGCGATGGAGGGAGAGGGATGGTGTGAGCTGGGCGGGGCATTGGAGAAGGGGGCAGGGGAAGGGTGTTTGGGTTTGTGTGATTAGACACTTGGCAACCCCCAGGGAAGAGACGCCCGGCCCCCGGCAGCCCGGCTCACACACTCCCCGGCCTGGCTCCAGCACGGATCAGTCTCACCCCGGCCTGGCCTGGTGCAGCCCCTGCTCCGCTCCCAGAGCCAGACATGGGCACGCTGGCGGCTGTGGCTCTGAGACAACCGGAAACACCCCAGTGGATGGACAGGCTGGGCTGGGGGGAGGTGAGGGGCTGGGGGCTGAGCTTCCCCCAGCCAGTGCTGAGACCCAGAGGGACCCGTCCATGGGGGGAGGGGGGCCTAGCGCACCGTCCCAGGCCAGTTCCCAGCTCGCTGCCCCCTCGGGCAAGACCTCTGCCTGTGTAACCCCAGGTCCTGCTCTGCCCCCCCAGGTGCCCCCTCCATGCCCCCCACGGCAGGACCCACCTGTGCACAGGGTCGTGTTCCTGTTGGAGGGGACGTAGCCGGCCCGGCACTCACACCGGTAGCTCCCGTTGGTGTTGATACACGTGGCCTTGGGACCGCAGATACCTGGGGTGTTGCGGCACTCGTCGATGTCTGAGAGGGGAAAGCGCGTGGGGGTGTCACACACAGCACGGCTGGGGGCACATGGGGGGTGAATGACCATGGAGGCAGCCCCCACCGATTGCAGGGGGCTGGTCTGTCGGTCAGTCTGTCTGCTCCATCTAACCCCCCCTTCAATTCTCCTTTCTTCCCTGCTAGTTGCAGTGCCCCAAACCCTGCGGCATAACCCCTCCCCCACCCCCGAGACTGTTGGGCCCAACCTTTTCCAGCCCAGGACCCTGCGATCCCCTCCCTGCACCAGCCCCGAGTGAGAGGGGTTAAGGCGGGGGCCCGATCAGCCAGTTAAGCTGCAAAGGGGAAGTGACTTAGGCTGCGTGCAGGGCGCTAGCTAGAAGGAAGATCCCCTGGGAGGGGACAGGTGGGGCTTCTATACAGCCCGAGGGCTGGGCCCAGTGGTGGGGGACTGAGGAAGTGGGGGGCAGGAGCCCCAGAGGAAGGGTTTCGCTAGCAGGCACAGGAGAGAGGGGTCTGACTTTGAAAGGCTCCCCCAGAATGGGGCAGCCGTGACTCCGGGAGCTGCAATGGTGGAAGAGAAGAAAGGGGGCACTGAACTGGAGCTAGTCGCCAGAAGGGGGCACCACGCTCAGCGTTACAGACCCAGCCCAATGGGTCCCCTCCCTGTTCGGGATACACCCAGCCCCGCCCCTCCCATGGACCACTAGGAGCAGGGTGGGTGGGCTGCGCCCAGGGGACTGCAGGGGAATTGGGTGGTGTCCCTTTAAACTAGTTTCTTTGCCCTCTGGTGGTGCTCATAGGAGTCGATGGCAGAAGCCTGCAGACCCCCGACATGCGGCCAGGCCCTGCACGGCTGGGAAACGCCCAGCTGCAGGTTTGGGGGGATGTTGCAGCTTCTAATGACATCCCCAATGCCCTACGCTCGTGCCTCAGTGGAATTAAGCAGCGTGGCAAGAGACATGGCGACCTTCAGTCCCCGGGCTCAGTTTCCAATTTGTAAGCCAGGCGAGAGTCAGAACAGACACTTTGCCTGGGTGTGGCACAGAGAAAGAGCGAGAATTCAGAGCAACCTGGTTAGTTTCACCCTCCCTGCATGCGGGTTAGTTTCAGAGATCCTGGGTAAGCTCAGTGACCGCGCATTAACAGCATCGCCAACGCCAAGCAATCAATAAAAGCCCCAAACCGTGAGCCAGGCTGCAAAAAAGTCACGAGATTGGTTTAAAAATCATGAGATTTTTTTTTTTAAAAATCCATTTTGGCTTCATTTTGTTTGACTCTGGTTTGGGAACTGTTGGTCACCCCAGTGTTATGTTTGGCAGTTTTTCCTCCACCATGTGGGCCAGGTCCTAATTTTGATTTTGGCCAAAAGCGGAATCACATGACTCCGGGAGGTGGGGCTTTAAGGCAATGCCACTCTTTAGCAACACTCCAGAGAAAACCATAAATATCATGCCTTTGCCACAACTGTTTCCAGCTCCCGTTGTACCTGTGCAGAAGTTAGATCTATCCTTTTGACTCTTCCCAAATCCCCAATTGCATTTACACATGTAACTCCCTGGCGTGTTGATGCAGTTCCCGTGGGGCTCACAGATTGTGGCGTTTCGCTGGCACTCGTCAATGTCTGCAAGGAGAGAGAAAGCGCTAGGTCAGGCTGATCTAGGAGCTGTACCTTGGGCACTGGGGTGACGCTGCTGGGGGATAATCCAGGCGTCCGAAGTGCACCGTGCTCTGTGCAGACGGGGCTGGTTAGAGCCAGGAGTTCAGCTACTGGGTCAGCGAACGGGAGCAAGTCGGCCATTGTCCGGAATGAGCCGCTCCAGCTGGGAAGGGAAAATCAGCCCTGCCAGGACACGCGCCTGCTGCTTGCTAAAGGTACCAAGTGGCTCTGGCCATGCTTTGAGCAGGGGGTTGGACTAGATGACCTCCTGAGGTCCCTTCCAACCCTGAGATTCTATGATTGCAGGACCAATCCCCAATTTTTGCCCCAGATCCCTAAATGGCCCCCTCAAGGATTGAACTCACAACCCTGGGTTTAGCAGGTCAATGCTCAAACCACTGAGCCATCCCTCCCCCACTTATAACATGAGAGCAAGGGCCAGCCAGGGAAGTTAGAAGAAGAGAAATTCGTAACTGAGCCAAGGAAAGGCTGTTTTGCGCAATGTGCGATTAGCCTGTGGAACTTCCCACCACAGGAGTCACTGAGGCCAAGAATTATCCCCTGGCTGCCACTGCAGGACTCTTCCACCATCCTCTGCAGCATCTGGCTTCAGCCCGTTGGAGCCGGGATACCAGGCTAGATGGGCCTGAGCTCTGATCCCGTCAGTACTGTGCGAGTGCCAGCGTTACTTGTGTCTCAGCCTGGCTGGCGCCACGGTTTGGCTCTTCACAGTCTGAGCTGCTCCCGGGGCAGAGTGACCCTGTAAGAACCGACCGGCTGCATCCTGCCAAGTGCTGCCTCCTCTGCCCCTCGCCCTGCGACCACTCGCGGGTTCTCCTGAAAGCACCAAGGCGGCTCCGCGTTCCCAGAACCTGCTTTACTCCGGAAACGACGGACAATCGGGTTCCGCCCCCGAAGGCTTCCAAGAGTCCATGCGGGATGGGAACGGAGCTTCCAGCGTCCTTATCCATCCCGTCCTGGCTCGATCGGGATGTTTATAGCGGGTAGCGCCGCAGCCGGGGCCCCGTGGTGCCAGGCGCTGTACACACATCCAGCCACAGCACAGCCGCTGCTCCGGAGCGCTTCTCCCAGCTCCGACGCTCTGTCTGCTGAAGAAGGGGCGCCATGCGCTGGGTTCTCGGTGGTGCGGCCAGAGCTCTCCCCTCCCTCGGGCACACGGGTGTCCATGGGAACGGCCGGCTAGGACTCGATACAAGCTCTAACTACCGGCTGAACGTCGCAAACAAGGGCTTGGAACGTCTCGGCCCCTTCTGCGGTCAGGCCGCCCTGGCTGCCTAAGGGGGAATAACGGCCCCCTTTGGAAACACCCTTCTATCCAGGGGGCTCCCTGTCAGTGTGGAGCTGGAAAAGGCTCTGCTCCCAGCCCTGAGGGAGGGGGCAGATTGGGGGCACGGCCGGGGTGCCCTGCGCTGGGGCTATTCCCGGCTCCCCAGGGCCCATAGGGGCAGAGCGCACGGTGCTGTATGGGGACCATACACGAGGCCTCTTCCCAGGCTCGGGGCACTAGCAGCCTGGATTCTGTGGGCTGGGGACAGCGAGGGCCCCACCCATCTCCCCGGCGCCTCCCTGCAAACCTGGGGTTTATTCCTTATCCAAACACTGAGGGAGGGGAGATCCTGGCCCCACGCGCTGGGGCAGCACTTGAGGGTCACGGCTGATCACAGCCCCGGTGAGTGGATTTGGTGCCTTTGCTGCAGCCGGCAGCAGCCTCTGGCCTGGAATGAGCCCAGGGTGTGTGTGTTTGGGCGGGGACTGATCAGGGTGTGGTGGGGCCAGGGGAGAGCTCACCCTGGCAGCTGTTCTCACTCGCGTGTGTGAAGTCGGCTCTCCCAGAGCTGGGCTCGTAGCCATCGGTGCAGCTGCAGGAGTAACTCCCAGGCACATTGGTGCAGGTTGCGTGGGGTCCGCAGTCTGCTGGGCTCGGCCCCTGACACTCGTCAATATCTGCAGCACAAGAGGGGACGATCTGTACAGTCCTGTTAGGGAGACGTTCCCCGTATCACCCCCCAGCCCCCAGCACTGAGCTGGGTGATGGGACCCAGGCAACCGGGCCCCTGGGAGCTTAACAATCACAGGCCTGATTCTCAGCTGCACTCGGGCACTAGGCTGCTCTGGTAGCGGAACGGCCACTCGAGAATCCCCCACCCTGAGAAAGGGGCCAGCCCAGCCGGAGTGGAGCTGCTGTCGGGGTCCTGCACCCACCCTGCTCCTAGCCCCTGAGGTAGGGGCTGAGGCCGGGGTGCCCAGCCTGCAGCTATTCCCTGCCCCCCAGGACTCATGGGGGAGGATCGGGGGCGTGGCCGGGACACACTGTGCTGTGGCTATTCTCTCCTCCCCAGGGCCCATAGGGGGCAGAGCGCACTGTGCTATTTCCATGGCCCATACACGAGGCCCCTTCCCAGCTCAGGGGGACACCAGCAGCCCAGCTGCTGCGTGCTGGGGCCAGCGAGGGTCCCCTCCCCCCTCCCCAGCCATCACTGCAGCACAAGGAGTCTGCTCCGTGGGTCTGTTTATTTCCATCCAAGCGCTGGGCTCAGGGGTGACCCGGCCCCATGCTCTGCGGGAGCAGGTGAGGGTCCCGTCTCATCACAGCCTCGCTGACGGCCTTGGGCCATTGCCAAAGCCAGCAGCAGCCCAGGTGCAGCTCCAGGCATTTGTTTGTGTTTGTGTGTGCGAGGGGGGGTCTCAGCAGGTGGGGGCAGGGGAGAGCTCACCCTGGCAGCTGTTCTCACTCGCGTGTGTGAAGTTGGCTTCCCCAGAGCTGAGCTCGTAGCCATCGGTGCAGCTGCAGGTGTAATGCCCATCCAGGTTGGTGCAGGTTGCGTGGGGTCCGCAGTCTGTCGGGCTCGGCCCCTGACACTCGTCAATATCTGCAACACAAGAGGGGATGTTCTGTACAGTCCTCGCAGGGAGACGTTCCCTGTATCACCCCCCCAACCACCGCACTGAGCTGGGTGACGGGACCCAGGCAACCGGGCCCCTGGGAGCTTAACAATCACAGGCCTGATTCTCAGCTACGCTCAGGTCACACTAGGCTGCTCTGGCAGCGGAACGGCCACTCGAGAAATTGGTGTATTGAAAACTGTGTTAGCATCACAAGCTCTCACTTTACATCTCCAAGGGGCTTTCCTGGACCTGCTTGCGGGCTCGGGGGCTCGGGTGACAAGACGTGATGTGGGGTTTTCAGCAGCGTGTCTACCAAAGAGCCAGTCTAGAGCAAAATGGGGTTAGTTGTGCCCGTCTGCCTTCAGGAGCAACCTGCTTTGTCTCTCTCTGTTTGGGGTCCTCGTGTGCCAGGGTTCTGGATTCTAAAAATAACCCTGTGTTGAGCTGCAGCCTGCCAGCGAGAGGATGTGGTGCTTTGTTTTTAACTGTGTGCATGTGATGTGAACATAACAGAGGGAAGGGACCTTCAGACCCCAGAACAGCCACTGTGGCCTCTAGGGGCCAAACCTCAATAGGGCCAAGATTTGGGGAGATTTAGGGGTCCATGTTTGAAGCTGAGTTGCCCAAGGTGTGGGAAAACTGGGACTTGGCAGAAATCCCCCTCAGGTTCCAACCACAGAGGAACACACAGGCATTGCCAGCCTGGGTCAGCCCCAAGGCCCATCTACCCCGGGATCCCGTCTGCGACGGGTGCAACAGAGGAAGGCTGAATCAGAGCCGGCTCTTCCCGGCGTGGGACTCGGACTGCTGCCCCATTCTCGCCCACAGCGGCGACTGCTTGGTGCGGCAAAATTCTTAGAGCTGCCCCTGGGTGTAAGAGTCCCGCAGCAGCAGCCGGGGGATAATCTGCCCCCATGAAGGTCTCCTCCTGGTCTCTAATAGTCGGAGGTCGGCTTAGGCCCTGAAGTGGGAGCTTATCCCTCCCTCCCAGAATTATTGTCCATTAACTAGCACAGCTCCAGGCATTGTCGTTCCCCGTAGAAACAGCCAGTCCCTCTTTAACACTCGACACAGTCACAGCCTCCTTGCCGCGGTAGCAGTGAGTTCCAGAGGCTACTGCTGCCCCGGGTGGAGGAGTATTTCCTTGTATCTGCTTTGAATTTGCCCCTTTTCAATTCAATTCAATCCACAGATGCCCCCTGCTCATTGGGCTTTGTAAAGCTCGTGATTTTCTATGCTAATCTGATTATCTTTTTAATGCCTGGGATTGTCACCAATAGCTCAGCCGTGCACTTAAGAGCCGCTGGAGCCGAATGAAGTGCGTAGCTGTGCAGGGATGGAGCTAAGCATGTGCTTTGCTGACTCGGGGGCTCAGGGAGCACAGACAGGGACCAGCACAAAGTGATTTAGCAGCTGGCAGCTTCCAGCGTCCCCCGGTGGAGACACCAGAATGTGGGTATCCCCTGCCAGGGGACTTGCATTGGTGCATGCACCAGCTTCACCATGCAAAGGGGTCTCTGAATCCACTGGACTGCGAGCCCAGAGAGACCTCTCGGTCTGTGCCCGGGACAAACTCCCTGCCCTGGGGGAGCGACGCGGAGCTGGCCAGCCCGTGTGTCCCCGCGCCAGGCCGCTGGAAGCCAGGGTGTCTCAGGGAAGCCTGGGGCTGGGCTGGCAATGCCGGTCCCAACGCATCCCCACTCATTGTGCTGCCCTGGGGGAGCGACATGGAGCTGGAGCAGAGAGAGCCTGGAGCAGGGGCCTGGTACAAGGCCTGGACCAAAGTCAGCAAAAGTGATGCTCTGAGCAAAGTCAGGCCCTGTGGGACACTGAGCCCGAAAGGGTTGAGTAGCCGGGAGCTGTGTTTCTGGTTTGTGGGTAAGCAGCTGGGTGTCGTAGCAGCTGTTTTGTTGCTGGCTCGGTGAATCTAAGTGTTAGAAATAACCAGCCGTTTGGGGGATTGTCTGCCCCACTCTGCAGTTTGCCCTGATTGAGCAACCTCTGTGTGGCCCCCCCAGGCACCAACAGTCCCACCCCGTCCCAAAGCAGAGGCTCGCCTGCGAGTTCACCGTCCAGTGCACGAACTCGG
The DNA here is from genome assembly GCA_037349315.1 of Chelydra serpentina. Taxonomy (NCBI): domain Eukaryota; kingdom Metazoa; phylum Chordata; order Testudines; family Chelydridae; genus Chelydra; species Chelydra serpentina. Next base: position 1,935,454 of record JBAIAC010000156.1, on the reverse strand, counting down.
CACCGGCATTGCCGGCATTGCCAAAACTCAGTGACTGTGTAACCACATTGCAGCACAAGATTCCCCTGCCTAGCGCACGATAAGATGGTTTGAGGGATGGGGAATGTTTTGTCTGAAGCATGAGGAGTAAAGTACAAAGCCAGGTGGTGACTAAGGGAAGTTTTGTCTGAAGCAGCAGGAGAAAGGCACAAGGGGGGTAACAAGCATGTTGTGTAACACACGAGCTGGTACGTAGGTTGTTTATCCCAGACGGTTTGTCTCAGTCTGTAACTGTCGGGTCCATGGTCAGAGGCAGACGTGTGGCAGTGTCCCTGTGGCATCTATGGGCGCTGGCACCGGGCTCCATTGGCGATTAACCTGGCCGAGCGCCTTCGCCACTGATCCGGCTCTGTGGGCTGTCTGGGCACTTTTTGGAGATCTGCCGGGCCGGCGACCCGCCCAGAGCCGGGACAGCCCACGGAGCCGACGAACGCCAACCCCACATCCCTGCACCAGACTGCGGGAACTCAGGGTTCTTCTTCGAGTGGTTGCTCATATCTATTCCAGTTAGGTGTGTGCGCGCGCGCGTGCACGGACGTCGGAAACTTTTACCCTAGCAGCTACCTGTCAGGCCGGCTGGGGAGCCCCCTGGAGTGGCGCCGAAATGGCGCTCTATATAGTACCCTGCCGGCCCGACTCCCCTCCAGTTCCTTTTTACCGCCCGTGGTCTCTTGTTCGCAAGTGCTCCACTACTCCCTAGCTATCCGTGTTTTCATTGTGTTTAGTGTAAATAGTTCTCATTGTTATAGTAATTAGTGTAGTTTAGTTGTAGTTCTTAATAGTAGTAGTTTTCTACTGTTACTGGGCTCCTCCCGAGCCCTCCGGGCATAGGACATGCCTTCTCAGGGGTTCAAGTCGTGTGGATCCTGTAACAGGCCCATGACCACCGGGAACCCCCACGACTCCTGTCTTCGGTGTCTGGGTGAGTCCCACACAGCGGACAAGTGCAAGCTGTGTAAGTCCTTCAAGCCCCGCACCAGGAAGGACAGAGAAATTCGCCTAAGACAGTTGCTCATGGAGGCGGCACTCTGCCCCTCTCAAGGTGCGGGCTCCAGCGTCTCGGTGCGCAGTGCTCCGCCATCGGCGCCGGCTGCGGCACCGCGGAAGGACTCCCGCCCGCCTCGGGGCCCGGCACTGTCGGGAACCCGGGGCCACCCCCGGCACCGCTCCTTTTCTCCTTCTGGACGCAAGGCACCGGACACCGTTGCGGCACCACCCTCCCCCGCTGTCCTGGAACATAGGAGCGTCAGCCCGCGCCCGCAGACACCCCCATGCCCCGATGTCGTGATCGCACCCTCGACGCCAGACACCTTCGAGGCTGCGAGGGGTTTGATCGAGATGACGGCGTCTCCCGTGCCGGCACCAATCCAGGCATGGCCCCCGGTCATCTCCAGAGGCAAGCCGATGCTCTTCGGACCGTCAGCTCAGCTGCAGCCTCCTACATGCCGCTCTGAGTCCCGGCGCCGTTCGGAGTCCCGGCACCGTATGGTGTATCGGTCCGACTCACGACACCGGTCTGACTCGCGGCACGGGTCTCGCAGCCCGGAACCTCGGAGCCGCTCACGCTCGAGGTCATCCTCGTATGCCAGATCATGGTCCCGATCGGTGTCCAGGATAAGCGCGACGCCTTCCCGACACCGCTCTCCACCTCGGGCCCGACCCTCGGCGGAGACACCACGCCGGAGCCAATCCAGCCGTCAAGAGTCGCCGCACCGTAGGGATTCAATGCGTCAAGAAACATCTCCTCGACGCTGAGCTTCACCACAATGTGAGCTCCCATCCCGGCGTCAAGATTTGCCGCGCCGGTCAGAATCCCCACGGCACCGGGACTCTCCACGGCGCCGGGACTCCCCTCGTCGCCAGCCTGAACTACAACGTGATTTTTCTCCACGGTACCAAGATTCGCCGTGCCGAGACTCGTCCCCACGGCACTGGGACACCCCGCGCCGAGCCGCGTCCCCACGGCACTGGGACACCCCGCCCCGAGCTGCGTCCCCACGGCACCGGGACACCCCGCGCCGAGACGCGTCCCCACGGCACCATAGAATCATAGAATCATAGAATCTCAGGGTTGGAAGGGACCTCAGGAGGTCATCTAGTCAAACCGCCTGCTCAAACCAGGACCAACCCCAACTAGATCATCCCAGCCAGGGCTTTGTCAAGCCTGACCTTAAAAACCTCTAAGGAAGGAGTTTCCACCACCTCCCTAGGTAACCCATTCCAGTGCTTCACCACCCTATTAGTGAAAAAGTTTTTCCTAATATCCAACCTAAACCTCCCCCTCTGCAACTTGAGACCATTACTCCTTGTTCTGTCATCTTCTACCACTGAGAACAGTCTAGATCCATCCTCTTTGGAACCCCCTTTTAGGTAGTTGAAAGCAGCTATCAAAACCCCCCTCACTCTTCTCTTCTGCGGGCTAAACAATCCCAGTTCCCTCAGCCTCTCCTCATAAGTCATGTACTCCAGCCCCCTAATCACTTTTGTTGCCCTCCGTTGGACTCTTTCCAATTTATCCACATCCTTCTTGTAGTGTGGGGCCCCAATCTGGACACAGTACTCCAAATGAGGCCTCACCAGTGCCGAATAGAGGGGAATAATCACGTCCCTCGATCTGCTGGCAATGACCCTACTTATACAGCCCAAAATGCCGTTAGCCTTCTTGGCAACAAGGGCACACTGTTGACTCATATTGAGCTTTTCGTCCACTGTAACCCCTAGGTCCTTTTCTGCAGAACTGCTGCCCAGCCATTCGGTCCCTAGTCTGTAGCAGTGCATGGGATTCTTCCGTCCTAAGTGCAGGACTCTGCACTTGTCCTTGTTGAACCTCATCATATTTCTTTTGGCTGAATCCTCTAATTTGTCTAAGTCCCTCTGTATCTTGTCCCTACCCTCCAGCATATCAACCACTCCTCCCAGTTTAGTGTCATCTGCAAACTTGCTAAGGGTGCAGTCCACACCATCCTCCAGGTCGTTGATGAAGATATTGAACAAAACCGGCCCCAGCACCGACCCTTGGTGCACTCCACTTGATACCGGCTGCCAACTAGACATGGAGCCGTTGATCACTACCCGTTGAGCACGACCATCTAGCCAGTTTTCTATCCACCTTATCGTCCATTCATCAAGCCCATACTTCTTTAACTTGCTGGCAAGAACACTGTGGGAGACTGTATCAAAAGCTTTGCTAAAGTCAAGAAATAGCACATCCACTGCTTTCCCCTCATCCACAGAGCCAGTTATCTCATCCTAGAAGGCAATTAGGTTAGTCAGGCATGACTTGCCCTTGGTGAATCCATGCTGACTGTTCCTGATCACTTTCCCCTCCTTTAAGTGGTACAGAATTGATTCCTTGAGGACCTGTTCCATGATTTTTCCAGGGACTGAGGTGAGACTGACTGGCCTGTAGTTCCCTGGATCTTCCTTCTTCCCTTTTTTAAAGATGGGCACTACAATCGTTTTTTTCCAGTCATCCGGGACCTCCCCCGATTGCCATGATTGTCAAAGATAATGGCCAATGGCTCTGCAATCACATCAGCCAACTCCTTTAGCACCCTCGGATGCAGTGCATCCGGCCCCATGGACTTGTGTTCGTCCAGCTTTTCTAAATAGTCCCGAACTTTCTCCACAGAGGGCTGGTCACCTCCTCCCCATACCCTGCTGCGGAGTGCAGCCACCTGGGAGCTGACCTTGTCTGTGAAGACAGAGGCAAAAAAAGCATTGAGTACACTAGCTTTCTCCACATCCTCTGTCACTAGGTTCCCTCCCTCATTCAGCAAGGGGCCCACACTTTCCTTGACTTTCTTCTTGTTGCTCACATACCTGAAGAAACCCTTCTTGTTACTCCTAACATCTCCGGCTAGCTGCAACTCCAAGTGTGATTTGGCCTTCCTAATTTCACTCCTGCATGCCTGAACAATATTTTTATACTCCTCCCTGGTCATTTGTCCAATCTTCCACTTCTTGTAAGCTGCTTTTTTGTGTTTAAGACGAGCAAGGATTTCACTGTTAAGCCAAGCTGGTCGCCTGCCATATTTACTTTTCTTTCTACACATCGGGATGGTTTGTTCCTGCAACCTCAATAAGGATTCTTTAAAATACAGCCAGCTTTCCTCGACTCCTTTCCCCCTCATGTTATTCTCCCAGGGGACCTTGCCCATCAGTTCCCGGAGGGAGTCAAAGTCTGCTTTTCTGAAGTCCAGGCTCTGTATTCTACTGCTCTCCTTTCTTCCTTGTGTCAGGATCCTGAACTCAACCATCTCCTGGTCACTGCCTCCCAGGTTCCCATCCACTATTGCTTCCTCTACTATTTCTTCCCTGTTTGTGAGCAGCAGGTCCAGAAGAGCTTTTCCCCTAGTTGGTTCCTCTATCACTTGCACCAGGAAATTGTCCCCTACACTTTCCAAAAACTTCCTGGATTGTCTGTGCACCGCTGTATTGCCCTCCCAGCAGATATCGGGGTGATTAAAGTCACCCATGAGAACCAGGGCCTGTGATCTAGTAACTTCTGTTAGTTGCTGGAAGAAAACCTTGTCCACCTCATCCCCCTGGTCTGGTGGTCTGTAGCAGACTTCCACCACGACATTACCCTTGTTGCTCACACTTCTCAATTTAATCCAGAGACTCTCAGGTTTTCCTGCAGTTTCATACTGGAGCTCTGAGCAGTCATACTGCTCTCTCACATACAACGCAACTCCCCCACCTTTTCTGCCCTGCCTATCCTTCCTGAACAGTTTATATCCATCCATGACAGTACTCCAATCGTGTGAGTTATCCCACCAAGTCTCTGTTATTCCAATTACATCATAATTCCTTGACTGTGCCAGGACTTCCAGTTCTCCCTGCTTGTTCCCCAGGCTTCTTGCATTTGTGTATAGGCATTTAAGATAACTCTCGGATCGTCCTGCTGTCCCAGTACTCTTGCACTCACCTACTTGTGCTTCCTCCCGGTATCCCACTTCCCCACTTACCTCGGGGCTTTGGTCTCCTTCCCCCGGTGAACCTAGTTTAAAGCCCTCCTCACTAGGTTAGCCAGCCTGCTTCCAAAGATGCTCTTCCCTCTCTTCGTCAGGTGGAGCCCATCTCTGCCTAGCACTCCTTCTTCTTGGAACACCATCCCATGATCAAAGAATCCAAACCCTTCTCTCCGACACCATCTGCGTAGCCATTCGTTGACTTCCACGATTCGACGGTCTGTACCCCAGCCTTTTCCTGCCACAGGGAGAATGGACGAGAACACCACTTGCGCCTCAAACGCCTTTATGCTTCTTCCCAGAGCCACGTAGTCTGCAGTAATATGCTCAAGTTCATTCTTGGCAGTATCATTGGTGCCCACGTGGAGAAGCAGGAAGGTGTAGCGATCTGAGGGCTTGATGAGTCTCGGCAGTCTCTCCATCACATCATGAATCCTAGCCCCTGGCAAGCAGCACACCTCTCGGTTTTCCCCGTCAGGGCGGCAGATAGATGACTCAGTCCCCCTGAGGAGAGAGTCCCCGACCACCACCACTCTCCTCCTCCTCTTGGGAGTGGTGGTCGTGGAACCACCATCACTAGGACCGGGACACCCCGCGCCGAGGCGTGTCCCCACGGCACCGGGACACTCCGCGCCGAGATGCGTCCCCACGGCACCGGGACACTCCGCGCCGAGACGCGTCCCCACGGCACCGGGACACTCCGCGCCGAGACGTGTCCCCACGGCACCGGGACACTCCGCGCTGGGACACCTCCCCGCGGCACTGGGACACTCCGCGCAGAGACACCTCCCCGCGGCGCTGGGACACTCCGCGCAGAGACACCTCCCCGCGGCACCGGGACACTCCGCGCAGAGACGCCTCCCCGCGACGCTGGGACACTCCGCACAGAGACACCTCCCCGCGACGCTGGGACACTCCGCGCAGAGACACCTCCCCGCGACGCTGGGACACTCCGCACAGAGACACCTCCCTGCGACGCTGGGACACTCCGCGCAGAGACACCTCCCCGCGACGCTGGGACACTCCACGCAGAGACGCCTCCCCACGATGCCGAACTCCACCACGGCGCCGCGAGTCTCCACGGTACCGTGACGAGAGGGTGTGGTACCGCTCACGGTCCCGATCAAGGTCGCGTGATTCTCACTCATCACGCTTTAAACCTTCGAAGGACCACCCAACATCACGCACCGCCCCACCTTGGCCGTCTCGTGACCCATCGTCGGCCAGTTCGGCCAGGCCGTCGAAGACGCCCGAGGCAACTCCACTGGCTCCAGTGTGAGACCTGCCGGCTGCCTGGCAGCCCCAGTGGCCGTTCTGGACACCCTGGGCCATACCACGAGGCCCACGGTGCACCTCTGCCCCCCTATCCGGTGGTGCAGACCCACCCCCCAGTGGCGACCATCACCCGCCCACCTGTGGAGGAGGCTGCACCCGGCGACCCAACCCCGGTGCAAAGGGCGGCGCCTTCCCCACCTCAGCAGGATCCATCCACCCTTGAGCGGGATGACCTGCCTGAACCTCCCCTCCCTCTCACAACCTCCTCCTCCTCACCCGATGAAGCCGTGGCGGGTACATCATCATCCGCGCCTCCACCTATGGATTTTAAGGTCCTGCAAGAGCTACTCCGGAAGGTGGCTCTTAGCATGAACCTGTCCATAGAGGAGGTGGTGGAGGAGAAGGACGACCCTATGGTGGACGAAATTCTGAAGCCAGAAGGTCCCTCCAGAGTTGCTTGGCCAATGAATAAAACCATCCGCGGCAATGCTACGGTGCTCTGGCAAACCCCTTCCTCTATCCCCCCAACACCTAGAGGGGTAGAGAGAAAATACTTTGTTCCAAACAAGGGGTTTGAGTATCTCTTCACCCACCCTGCGCCTTGTTCCCTCATGGTGGACGCTGTTAACGCCAAGGAGAGGCACGGGCAACAAGGTCCAGCTCCCAAATCCAAAGATTCCAAGCGCCTGGACCTCTTTGGGAGAAAGGTATATTCCACCGCAGGACTTTCCCTAAGGATTGCCAACCAACTAGCGATCCTTAGCAGGTATGCCCACAATGCCTGGTCAGCAGTAACGAAGTTTGAGGACCAACTTACACCAGAGTCCAAAACGGAACTCAAGGCCATGGCTGACGAGGGCAAGTTGGTGGCCCGTACCTCCCTACAAGGCACTCTGGACTTGGCTGATGCGGCAGCCCGGACGCTGGCAACGGGCATTTCCATGCGAAGGAGCGCATGGCTTCAGTCATCAGGTCTACCAGCGGAGGTCCAGAACACTATCCAGGACCTCCCCTTTGATGGCAAGGGTCTGTTTGCCGATCTGACTGACTCCTGTTTGCATAACCTCAAGGACACAAGAAACACCATTAAGTCCTTGGGGATGCACACCGTGGCGACGCTCAGGAAGCCATTCAAACCCCAACCATTCCAACAGCGCTCCTTCCCCCCTCGACCACGACAGGACTTCTCCCGACGGAGAACCAGTTTTACTCGCCGCAAGCCTACCCGCCCTCCCCAGGGACAAAACAGAGGCCAACAGAAACCATCGCAGGGCGCTAAGCGTCCATTTTGATGGGACCTTAGAGGACGATCTACCTTTCCCGCACAGTCCAGCCTCTCTACCCTTTTTGGATCGTCTGTCCCGATTCTACTGTGCCTGGTCCCGTATTACATCAGACCGGTGGGTCCTACGGACGGTAGAGGCGGGATATTCTATCCACTTCCACTCTACCCCTCCTTCTCACCCGCCCTCTCCATCCCTCTTCAGGGACCCTTCTCACGAGCAACTCCTCTATCGAGAGGTACAAGCGCTCCTCGAACTAGGAGCTGTGGAGGAGGTGCCTCACGAATTCAGGGGAAAGGGTTTCTACTCCCACTACTTCCTTGTCCCCAAGGCCAAGGGGGGTCTACGACCCATTCTGGACCTGAGGAACCTCAACAAATACATCGTCAACCTGAAGTTCCGCATGGTCTCCCTGGCCACCATCATCCCCTCTCTGGACCCCGGGGACTGGTATGCCGCCCTCGATATGAAAGATGCATATTTTCATATCTCCATCACACCGGCCCACAGACGCTTCCTCCGGTTCATCGTCTGCAAGACACACTACCAGTTCACAGCGCTCCCTTTCGGCCTGTGTACGGCTCCCCGTGTTTTTACGAAATGCATGGCAGTAGTAGCCGCGTTTCTCCGCCGCCACCACGTTCACGTGTTCCCGTACCTCGACAACTGGCTAGTGCGAGGCCGGTCCCGTCAACAGGTGCAAGCACACGTGCAAATGGTCATGGACACCTTCTCTTGCCTCGGTATCATCGTAAACACCAGCAAGTCAGTGCTGGAACCGACTCAGTCCATCCAGTTCATCGGAGCAGTCCTCGACGCAACCAGAGCTCGGGCGTTCCTCCCAGAGGCTCGTCGTCTCGCCATCGTGGACTTGATCACTTCACTCCGTCGGTTTCCAATCACGACCACAAGGCAATGCCTTCAGTTGCTGGGCCACATGGCGTCCTGCACGTACGTGGTCCAGCATGCCCGGTTACGACTTCGCCCACTGCAGCGTGGCTGGCTTCTGTCTATTGACCCAACCGAGACAACTTGGACATGGTCGTCACACTTCCAGCTCACACGTTGGACTCCCTGTTGTGGTGGCTAGACCCACTGACGTTACGCGAAGGAGTCCCTTTTCAACCTCTCCTCCCCACGCTAACTCTAGTGACAGATGCATCGGCACTGGGTTGGGGCGCACATCTCGGGCACTTAACAACGCAGGGCATGTGGCAACAGCACGAGCTCGATCTCCACATCAACATCAAGGAGCTCAGGGCAATTAGTCTGGCGTGCCAAGCATTCCTGCCTCACCTACAGGGCCGCTGCGTGGAGGTTCTCACGGACAATACAACAGCCATGTACTACCTGAACCATGGTCAGAGGCAGACGTGTGGCAGTGTCCCTGTGGCATCTATGGGCGTTGGCACCGGGCTCCATTGGCGATTAACCTGGCCGAGCGTCTTTGCCACTGATCCGGCTCTGTGGGCTGTCTGGCACGTCGATGGAGATCTGCCGGGCCGGCGACCCGCCCAGAGCCGGGACAGCCCACGGAGCCGACGAACGCCAACCCCACGTCCCCGCACCATACTCCTGGGGCTGGGCTGGCAATGCCAGTCACAGCACATGCCCCCTCAGCGCTGCCCACGCAGGGAGCTTGGGGTGTGGGAGGGTCCCTCGAACGAGCAGCTGCGCCCCCTAGAGGCCAGAGCAGAGCATGGCTGCTTTAGCCCAATTCCCAGAGCCGTTCCCGGGGCCACTTCCCAGGCTCAGGGGGGCACTAGCGGCTCAGATGCTGCGTGCTGGGGCCAGCCAGGGGCCCCTCCCCTCTCCCCAGCACATCTCTGCAGCACGAGGAGTTTGCTCTGTGGGTCTGTTTCTAAGTCCGAGGGTTTATTCCCTGTCCAAGCGCCGGGCACAGGGGTGACCCGGCCCCATGCTCTGCGGGAGCAGGTGAGGGTCACGTCTCATCACAGCCTTGCTGGCGGCCTCGGGCCACTGCCAAAGCCGGCAACAGCCCCGGTGCAGCGCCAGGCCTGGAACGAGCATTTGTGTGTGTGTGGGAGGGGCAGTCTCAACCGTGGGGGTGGGGTTGCGGAATGGGCAGGGGAGAGCTCACCCTGGCAGCTGTTCTCACTCAGGTGCGTGAAGTTGGCTTTCCCAGAGCTGGGCTCGTAGCCGTCGCTGCAGTGGCAGTAGTAACTCCCAGGCACGTTGGCGCAGTTTGCTTTGCCTCCGCAGTCTAGTGGTCTCGGCTCCACACACTCGTCAATATCTGTAATGCGAGAGGGGACTCTCTGTGCAGTCCTGGCAGGGAGATGTTCCCCGTATCATCCCCCCATCCCCCGCACTGAGCTGGGTGACGGGACCCAGGCGACCGGGGCCCTGAGCGGTTGGTGATTAAGACCGATTCTCAGTTACCCATTTCTGTTATGGGAATGTCGGAAAAAGCCCCCCCCCGAGCCTCCTGTCCCAGGTATGTGAGTGGAGGGTGGGGCGACGTCCCCCTAAGGCAGAGCTTTCCAAAATGTGTGTCGCGACACGTTAGTGTGTTGGCTGCAGTGTGTAGGTGTGTCGCGGGGCGGCAGGCATGCTCCACTCCCCGGCCGAGGCAGCGGGCGTGGTCCGCTCCCTGGCCAGAGTGGCGGGCGTGGTCCGCTCCCTGGCCGGGGCGGCGGGCATGCTCTGCTCCCCGGCCGGGGCGGCGGAGCAGCGGGCGTTCCGCGCTCCCCACCGGCGTTTTGGATGGGCGGCGTTGTTGGGGGGGGGGTGTTTCGGCCGGCGTTGTGCGGGGGGAGGGGTGCTTGGGTTTTTTTTTTTTCTTTGCTTGGGGCGGCCGGCCCTGGGTACTGCGCCTGCGCAGTATGTGTAATCCGGGCGGAATTGATTCCGCGTCACGTCCGGTGGCACGGGCCGAGAAATTCCATGGGTCCAGTTCAATGTGAGGCCACCGTTCAGCATTCTGATGAGATGAAAGGGGAGGGAGAGGGATACGCACATGTGGGGCAGATGCTGTCCTAGGAGTTCCGGGGGGTCTTTAAATAAATTAAGGCAGTGACACAACTAGCAAGGTGCCAGCATTTCTGTTTTTCATTTGCTTTAGAAAGTACTAGTTTAACCTCCGCTTTGCTAGTAAAACTGAATTACTGTGTCACGAAATGATGCATGTCTAAAAAGTGTGTCAACAACATGAAAAGTTTGGAAAGCTCTGCCCTAGGGCTCCAGGCTCCCTGTGTGTTGGGGGGTGATGACAAGCTGCCTCTCCTCTGCCCCCTCCCTCCTTGGATCCCTGTGGGGTCGGGGGTGGGGGAAGTATAGCCAGGGCTGCCCCATTCTGCTCCCGTGGGGCCCCTCTGCCCCTGGACACCCGGGGGCTCATTAGGGCCCAGGCTGGGATTCAGACGGGTCAGTGTGATGGGCCCCCCCACCCTGTGCCCAATTCACAGAGCCCAAGACCCCTGGCTCCTGCTGCTCACTCTGGAGGCCCCGGTTGGATCCCCAGGAGGGCGACCCTCACCCGTGCTGCTGCCCCCCTCATTCCCCAGCCGGGCTGAGCACCCCCAACGGGCCCTGGAGTCAGTGGAGTTGGCTGCTCTGGCCCTTAATGCCCTGCTCTGTCCCAGCCCCCCCAGGACAACGTGGGAGCCCCGTTACCGTCACAGATCTCCGTTGTGTCGGTGAAGAAGACGTGATTCCCACTTGGCCGGTATCCATCCAGGCAGGTGCAGTGGGTGTTGTTCACACACTTGCCGTTTGGTGGGCATAGAATACTGCTGTTGCAGTCCTCAGTGGTACCTGCAGGGGCGGGAACAGCTGGGCAGGGTCAGCCAGTGCAGAGCAGCTCCCCCGCCCCCCCCCCCGCACTCACAGTGGGGTCAACTCCTTTCACACGCCCCATTCGCTGATTTTCCTCCATGGGCGCCTGGCAAACAGCCCCGACGCCATCCACCGCCGGGCAACAAGCTGCCCTCGGCTGACCAGGGGCCTTGGGTACCCGGGGGTGCCCCCGGCACAGACAGGCAGAGCCGCCGGAGCCGGGCGTCGGTTCAAGTGAAACGTTTTCGATCTCACCCAATTTTTCTCCTTTTCGTTGCTGTCGTCGTTACTCTCGTTAGCGTCAATTTCAAACCGAAACCTCGCTTCGAACCGGAAAACGGGAATTTTTCATTTTGAAAATTATTTCATCTCCCCCCCGCGCAATTTTTTCCCAAGTCAAACCAAACATTCCTCTGAACCGAATCCGCATTTTCTGGCAAAAAATGGTTCCTGGGGAAATTCCTGCCCGGCTCTGCTCTGGATTGACTGAGAGCGGAATCGGGCGCGAGGCTCGTTTGGATCCTGAGCTGCCTCACATGACCCAGATTATGACCTGCCTACGGGGGGCTCCTGGAACCTTTAGCTGCCCGGTGTTTGGGGGCTCCGCTGGAACCCGTCCCTCTGACCAGCGTGAGGGGAAGGATCCCGGCGCAGCTTAGCCGGCTGCAGGGCTCAGGATGGGAGCAGACGGAGCAGGGTGGGCGCAGCACTGGGGGACCCCAGTGGGTCAATGGGAATTTGCCCGAATCCCATCTTGGGATTCGCAGCATAACTGGGCTCGGGGCACAGAGTCCTGATCCCAAATGCCCCCCAGCCGGGCACGTGGGTCCCAGGTGTCAGTTCAGCCCAATTTTAGAGGGAGGGGCACCTACAAATGCCACTTCTAACGTCTGAGCCATTGGGGGTTTGATTCGGGCTGGTCAATAACACGGCCCTTGGCTACAAAGGGGATCTGCCCCATCCCAGCCCCCCGTGTAGAGCCCTGGGCCCCAGTGTCTGTTCTCTGCTGGCCACTGTGCTGGGGAGGGAAGGTGAGGGCTACACAGGGCACCTTCTCCTCTCCCCTGCATGCACCCACCGTACTCTATAAACCCACCCCAAGACGCCCACGCCAAGGGGCTGCTCCCGGCTCGCCGGACCCCTGACTCTGCTCTCCTCCCACAAGGGAAAGGGACCGGAGGGGGTGGAGGCCGGAGACCCCGGGCAGCCGGGAGCGCTCGGGAAGGTTAGCCAGGAGGAGTCAGTCTTACCTGGGACGCCATTATTCTGGACCACGGTGCCCCACAGGCACAGGGCGATGCAGAGCCCTGGAAGGGAAAGGGACAGGGTAAGGCACCATGGGCAGATGATAACAGCCACTCAGCTGCTCACACCCCCAGCCGCCCCAGTCCTGCCAATCCCGGGAACTGAGAGCTGCAAAATTTGAATTTGTAGGCACCCCACAGAATGCCAGCGCCCCTAGGCACATGCCTACTGTTCCTAATCGGAAATCTGGCCCTGCCCACTGTGCCGGGTGCTGCTCATAGTCCACCGAGATCAGGGTAACATCACACTTGGTGCTGCACAGACACACAGTGAGCCAGTCTGTGACCTGAAAGGCTCATGGCAATAGGGAAAGGGAGGAGCATTCTCTCCACTTTACTGTTTCGGAAACTGAGGCACGGCGAGGGGGAATAACTTTCCCAAGGTCACCCAGTGCATCCATGCAATGGACAAACCCACTTGGAAAGGAGAAGCACCAAGGGGGGGATGGGGCAAAAAGACAACACAGGCCGTTTTTGATCTGCTTTTCACTCAGGTATTGCCCCAGATCTGCCACCTCCTGCTGGTGTTTATTTATAGCCTGTTGCTCTGAGTCTGTTTGCTGTGACCATTTGTTTGACCGTGTGGGTGTTTGATTGAAAAGTGTGAACTGGGAGTGCTTTGTTCCAGGTGGACCCTGAGTGGTTGATTGGCAGGAAGGCTTTGAGCCAGGCCACATGCTTCGAACCAGCAGCCTTATAAAAAGGCAGCCAGCAGCGAACCGAGGACAGGCAAACGGAGGGAGTTTGCCTGGGAGTTAGACTCCCTTAGGGAACTGATGGGCAAGATCCCCTGGGAGGCTAATATGAGGGGGCAAGGAGTCTAGGAGACCCGGCTGTATTTTAAAGACGCCTGATTGAGGGCGCAGGAGCAAACCATCCCGAAGTGCAGAAAGAAAAGCAAATATGGCAGGCGACCAGCTTGGCTGAACAGTGAAATCTTGGGTGAGCTTAGACTCTAACTGGGGAGGAGTATGAAAATATTGCTGGAGCAGGGGTGGCCAACCTGTGGCTCCGGAGCCACATGCGGCTCTTCAGAGGTTAATATGCAGCTCCTTGTCTAGGCACCGACTCCGGGGCTGGAGCTACAGGTGCCAACTTTCCAATGTGTCGGGGGGTGCTCACGGCTCAACCCCTGGCTCTGTCACAGGCCCTGCCCCCACTCCACTCCTTCCTGCCCCCTCCCCCCCAGAGCCTCTTGCACGCCACGAAACAGCTGATTGGGAGGTGTGGGGAGGGAGGGGGAGGCGCTCATTGGTCGGGCTGCCGATGGGTGGGAGGTGCTGGGAGCGGGGAACGGGAGCTGCTGGGGCGGGGGGGGGGGGGGGCTGCTGATGTGTTACTGTGGCTCTTTGGCAATGTACACTGATAAATTCTGGCTCCTTTCCCGGCTCAGGTTGGCCCACCATGTGCTCGAGCATGCAGGGGTGTGATGAGGAATGCCAAGGCACAACTGGAGTTGCAGCTAGCAAGGGATGTGAAGGGTAACAGGAAGGGTTTCTACAGGTATGTTAGCAACAAGAAGAAGGTCAGGGAAAGTGTGCGACCCTTACTGAATGGGGGAGGCAACCTAGTGACACAGGATGTGGAAAAAGCTGGAGTACTTAATGCTTTTTTTGCCTCGGTCTTCACAGACAAGGTCAGCTCCCAGACTGCTGCACTGGGCAGCACAGTATGGGGAGGAGGTGAGCAGCCCTCAGTGGTGAAAGAACAAGTTAAGGACTATTGAGAAAAGCTGGACGGGGACAAGTCCATGGGTCCAGATCTAATGCACCCAGGGGTGCTGAGGGAGTTGGCTGATGTGATTGCAGAGCCATTGGCCATTATCTTTGAAAATTTGTGGCAATCAGGGGAGCTCCCGTACAACTGGAAAAGGGCAAATATAGTGCCCATATTTTCAAAAGGGAAGAAAGAGAAGCTGGGGAACTACAAACCGGTCAGCCTCTCTTCAGTCCCTGGCAAAATCATGGAGCAGGTCCGCAAGAAATCCATTTTGAAGCACTTGGAGGAGAGGAAGGTGATCAGTCAACATGGATTCACCAAGGGCAAGTCATGCCTCACCAACCTGATTGCCTACTATGATGAGATAAGTGGCTCCATGGATATGGGGAAAGCGGTGGATGTGATATATCTTGACTTTAGCAAAGCTTTCGATACAGTCTCCCACAGTATTCTTGCCAGCAAGTTAAACAAGTATGGATGAATGGACTATAAGGTGGATAGAAAGGTGGCTAGATCATCGGGCTCAATGGCTAGTTGGCAGCCAATATCAAGCGGAGTGCCCCAAGGGTCAGTCCTGGGGCCGGTTTTGTTCAACATATTTATTAAAGATCTGGATGATGGGATGGATTGCACCCTCAGCAAGTTCGCAGATGACACTAAGCTGGGGGGGAGAGGTAGATACGCTGGGGGGTAGTGATGGGGTGTAGAATGACCTACACAAATTGGAGAATTGGTCCAAAAGAAATCTGATGAGGTTCAACAAGGACAAGTGTCCTGCACTTAGGATGGAAGAATCCCATGCACCGCTACAGGCTGGGGACCGACTGGCTAAGCAGCAGTTTTGCAGAAAAGGACCTGGGAATTATAGTAGACGAAAACCTGGATATGAGTCAGCACTGTGGCCTCGTTGCCAAGAATGCCAAGGGCATATTGGGCTGTATTAGTAGGAGCATTGCCGGCAGATCGAGGGAAGTGATTATTCCCCTCTATTTGACACTGATGAGGCCACACCTGGAGTATTGCGTCCAGTTTTGGTCCCCGCACTACAGAAGGGATTTGGACAAATTGGAGAGAGTCCAGCGGAGGGCAAAGAAAATGATTGGGGGGCTGGGGCACATGACTTTCCAGGAGAGGCTGGGGGAACGGGTTATTTAGTCTGCAGAAGTGAAGAGTGAGGGGGGATTTGATAGCAGCCTTCAACTACCTGAGGGGGATTCCAAAGAGGATGGAGCTAGGCTGTTCTCAGTGGTGACATATGACAAAACAAGGAGTAATGGTCTCAAGTTTTAGTGGGGGAGGTCTAGGTTGGATATTAAGAAACACTATTTCACTAGGAGGGTGGTGAAGCACTGGAATGGGTTACCTAGGGAGGTGGTGGAATCTCCATCCTTAGAGGTGTTTAAGGTCCGTCTTGACAAAGCCCTGGCTGGGATGATTTAGTTGGGGATTGGTCCTGCTTTGAGCAGGGGATTGGACTAGATACCTCCTGAGATCTCTTCCAACCCTGAGATTCTATGACAAAGGACCCATGGGTCGAGTGCCTGAGGCGATGTGAAAAGGGGAAGCATCACTTTCTGCCCTACCACTTCTCCCTACCCCATAACCATTTATTTTGCTCAGTACCTATGGGGGAATCTGACCACAGTGCAGAGGGCCTAGCATCACTACACAGAATCACAGAAAGGTCCTGGGACGGCTAAAGATTTGTGTATGTCCCGGGATCATTTCCAACCTTCTCCTTTGGAGTACAATGCAGCGGGTGCTGTACTGCAGCAAGGCCAAATTGCAGAGGGACGGGGGTTGAGTGCAGTGGGTAGTGGGAGTCCGCAGTGCTGGACTGTGAGGGGGGAGGAGTGGAATGCCGCGGGTACAGACTGGAGCCAGGAGGTTGATAAGAGTGTGTTGACGGTGTCTGCAGGACGCAGGGGAAAGTGTTTTGTGACACTGGCTGCAGGGGAGGGCGGGCGCGGAGCTGCTCGGTTTGCAGAGCTGGTATCGCCTGGAGCGTGTCTGCTTGGCGCTTCATAACCGTTAAGAGCCGCTCTGTGGCTTCATTCTGATATTCTGTCAGTCCCTCTTCTCACTGTCCCAGCACTCCTTCAACTCCTGTTTCTCGGCGGCAGAGTGCATCAGAACCTCACGCAGAAAGTCCTGAGCTCTTCTTGGCCACTTTCTAATTCTGCGCAGCCGTTCAGCCACCGATAACAAAGAGGGAGGCTGGGCTCCCAAGGTCATCGCTTTGAAGTTTAAACACAACATTTTACAGAAGCAGTATTGGGTGCAACACAGAGAACACTGACTCAGTGCTTTAAACACAGCCAGTATAGCCATGAGAGTTTCCTGGAGATTTCTGAGGGACGTTTCCCTGAAGTGAGGGAGTCAATCAACAGCCTGTTCTGCTGCTCAGACTAGGCATGCGGTGGGAGACAAGCCTGCTTTCTGCAACCCTCCTTCCCCAACAACTCGCTTCAGCGATTCCAAAAATCAAATCCACTTACGAGAGTCTCTCCTGTTTGTGCTTCGCCAACATCCAACAGCTGTGACTGGCTAGCCTCCTCCGGGGTAGAAAAAAGCTCCTGGCTGCATGCATCTCTGACCTCCGAGTCGTCGTCTGCCTTTGGGTGCCTCTCCACCTCCACATCCTCCTCCAAGATTTACTCTTCCTGGCTCTGTCCACTTCCAATTGGCACATGAGCCACCGAAGTATCCCACAGTGGTCTTTGCAGTGGAGGTGGGGTGGCTGCCCAGTATTGCGTCCAGATCTTTGTAGAACCGGAAGCTCTTGGGCGCAGCACTGGAGCGGCGGTTTGCCTCCCGCACCTTGTGGTAGGCGTTCGGCAGCTCATTCACTTTGACGTGTCCTGGTCATGGCCCGTTTCTATCATGTGTCACCGAGCAAACAGGAAGGGGACTTTCAAAATTCTAAAGGAATTTATGGGGTGGGGATGACGGTTGGTCACCTGAGGGCAGGACAGTAGAGTTCAAACTGATGACCAGAGAGGCCAGAACAGGCATTGTGGGACATCTCCCGGAGGCCGATTGCAGCGCTGTAATCGAGCAGGGTGTCTACACTGGCCCCGGCACAGAAAGCTCTACACCTCTCGTCAGGGTGGTTTTTCACAGTGCTACAACTGCGCAGTTTCTGAGCACGAAGTGGCTTGGCAGTGTGTACACCTCGGGAGTTACAGCGCAGAAGCTGCTTTACTGTGCAGAGACTTGCCAGTGTAGACAGGGCCTAAGATGTTTCCAGCAGTCACCCTGGGCAGGGATTCAGTGAAGAATGAAACTTGATTAACTCACTTCCCTGCCTTACATAGTATTTACATATGCCGGGAATCCTTTGTTTCCCAGTTTGATTCCCCCACCCCCATTAGTGGAAATATACTGTGACGGCATGGGGGAGTTTCCTGTTTTCCTTGTTGCCTATGGAGGGTTTTCTTGGTTTCCTAGGGGTTGCATGCAGAGGGGGTGGGACTCAGTTTCCCTGGGTGTTATGGGTTTAACGAGGTGATGGGAGAGGGAGTTTGTTGTTACAGGGACTGGCGAGGGAACTGGAGACCCCAGCCACGGACGTAGACCCCGGTGACAGGTGACCTGGAAGCCATCTCAGGAGTCCGCAGCCGGTTCTGGCCTGTGGGAGAACAATAGGCTGCAAAGGGAGGAGCCCTGGGGGCCTAATCAACTGGTTCCAGCCACAGGGGGCCAGAGACAGAGAAGAGCCCCAGACAATCCTGTTTGCAGGGCTGTTTACCTGGAGAGAAGACAATGGACAGAGGCGGGGCTTGGGGCCAGTGATATCCACCGCCCAGCTGGGAAGCAGGGGGCTCTGGGCTGGAGAGAGGAAGCAGGCAGAGCCCACCTGGATACAGGAGAGAGCTGGATGTGCTGGGCTGGGGGGAGGCCAGGCCTGAGAGCTCTGAGAGTTCCTGTGCTGTGTTCAACGCTCAATCATCCCTCCTGTTTGACGCTGGCTGAGAGTCACTCTGGTCTAGAGAACAGGGTTGCATCGTCCCCTTCGGGGGTGGAGGCCTGGGGGTTCAGAGTGCGTGGACTCCCTGAGGGGGCCCAGGGTGAGAAAAAGGTGTGCTAAGGCTCAGAGAGGTGCGGCTCCAGGAGGTGGAGGGGCTGAACCCCAAAAGAGAGTGGACCCCCGAGAAGGGCTGTCTCACTGAAAGGGGCACCCCCCCATGGACCGCACGGGGCCAAGAGTGGGCACGACCTCTGAGTCCATGACATATACTACTAGTCCAGTACCAGGTGACATGATCGCATGACCCTGCAGTGTCAAAACAGCATCCCAGGAAGCTTCTCAGGAAGGTGGGAGATTAGCATCTTCAAAGTTCTCTTGTCCATCTTAAATGGTCCATTAAGGCTGATTGCCTACTGTCTGGTGGATGTTCCCCAGGTGTAAACCCTCTTGTGATTGTTACATAGTCAATATTCCTAACTCCACATACAGAATAGATACATGTATAGAAACAGGATAATCATATTCAGTAAATCATAACCTTTCCAATGACACCTCCCATGACCCATCTTGCATAGAACACATCTGTTATGCCAGATTCGTATCATAACGATATCTCTATGAAGAATATGGGGTGTAGTGTCACATCTGGATTTTCCCTTCTGTTGGTAAACCGTATGGTCATTTGCTCGACTACACTTTGGTTCATTATGCAATATGCCCAATAGACCAAATATCCAATCTCGGTCTGGTTTATTGCTAAAAGTCAGTAATAGCTACGGCTGGGTGTCTGTCACAGAGGTCATGGAAGTCACGGATTCCGTAATTTTCTGTGACCTCGAAGACTTCTGCAGTGGCTGGGGTGGATGGCTCTGGGCAGCCACTGCTGGGGCAGTCTTGGGCCACCCCCCCTCTGCCCCCCTGCAGCAGCAGTAGTTTGGGTGTGGGAGAGGGCTCAGGGATGGGCAGGGGGTTGAGGTGTGGGGCAGTGCTTACCTTGAGGTGGGCTCCACGGAAGCAGCCGGCATGTCCCTGCAGCTCCTAGGCGGAGGGACCAGGGGGCTCTGTGTGCTGCCTCTGCCTCCAGGCCCCAACCCCAGTTCCCATTGGCTGCAGTTCCCAATCAATGGGAGCTATGGAGCCGGTGCTCATGGCAGGGGCAGCGACGGAGCCCCCCTGGCCTTCCCTCCCCCTAGGAGCTGAAGGGACAGCTCTGGCCAGCCCCGCCAACCCTCCCCACCAGCACCAGCAGGGGTCCTGGACTATGTGCTGCCACCTCCCGCTCCCAGGACCTGCGACCGCCTTCCTGGGCTACACCCCCGGACCCGTGGTGCGCCCCGGGTCACCTCCCTCCAGCACCCGCAGTGCCCCCGGGCCACTCCCCAAGAGCACCCGCGGTTCCCCGGCCCAAGTTTTCATTAGGGGTATATAGTACAAGTCGTGGACAGGTCACGGACTGTCAGTTTTTGAGTACTGCCCGTGACCTGTCCATGACTTTTACTAAAAATACCTGTGACTAAAACATAGCCTTAGTAATAGCATATCACAGGAACAAAGGTTCAATACAACTCCACTTTCCGGGAACTCATCTCCTGCAGCAGTACTGAATTTGCTTTACATAGAAGGCTTGTGTCCAAAGTCACTCCCTAAAGCTGTCCTTTTCATACCCAACCTGTTTACAAGGAAAGAGGTACTGTATGCATCCTCTGAGGTTAGTCTTAACCTACCATCTTTCTACCTCGTTTTTCTGGTACCATATGGGTATCTGGGACAAACACCTGCATTTGCTCCAATCCCTCAGACAGAGACAAACACCTACAAGATCTCTATCAAGCGTTCTTAAAATTCCAATACCCACCTGCTGAAGTGAAGAAACAGATTGACAGAGCCAGAAGGGTACCCAGAAATCACCTACTACAGGACAGGCCCAACAAAGAAAGTAACAGAACGCCACTAGCCGTCACCTTCAGCCCCCAACTAAAACCTCTCCAGTGCATCATCAAAGATCTACAACCTATCCTGAAGGACGATCCCTCACTCTCACAGATCTTTGGAGACAGGCCAGTCCTTGCTTACAGACAGCCCCCTAACCTGAAGCAAATTCTCACCAGCATCCACACAACAAAAACACTAACCCAGGAACCAAACCCTGCAAGAAATCCTGGTGCCAACTCTGTCCACATAACTATTCAAGGGACACCATTATAGGACCTAACCACATCAGCCACACCATCAGGGGCTCGTTCACCTGCATATTTACCAATTTAGGGGGGAGGGATAGCTCAGTGGTTTGAGCATTGGCCTGAGAAACCCAGGGTTGTGAGTTCAATCCTTGAGGGGGCCATTTAGGGATCTGGGGCAAAAATCTGTCAGGGGACAGTACTTGGTCCTGCTAGTGAAGGCAGGGGACTGGACTCGATGACCTTTCATGGTCCTTCCAGTTCTATGAGCTAGGCATATCTCCATATTATGATGTATGCCATCATGTGCCACCAATGCCCCTCTGCCATGTACATTGACCAAACCAGACAGTCTCTATGCAAAAGAATAAATGGACACAAATCTGTCATCATAACAAGGAGTCATAACATTCAAAAACCAGTAGGAGAACACTTCAACCTCTCTGGCCACTCAGTAATCGACCTAAAAGTGGCAATTCTTCAACAAAAAAACTTCAGAAACAGATTCCAACGAGAAACTGCTGAACTGGAATTAATTTGCAAACTGGATACCATTAATTTAGGCTTGAATAAAGACTGGGAGTGGCTGGGTCATTACACACACTGAAATCGATTTCCCCATGTTAATTTTCCCCTACTGTTACTCACACCTTTTTGTCAACTGTTTGAAATGGGCCACCCTGATTATCACTACAAAAGTTTTTTTCTCCTGCTGATAATAGCTCACCTTAACTGATTAGCCTCCTAGAGTTAGTATGGCAACCTCCACCTTTTCTTGTTCTCTGTATATATATATCCTCCTACTGTATGTTCCACTCTATGCATCTGATGAAGTGGGTTTTAGCCCACGAAAGCTTATGCCCAAATAAATGTTTTAGTCTCTAAGGTGCCACAAGTACTCCTCGTTCTTTTTGCGGATTCAGACTAACACGGCTACCACTCTGAAACCAGGTACCAAGAACAAGATGCACCTCCTTGGCTTGTCCAAAAAATATTGGCTTTATCTTTGGGACACTCCAGTGAGAGTAAATTCCTGTCTGTTACTACAGTAGAACACCCATATGTGCTGAACCTGACAGTTTTCCTGGCTAATGCAAAGTGTTATGGGCTACTTAGCATAAGTGAACAAGACTATAGGAAGACACAGGCCACCATTCCAGGCCATGTAACTGCCAGAAGTGTATATATAATATAATGTTACATGCATTAAGCATATACTATCCATATTAATCTATGTAATGTGAATCATACCTATTGATCATGGGATATATTATATTAGCCCGGCATAAACTGGTGAACAATTCAGAAATAGATTTAACCCCCACCTAAACAATTCAGCTAGTCCTAATGACCCAGATCCAATGACCCCACCCCTCATTACAGTGCCGATAACCCCTTCGAGAGCTGCCCAGCCTGTGTCAGCTTCGTGGCAGAGACACGTTCTGTGTGGGACTCTCATGATGAGCACAAACGCGACACATACAGAATTACGTTCTGCCAGCCTGGGAACTTACCAGTTGACATTTGAGTGCTCCCTGGTGGTAGAGAGGGGAACAGGAAGAGGAGGAGAAATACGTGTTTTAAAGATGTTATACACAGAAATAAGAATCAGAGAGAGAGAGCGAGAGAGAGAGAGAGAGAGAGATGTCTCCTGGTCCCTGTCTATGGATCAAATTTTGCTTAGTTCCCCTACTGTGATTCTGGTGAAAATCCAATGAAGTCAGTTCTTTCATTAAGAACTATTATTACTGTAGTAATATTTCAGATCCCCAGCTTTGTGCCACTACAGAAACCTGGCTCAACCAGCTACCTGGAAATTCCCCCCGTGCAATGGCTCTATGTTACAGCCCCCAGGCAGGGTGGGCATTCCCAGAGGGGAGCGGTATGGCCAATGTACTCCTACACTCTGGCTATTGCCAGCGGCTGGAATGGTCCCTTGGGGCTACGGACAGTTGAGGATGAATCGGGGAAGGCTTTGGGCTGCTCTGCTTCCAGGGACCAGACAGATCCGCAGTTATCCCCTGGGATTCAGTAGCTGTGAAAGTGGTGGAAAGCCATCTGGGACCCCTCCACGCTCTGGTCTCATAGTGAGCCCATCTCAGATGAGTCCGTCTCAGCCAGCCCCAGGAATCTGGCCCAGTAAATCTAAGGGCGTTTCAGTGAGTCTGGATGGAGTCTCAGTTGGTGCAACGTGAACATTGGAGGGAGCAGAGGAAATTGCACGTTACACCAATGGAGCGTATGCCTAGGCGTAAATTCTAGCTCATGAGACATACCCAGGCTTGCTCTGACCCAGCTGGCATGCCAAAAATTAAAGCGTGGCCGCGCTTGGGCAAGTAAGAGGAGAGGCTCCTGCCCCAACTGCGATCCCGTCCACGACCACAAGTACCCACGCAGGGCAGCCAGCCACCACAATGCTGACACTTCTATTTCTAGCTAGACGAGAGCTAGCGCGACCATATCTTCTTCAGCTGGAACATTCACCTTCCAGCCCCAGTGCAGACAGACCCATGGGCCCCTCTGGACTCTCTTAGACCCACCCGAATTCAGCCCATGGACCTTGTTCCACTCACCCAATGGATACACGTCACCTCGGGTTCCCATGGTGGCTCAGACACTATCAGGGCAGGTCGACTGCTGAGTATTCTGAGCTTTGCAGCTTCCTTATCGTGAAGAACTTAGACAGGAAGCCAAGTTGACGCATGTCCTGTTGCACTTATCGTATTAACCCAGAGTACTGCACACAGGAAAGCACTGTCTTCTCAGCGTGCCCTGCTCTCCTTCCTTCTGCCCTACCACTTCTCCCAGCCCTAAACGCATTTACTTTTCTGAGTACCTATGGGGAAAACTGACCACAGTGTAGCCATCCCTGGCAGGTCTTTGTCCAACCTGTTCTTACAACCCCCCAATAACGGGGATTCCACAGCCTTCCTAGGTCACCTGTTCCTGTGCTGAACCATCCTTAGAATTAGTTCTCAGCAAGGGAGATTTAGGTTAGATATTAAGAAAAACTTTCTAAGACAATTCCTTCTTCTCTTACCCTTGGTGGACATGGACACCAGTTGATCACAGTCCTCTTTCAGTAACAACCTTTTGCAGATTGTTACCATGTCCCTCCTCAGCCGGCTCGTCTCTGGACAATACATGCCCAATTCTTTCAACCTTTCCTCTCAGGTCGTGTTTTCTAAACCTCTGATCATTTCTGTTGCTCTCCTCTGGATTCCGTACAATTTGTCCTCATCCTTCTTGAAGCGCAGCACCCAAACCTGGACACGGTTCTCCCGCGCCGAGCAGATGAGAACAGTCACCTCCCATCTCTGACCCACTCCACTCCTGTCAATACATCCTAGAATGACATTTGCCTTTTTTCAACACCATCACACTGTAGATTCATATTCCATTTGTGGTCCACCACAAACCTCACACCCTTTTTTGCAGTGCTGCTGCCGCCCAGTGAGTCCCCATCCCTCCCCTGTGAGTAAGGACTTCTAACTAGCTTTAAACCCACCCTGTGGTAGTTTCATCTAGTCCATATTTCCTTAGCTTGAGTGGGAGAATGTCATGTGGGTGTCCACCTCTTCTTCCCATGCACTAGATTTGGTACCCAATGAAAGAAGGAAATTATGTTTGTTTGGAATGACTTGTTCTTGGCAAATCCATGTTGGTTATTACTTATAACCTATTATCCTCTAGGTTTTAATAAATTGGTTGTTTAATCAGTTGTTCCAGTATCTTTCCGGGTATTGAAGTTAGATTCTCTGGTCTACACTTCCCTAAGAGCTCCTTTTTACCGTTTTTTGAAGTTTCCCCTTGCTATGAACCTCACCCATCCTCTATGAGTTCTGAAAGATAATTGCTAATGGTTCAGAGATTGCTTCAGCCAGTTTCTTAAACACTCTAGGGTGAATTTTATCAGGTCCTGATGAGTTGCAGACATCTAACTTATCTAAATATTCTTTATCTGTTATTTCCCTATTCTGGCCAGTGTTCCTTCCCTCTCATTACAATTAACTGGTGTGAAATGTTTTGTCACAACTAACCTTTATAATCCTGCTTTCAGTAAAACTTAAAAGGTGCCCATACTGAGTGGTTGGTTGCTAACATGATGGTCAGAGATGTCAGTGCCCTGAGGTTGTTAAGGAGTCTTGCTGTAAGTAGTTATCTCAGGTGGGGCAGCTGTAATGCCTAAGTCATTTTCTGAGAGGTAGCTCTTCTAAACAAAAAGAACCCCAGAAGAACAGATCTTCATCGAGATCACAGTGTGGCTCCTTAGGCGTGAGGTGGTGTTGTCCAAGTCTCAGCTGTGATTAAAGCTCTTGTCTGCAGCTGTCGTCTTGGAGACACAGACAGAACATCAGTCCTGTTCCAGGTGGTGCCGTAGTAACAGGGTGACACAGGAAGAAGATGACAGAGGCGGCTAATGACTATCCAGGCTTGATGGTGTCAGAGGGCGGGACGTGGGTGGTCAGGTCTAGTGGTCAGAGCAGGACCTGGCAGCCAAGAACCGGAGCCGTGGGTCAGAGCCAGGGGACAAATGCCAGCGCCAAGGGTGAGAGCCAGGGGCAGGAGCCAGGAGTTGGAACCCAGGATCAGAATCGGGGTCAGAGCTGAAGTTGGAGATGAGGAATCGGAGCTGAGGGTCAGAACCAGATTACCTGGGGACAGGCAAGGCAGGAGCAGGGCTGGGCCAAGGCCGGAGCTATCACAGCTGTGGGGAAAAGCTTTGAGCAGCTACTGAACTGCTACTCATAGAATCATAGAATCTCAGGGTTGGAAGGGACCTCAGGAGGTATCTAGTCCAACCCCCTGCTCAAAGCAGGACCAACCCCAACTAGATCATCCCAGCCAGGGCTTTGTCAAGCCTGACCTTAAAAACCTCTAAGGATGGAGATTCCACCACCTCCCTAGGTAACCCATTCCAGTGCTTCACCACGTCGATGCTTAACACGCTGCATGGGCACAGCTGCATGGAGGCAACTGTGGCGCTTTAATGGAGACGCTCCAGGCTGAGGGGAGAGAGCTTCTCCCCTCGGTGCAGTTAATCCACCTCCCCGAGAGGGGGCAGCTGTGTCGAGGGGAGAAGCTCTCCTGCCAGCACAGCAGTGTCTACACGGGGACAGGTTGGTATAACTATGTCGCACGGGGGGGGGGGGGATTTCCCCCCCCCCCCCCGAGATACGTAGTTATACCGATATCGGGCTGTAGTTCAGACCAGGACTCAGTTGGATACGTGGTGGCAGCAGCAGCTGAGGAATTTCTTGACACCATCTCCCCACCTCCCACCCCTCCAGCGGGAGTTGAACTCACATGAACGCTCTGAACTCTGGGCCTTTGCTGACCAAGGACAGCAGCTGTGAGTGGGGTGCGGGGGAGGGGAAGAGCAAAGGCAGGTTAAGGAGAAGTTGTTGGACTTTCACACTATAAGGGGGAGAAACTGAGGCAAAGGACACTGCCCAATATATTCTGGGGTAGGAGTTTGCTCATGGCTAAGGCTACGATTACATCATGGAGGTCAGGGACACGAGGCCTTTCCCCTCCAATTAGCTCTGCCCCCCAATAATCCCCACCCCTGAACTGAGCAGGAGGCAGGAGCTCCGTGGCCTTTTGGGGGAGGAAGGCCACGGGGCACCCCCACCCCAGACGCCTGCGCTGGGCCCTACCTGGAGAGGACCTGCTGCCCGGGCCCGTCTCCTCCCCGCGGGGCTCGGTCGCGATGCTGATCTTCTTGACGCTGTGGAACGGAGCGGCTTGGGGCGTGGGAGGATGGATGGGGAAGGCCGTCTCTACCACCAAGCGTCCCCGGCTCCCCTGTGGTGGGTGGTGGGGAACCGTCTGCAATTGCCCAGCCACAGTGGGAAGAGGGGGACCCCCCCGGAGCTCTCAGCTGCTTCTAGGGGATGAGGGGACGCTGCAGCAGCCTAGCTCCCTGTGCACAGTGGGGGACCCTAGACCTCCGACTTGCCGCAGGTGGCGGGGAACAGAAGCTCCCTGCTGTCGCAGGTGATGGGAGCCCCCACAACTGCTCAGCTGCCATGGGGAGAGGGGGACTTCGAATCTCCCACTCATCGCAATGGCGGAGGGGGACCCCAGAGCTCCAGCAGCAGTGAGCGCTGAGCTGAACCCACCTCCCCGTTGTGTCAGGATATTTTTAGTGAAAGTCAGGACAGGTCACAGGCTTCCGTGAATTGTTGTTTATTGCCCGCGACCTGTCCATGATTTTTACTAAAAATATATTTGCCTTCCTCATGGTCACAAGCTTTCGAATGGTGGTTTTGGGATTTCCCAGATTACTGCCAGGTTCATTTCCCCTTTTTATTAAAAGTTATCTTTGTTATACACAGACTCAGTGCTTGTGAGAGGGGATGTATGGCCTCTTAGAGGTGCCTGGGGTGGTCAGAAGTTTTCTGACATTACTGGGTGGGGGTGTGACGGGTTCAATCACAGAGATCCCCTTGGGACTGTCACCTGATGTCCTGAAATTACCTCTGAGCCCATTTTCCCTGCCAGCTTGGGACTCGAGAGCCCTGCCTTGTTGAGCCAGACACGCTAGCCTGCTGCAACACAGACACAGGGTCTGGGTCATACCCCCAGAGCCGCAGACTTTAACTAAAAACAGCTCAGTAGGTTATCTGTCTCCAGCACCCAGACACCCATCTCCCAATGGGATCCAAACCCCAAATACATCCATTTTACTCTGTATAAAGCAGGGGTCTCAAACATGCGGCCTGCGGGGTTATTTCCTGTGGCCGGTCAAGCTCCTCTCCCCCACTGCCCCCCCAGCGCACTGCGTCCCCGCTCCTCTGCCTACCTCGGACATTCGAAAAAAGATCCCTGGTGTGGATTCGAACAATCGACCTGGAAATATCGGGTTCACAAGTTCGGTTTCACAGAAATCGAACTAGTACCGTAGTGTAGACATACCCTTAGAGACTAACAAATTTATTTCAGCATAAGCTTTCGTGGGTTAGTACCCACTTCATCGGATGCGTGGAATGAAATTATTCTTCATATATACACTTATAAGCATCTCCCCATAAAGTTTTATGGAGACATCTAGTCCAACCCCCTGCTCAAAGCAGGAACAATCCCCAACTAAGTCATCCCAGCCAGGGCTTTGTCAAGCCTGACCTTAAAAACAGGAGATTCCACCACCTCCCTAGGTAACCCATTCCAGTGCTTCACCACCCTACTAGTGAAAACGTTTTTCCTAATATCCAACCTAAACCTCCCCCTCTGCAACTTGAGACCATTACTCCTTGTTCTGTCATCTTCTACCACTGAGAACAGTCTAGATCCATCCTCTTTGGAACCCCCTTTCAGGTAGTTGAAAGCAGCTATCAAAACCCCCCTCACTCTTCTCCTCTGCAGGCTAACAATCCCAGTTCCCTCAGCCTCTCCTCATAAGTCATGTGCTCCAGCCCCCTAATCATTTTTGTTGCCCTCTGTTGGATTCTTTCCAATTTATTCACATCCTTCTTGTAGTGTGGGGCCCAAAACTGGACACAGTACTCCAAATGAGGCCTCACCAGTGCCGAATAGAGGGGAATAATCACGTCCCTCCATCTGCTGGAAATGCCCCTACTTATACAGCCCAAAATGCCGTTAGCCTTCTTGGCAACAAGGGCACACTGTTGACTCATATTCAGCTTTTCGTCCACTGTAACTCCTAGGTCCTTTTCTGCAGAACTGCTGCCCAGCCATTCGGTCCCTAGTCTGTAGCAGTGCATGGGATTCTTCCGTCCTAAGTGCAGGACTCTGCACTTGTCCTTGTTGAACCTCATCAGATTTCTTTTGGCCCAATCCTCTAATTTGTCTAGGTCCCTCTGTATCCTATCCCTACCCTCCAGCGTATCAACCACTCCTCCCAGTTTAGTGTCATCTGCAAACTTGCTAAGGGTGCAGTCCACACCATCCTCCAGATCGTTAATGAAGATATGGAACAAAACCGGCCCCAGCACCGACCCTTGGGGCACTCCGCTTGATACCGGCTGTCAACTAGACATGGAGCCATTGATCACTACCCGTTGAGCCCGACAATCTAGCCAGCTTTCTATCCACTGGGACAAAGTTCCTCCTCTACCTTGGTGAGTCCTGCGCTTATTGGTGGATTTTTCTTGCCTCAGAGAATCTTCCCCTCCGGTAGAACCCACAGTCAGACTTCTCCTGTGTCTGATCAGGAGTTGGGAGGTTTGGGGGGAACCCGGGCCCACCCTCTACTCTGGGTTCCAGCCCAGGGCCCTGTGGATTGCAGCTGTCTATAGGGTTTCCTGTAACAGCTGCGTGACAGCTACAACTCCCTGGGCTACTTCCCCATGGCCTCCTTCCAACACCTTCTTTATGCTCACTGCAGGACCTTCCTCCTGATGGTCTGTTGACGCTTGTACTCAGTCCTGCAACTCTTTGCACTCTCAACTCCTTGTGTGCCTCTTGCTCCCAGCTCGTCGCACGCACGCCACAAACTGAAGTGAGGTCCTTTTTAAACTCAGGTGCCCTGATTAGCCAGCCTGTCCTAATTGATTCTGGCAGTTTCTTCTTAATTGGCTCCAGGAATCTTAATTAGTTCCAGCAGGTTCCTGATTGCTCTAGTGCAGCCTCTGCTCTGGTCACTCAGGGAACAGAAAACTATTTATCCAGTGGCCAGTATATTTACCTTCTACCAGACTTCTGTACCCCACTCGTCTGGGTCTGTCACACCACCTTATAGTCCATTCATCCAGCCAACACTTCTTTAACTTGCTGGCAAGAATACTATGGGAGACTGTATCAAAAGGTTTGCTAAAGTCAAGGAATAACACGTCCACTGCTTTCCCCTCATCTCATCATAGAAGGCAGTTAGGTTAGGCAGGCATGACTTGCCCTTGGTAAATCCATGCTGACTTTTCCTGATCACTTTCTTCTCCTCTAACAGCTTCAAAATGGATACCTTGAAGACCTGTCCCATGATTTTTCCAGGGACTAAGATGAGGCTGACTGATGTGTAGTTCCCCGGATCCTCCTTCTTCTCCTTTTTAAAGATGGGCACTACATTAGCCTTTTTCCAGTCATCCGGGACCTCCCCTGATTGCCATGAATTTTCAAAGATAATGGCCAATGGCTCTGCAATCACATCCGCCAACTCCTTTAGTAACCTCGGATGCAGCGCATCCAGCCCCATGGACTTGTGCTTGTCCAGCTTTTCTAAATAGTCCTGAACCACTTCTTTCTCCACAGAAGGCTGGTCACCTCCTCCCCATACTGTGCTACCCAGTTCAATAGTCTGGGAGCTGACCAATCCTGCATCACTTGGGGGGCAAATCACCTTTGCAGAAGTAATGAGTGGTTCCCTCTAAGCTGTGCGCGTGTGCGCGTGTGCGCATGCACACAGATTCTAAACCCTGCGCATACGGTGAAACACTGCATGTACAAAAATTTACACAGAAGTACAATTTGTACAGAAGAAATTTTTTGCACACACGGCCTGTCAAAAATTAGAGGGACCATTGAATGAGACCCAGCTAGAGATGACTGTTTCACAGGCTGGTATTGGAACAAAGCAGAGGACCTCTTGCCGTTTTGGTGCTAGTGGTGGGGACAGCAGACATGGATACATCGTATGACTGAGATTTCGTGCTGAACATTCGGAATCCCTTGATCCATCTCCTGTACTCCTCTCCCACCTGGAGAATGAGGGACACGATCACTGAACTATGGAACTAACTCTGAGAAGATCAGACATGGGCACTGCAAGGCCGGTGAAGGTGCTGGGTGGGCGCTGACGGGCTGAGACAATAGGATCCAAGGCTACTAAAAGTGTAATGTGCAAACTGGCGGGTTGTCTCTGGGAGGCGACACACAGAGCCCCTGGATCCTGTCCCGTAGGGATAATGGAGCCAAGGGAAACGCTTCACGGTGCTGACTGCTCATTGGGGATGATCCGTCTGCACTGACAAGGTTTCAATCCCAGGGGACAATCCCGATTTATTCAGATCATTACACTGCAAGAGCCAATGCCTGCCTAGTCTGCAGTGAGTGACCCCTGGAGCTCTCAGGAGAGCCAAAGGAAGGGAACATGGAGGTGCCAGGACAGGACATTCTGTTCTGGTGCCTAAGACATCTAGGATACCCCTAGATAGTGACCGACTTACACTAACACTTTCAATGACGTTCCCAGCTGGCTCATAACCAATCCTGAGTCATTTGGTGGGGGGCGGGGGATGGGGACAAAGCACCTTTACAGCAGTAATGAGATCCAGCTAGAGATGACTGTTTCACAGGCTGGTATTGGAATAGAGCAGAGGACCTTTACCGTATTGGTGCTGGTGGTGGGGACAGCAGACATGGATAATTCGTATGTCTGAGATTTCGTGCTGAACATTCGGAATCCCTTGATCCATCTCCTGTACTCCTCTCCCACCTGGAGAATGAGGGACACGGTCACTGAACTATGGAACTAACTCTGAGAAGATCAGACATGGGCACTGCAAGGCCGGTGCTGGGTGGGCGCTGACGGGCTGAGACAATAGGATCCAAGGCTACTAAAAGTGTAATGTGCAAACTGGCGGGTTGTCTCTGGGAGGCGACACACAGAGTCCCTGGATCCTGTCCCGTAGGGATAATGGAGCCAAGGGAAACGCTTCACGGTGCTGACTGCTCATTGGGGATGATCCGTCTGCACTGACAAGGTTTCAATCCCAGGGGACAATCCCGATTTATTCAGATCATTACACTGCAAGAGCCAATGCCTGCCTAGTCTGCAGTGAGTGACCCCTGGAGCTCTCAGGAGAGCCAAAGGAAGGGAACATGGAGGTGCCAGGACAGGACATTCTGTTCTGGTGCCTAAGACATCTAGGATACCCCTAGATAGTGACCGACTTACACTAACACTTTCAATGACGTTCCCAGCTGGCTCATAACCAATCCTGAGTCATTTGGTGGGGGGCGGGGGATGGGGACAAAGCACCTTTACAGCAGTAATGAGATCCAGCTAGAGATGACTGTTTCACAGGCTGGTATTGGAATAGAGCAGAGGACCTTTACCGTATCGGTGCTGGTGGTGGCGACAGCAGACATGGATAATTCGTAAGTCTGAGATTTCGTGCTGGACGTTCGGAATCCCTTGATCCATCTCCTGTACTCCTCTCTAACCTGCAGAGTGAGGGACACGGTCACTGCACTATGGAACTAACTCCGAGAAGATCAGACATGGCCACCACGAGGGTGGTGAAGGTGCTGGATGGGTGTTGACGGGCCGTGGGCATTACCTGGCGATTGAGGAGACAGTGAACCAGGAAGATGAAGGCTCCCTGCAGGCTGTTGAAGATGGTGAATAAATACGCCATGACCATGGCTGCTGGGCCGACTTGGAGGAGTCCAAGGCTCCATGTGCAGCCCAGAATGAAGAGCTGGGTGATGGCTTTAAAGGTCAGTAACCTGGATAAAGGCAGATGGAGAGTTCCCGTTACAATAGCCCTATGGAGAGCAATTGCGTCAGGAGGATCTGGGCAGAGTGGGGTGGAGCTACCGGCCCCATCTTTCCTATGTGGGACAGGGTTACTGTCAATGCAAACACTATGGGAATTTGTTCCTATGGATCCTAGATATGCTGTGCCCCTCCTGCAATGCCTCACACCCTCCCATGCCAAGGACCCTCCAAACCAGGGCGTCTGACCCTCCAGGATTGTTTTGTTGCCTTCTTACCTGTGGTCTCTGAGGGTGGACACATCTGCATTGAGGGAGGAGAGTCTGTTTCTCAGGATCCACAGGGTCAGGGCAAAGAATGTTATATTTATCTGCAGGAACAGTGGGAAATATTTCCGTAAAACATCCCATCCGGGGCTGGTGACTTCAGCTGAGGCAGAGAATGATCCCAGGGGACCGAGCTGAACACTGCAGAGCCGGGGACTGCTCATTTCTGGTGGGAATCATCCCCTCTCCTGTAATATCCCCTGGCAGCTCTCTGTCCCTCCCCATGCGTGGAGCTGACAGCACAGCCAGGGCTGAGATGGATCAATGGGATCACAGAGGCCAGAGGCTGCTCAAAGATAAATATGGAGCCTCTCCAGTGGAGTCAGTAGTTATTTGGGGTTTACACTGGTGTAACTGAGAGCAGGATCTGGCTCAGAGATTCCAGATCCTGCCTCAAGAATACTTCCTGCCACTTTCAGGCTGTAACAAATTCTCCACCCTCCCAACTTCTCCAGGGGGTACGGAGGAATATGTAGGGACATTTGTTTCCCCTTCTACAAAAACCATTGCAGAGTGTAGCCCTCTCCCTTCGTCGTTCCTTGGGTCATTAACTAGACTAGGTCACTCTCTTGTTGTCTTCAATTGGGAAAACTCCTACTGACTTCCATGGGACCTGTGCCCGAGTAAAGGCTGTAGTCCTCGGGTTAC
Source organism: Chelydra serpentina (assembly GCA_037349315.1). Taxonomy (NCBI): domain Eukaryota; kingdom Metazoa; phylum Chordata; order Testudines; family Chelydridae; genus Chelydra; species Chelydra serpentina. Next base: position 1,902,544 of record JBAIAC010000156.1, on the reverse strand, counting down.
AGCACAGGGACTAATCCCAGGACTGACCAGAGCAGATGAGCCAGGTGGGACCTAAGTAGGTCTTTCCTTGTGTTTTTTGGGCCACATTCTCTTCCCTGCTTCACTGATATCAATGGGGTCGCAGAGTGAGAGGAGAATGGGGCCCTGTGGTTCTGTGAGGTACCCACCAGGATTATGGCACAGACTGGACCCAGGAAGCTCCAACGAAAGCCTCTCTCCAGGCTGAGCCAGCAGCTACAGGCAGGGAGGAAGAAGAAGGTGACTTTAATGGGATTACTACGCATTTCCAGCACCAGGAGCAGAGAGGGGGTGTCACAGGGCAGCTGGCTCTCAAAAGCGAGATGGATCTCAGCCTGCCTGTGACATGGCCGACTCTCTTGTGGGCAGCAGGCAAAGAGCCCTCCCCATCTACCTCAGCATCTCCTGCTTTCAGCCACCACTTCCTCTTCCAGCTCCTCAAATGACCCTTTCTGGAGGATGCGCAGTATTGCTGGAGGCCTAGACATGCAGCGGACGTACACTGGCCTCGCTGCACTGAAGGAAGTGGAGCTGCCCTGATTTACACCAGCTGAGGATTTAGCCTGGGGGGTCTCGAACACCCCACGCCCTGTTTTTGTGGAGTCGCTCACTTCAGAGAGGGGATCCTCAGGGATTTGCACACAGTAAGAAGGTGCATTTGTTTCCTACCCACCAGCCCCACACACCCAGCCTGGGACCTGGGAGTCAAGCTGGGATCTTTCTGGATTCTTCTTCCGCATCATCCGTGGGGTGAGGAATGTAGATGTCTGGCAGGTGGGAAACTCAACTACAGTGCTTAGGGCAGCTTAGTGTCCCCGGGAATAGGAAGGGTCCCAGGGGGACATTCAGCTCCCTGGCAGGGTGAGCAGGGAAATGTTGGCTCAAGTCAGATCTGGGGTGAGCCGGACAACTGCATGGAAGCCACGTCCCAGCTCCCCTTCGGGATGGGCGCTGCACGTACTGTTTGGAAGTTCCGTAGCCGTCAGGATTCACCGCTGCAGAAATAGCCACCACCAGGGCTGGGAATCCGTAGCCGAACGGGTACATGAATCTCTTCTTGAACCGTCTGGCGCTGGTGTAATTCACGACCTTCAGGTTCCTGACGATGAGGAAGAGATGCAGCCCCTCCAGGAACATCCAGGTGAAGCAGGCCAGGAAGAGGTAGTGTAGGAGGCCGGCAATGACAGCACACACCACCTGGGGGAGACAGAGAGCCCAGGGACACTGCGGTGGCGATGAGAAATGCTGAGTATGGGGGAGACCTGCCAGCAGTCACATCGGGATTCTTGTTAGCACAGCTCTGGGTGACCATGGGCAAGTCACGTAGGAGAGGAATCGAGGCACAGGGAGACTATGACTTAGGGATCGAACTAGCTGAACTCCAGGGGTTGGGGACACTCAGACCACTGTGCCCAGTGTGAAGGGGCCTAACAGGGTGGAACCACACCCCCTCCCCACGAGGAGTCCTCCCTGTGTCCAGCACACAAAGGGGTTCAAAGCCACACACCCCAGCCCTGCCCTGAGGAACAGAGCAGGGGAGAATCAGGCCGTACCCGACTGCGGGTGCGGGTCACCGCGGTGAGGAAGACCAGGTCGGCCAGGAAGAGGCAGAGGCAGAGCTGCAGGTGGAGGGAGGTGCTGACGTTGCGGATGGAGCGGCACAGGAGGAAGGTGAGGATGGCGAGGAAGAGGCACAGCAGGGAGAGGGTCAGTCCCACGTAGGTGATGATGGTCAGTGGGTAACTCTCCTGTAACACAGCAAAGGGAGAATCACCAGTGAGCCCAGCCCAGCCCCCTCGGTTCCGACTCAGCCTCTCCCCCCAGCAAAGCCTCCAGTCACTCCAGGAAGAGCTTTGCCAAAGGCTGAGTGGGGAGCTCAGGATCCAGCCCTGTGATCGGAGTCTCACGGTGCGATACCGTCACTGTGCTGGGAGCCGTTAGGACGGCGAAGCTGGAGAGATGGTCACAGCTGCAGTTGGTGTGAGTGCTGTTCGTGTGCACGACGGTGCAGTCGTCCGGAGACCAGCTGCCGTCCTCGGCCACTACTTTCCAGTAGACACAGAGAGCCTCTTCGTCCTCTTTTTTGTCCTGGAAACACAACAGAATCATCCTCATCCTCACAGGACCACAGAACATCGTTTCTGTTATCACACGTCTATAGCAAACCCGAGGCCACCTACAGCTCCTGGGCTCTCCCCACGCAGCCCCCAGTGCCCACCGGGGCCATCCCGGTGCCAGCGGAGAGAGAACGCAGATCCTGCTGCTCCAAAAGCACAGGCCCTGCTATTGGGGCGAAAGGGAAATAAATCCTTGCTAGCCCTTAGCACCACAAGGCTCATGGCACATGGCTGAGCAGTTCTGACTGTTCCCAGCAGAGGGCAGTGCTGCGTGCACACATACACATATGCACCCTAACCGCTTCGTTACCGTATCAAAGAGTTTCATGCTGATTGGAACCCCACTATCTACAGAAAGCGGCTTTCCAGTTATTCTGGCTCAGGGGTGAGCTAAGCCGAGCTGTTACCCTAGAGCACTTTGCACGGCCATGTGTCGTGGTGCGACCCCCGGTAACCTCCTCCCAGTAAAACAGCACCAACATGTCATGAATAAGGAGCCCTCTGCTTCTCAGGCCCATTGGGAGCTAGAAAGGCAGCAAGGTCCAAATGCCCAGCAGGAGATGGTGCCTTCTATATGCCCCTCTGGAGCCCCAGATACGGAGCAAAGCGAGAGGATCTTCCTCCACACACCTGTTTGTGGCGCAGGGTGAAGTTTACGGGTCTGGAGAGGTTAATAGGTTTTCCGTCTCCAATGGCCCCACTCACCACCCTGGAGTTGAGATGACTCTTCTCCAGATTCCCCCCAGCTGATAGATTTCCCTCGCTGAGAAGTCTCGCACTGATGATGGAGTCCAGGGTGGAGTAGGAAATAAAAGCAGCAGCCCCCAAACCTGCTGGGAGAGGAGATGATCCCTCGTTAGGGAGCTGGGGACGCTATGGCAAAGAATGAGCCGGCCAGGTGCCCAGGGGTCACAGTGAGTCTGTGGCAGATCTGGGAATGGAACCCAGGATCCTGCCCACAACTCTTAATATTTAGGGACTGGACCGTCTCACCTCCTCCCTCGGAGCTGCCAGGAACGCGCCCGGCTGGAAACGTCTAGCTGCAGGATGCAGAGATGAAGATTCAGTTTTTCTCAGCAAGACCAGGAGAGGGGCTGGCCAGGGATGAGCTTCCCCTGGTGCTGGTGGATTAGGGGCCCTGAATATGGCAGCTGAGGATACACGTTTCCCTGGGGGTCTAGCTAGACTAGGGTGTCCCTGCCCTTTCCATTCTCTGGGCCCACTGCATACCAGAGACCCTGTCATGAGCCGTCTCCCCTCTGTGCCCCCAACTCCTCACTGCTTGGGGCGCAAGCTGTGGGACAGCCAGGAACGAAGGTGTCAGCTCCATGGCCCACAGCCTGAGAACCACTGGCTCAGCCAGCAAGGAGCACTCCAGGGCTAGAGCCAGAGGCCAGGGCCCGGCCTGGGGATCCATGGGGAGGGGGGGAGGAACAGGGGAACACAGACTGGGGTTCGGTGCCCGGGAACCGCTCTGTGCCGTGGTTTGGGCCCTGGGTGTCTGCATCCCCAGGATGGTACCTTGTGTGGCTGCCCCGGTGACTGTATCACAGTGCACGTCCATCGTCTCCTCGTGAGCTCTCAGCGTGAAGCCCTCGCTGTGGTGGCTGCAGTTCCCTGTGACGAGCCGCGTCTGGATAGCTGCGGGGGTGGGGTGAGGAATGACAGAGCCCCTCGCTGTGAAACCACTTCCCTGGGAATCTGCCCATTCCGGGCCAATCCACCCCCCTCCCACTCCTCTCACCCCATGTCCCCTCCCCCCATTCTGGCTGCGTCCCCAGCAGGGGGAGTAGTGGGGGTGGGGGAAGGCGCCTGGCTCAGCGTGGCAGCCCCTAGTGGTGAAATGCCAAATGTTCCATTTAAACCCTTCTCGGGCATTGCTGCTGCTCCTGGGGGCACTGGCGGGGCTGGGTTATATTCCCTGGTGCAGGGGCAGTGCTGCTCTGTGTCTGTACTGAACACAGGCTCACATCCACAGCGGTATATAGGCTCTAACTTCCAGTAGATTTGGGGCACAGTGTATATCCCCGTATCTCACGGCAGCCAGCAGGTGGCGCTGAGAGCCAAACGTCCCCCCTCACCCATAGACTCTGTCGTCGTGTTCTGTGTTGTCCTCTCCGGAGACCGAAGCGCAGTGGCCAGCGCGGCCAGTTCCACGCTCCGCAGCAGGACCGTCACGGCCGACCCCACGTCCCCCTTGTCTCCCTCCTCCCAGAGGAAGGTGCTGTTCAGGAGGGAGTTGAAACGGACAGTCACTTCCTGGGGAGAGGAAAGGAAAAGCCCTGGGAGTGAGGAGTCCAGGGGGTTCAGGTGCCACGTCCCGTGTGTTCCCAGGGGGCATCAGGCATCACAGCCTCTCCCAGTTCAGGGGGCCGCAATACTCTCAGAGGGGGAGCCCTTTACAAAGGGGGTCCACTGACACTGACTCGGGGCCCCACTGGGACCTGAAGCCAACCGGTGCTAGAACCCTTTGTCATTCCTTCTTCACTCCCGCTCCCCCATCCCTCCATTACAGCTGCCAGGGAACAACGTTGTGACAAGCCCACGGCTTCCTAGGCTGTCTCTATGCTGCATCCGGCAGCTGCTCAGAAATATCTGGCAGGGCCGGGATAGAGCCCAGATCTACCTGAAAAACGCAGGTCACTGACAGATGAGCTGAAGGAGAATCCCCATTAACTGTTAGCAGCATAGCATCTCTGATGAACAACAACAGTTCTGAACACTAGAGGGCGCATGTGGATGGACAAACACAAACGTGCACTCACACCACTAGAGGGCGTGTGCACCCAGACACAGACAAACACCACTAGAGGGAGCACCCCCTATCCCGACAGCAGTGGAGGGCACAGATCTTTTCTAAAGAGTATCTGCTTGTCTCCCTCCAGTGAGACTCCTAACCCGGCACAGCAGCACACAGGTCTCTGTGGCACACTCAGGGGCACTAGCCTGCAGGGCACACTCAAGGGGCGGAGCCTCTCACCTCCAGTGATAACGCCGCACTCCCATCTCCATATGGGGACATCAAAATCTCTAAGGTCGAATTAAAGAAAGAGCAAAAACTGCTGTTTCCGCCGCTCCGCTTTCCCTGCAGAGAGACCCAGGGCAGAGGGTGAGTTCTGCAGGCGCTGAAGGGCGACCAACGTTGGTGCTTGGCTTATGCAGGGGCCTGATCCCGACACCCCTAACTGAGTGAAAAAAGCTTTTATATCAGCCGTGTCCAGGACATGTGCCATGGAGCTGTTGCCACAGCGAGAGGTTCAGGTGGAGAAAGGGAAGAGTTTCTAGTAACAGCTGGAATACATCAAGGCTGGGGACTAAGCCCATTTTGTTCCCGTTGGTGCTCGATGCAATGACAGAAAGCAGCCAGAGAGTGGCCCCCTGGCACATGCCTTTTGCAGATGATGTGGTGCTCGTGGGGAAGAGGAAAGAGGAAGTGAAGGAAGATGCAGAGAGATATGGAGGTGCATATTGGAAAGAAATGGCATGAAAATCAGCAGAAGAAATCAGAGTATATGGTCTGTAGCTTCAACGCTCTCCTGCAGGAAGACAATGGGTGTGTAAGTCTGGGGGCCGGCCACTAGCAAAGCTACAGAAGATTTAGAAGGTTCGATATCAATTTGCAAACACCTAGAAGATAATAAGGTGATAAGTAACAGTCAGCGTGGATTTGTCAAGAACAAATCCTGTCAAATCAACCTGTTAGCTTTCTTGGGCAGGGTAACAAGCCTTGTGGATAGGGGGGAAGCTGTAGACGTGGTATATCTTGACGCTACTGAGGCTTTTGACACTGTCTCACGTAACCTCATAAAGAAACTAGGGAAATACAACCTGTATGGAGCCACTCTTAGATGAGTGCATTACTAGTTGGAAAACCGTTCCCAGAGAGTAGTTATCAGTGGTTCACAGTCAAGCTGGAAGGGCATATCGAGTGGGGTCCTGTAGGGATCAGTGGTGGGTTCTGTTCTGTTCAATATCTTCATCAATGATTTCGGTAATGGCATACAGAGCACACATGTAAAGTTTGTGGACGATACCAAGCTGGGAGGGTTGCAAGTGCTTTGGAGGATAGGATTAAAATTCAAAATGAGCTGGACAAATGGTCTGAAGTGAACAGGACGAAGTTCAATAAGGAGAAATGCAAATTACTCCACTTAGGAAGGAACAATCAGTTGCACACATTCAAAATGGGAAATGACTGCCTAGGAAGGAGCACTGTACTGCGGAAAGGGATCTGGGGGTCATAATGGATCACAAGCTAAATATGACTCAACAGTATAATGCTGTTGCAAAAAAAGCAAACCTCATTCTGGGATGTATTAGCAGGAGCGTTGTAAGCAAGACACGAGAAGTAATTCTTCTGCTCTACTAGTGGGATGAGGAGGATCAAGTCCCAGCGATGAAAGGAACAAACACAGCATTGCCCTGATCTTGGATGGGGTTTACAGGGGTCACTGTAATACCAACAGCAAAGGTTTTTGTCTGTGAATTTCCATATTGGTGGTACAAAACACCGGGCCAAATCCCCAACAAATGAATGATGGGTTCAAACATACCTGCAGAGAGAAATTCCTGCACTTCTCTTTGATTCCCTCGAACTCAGCGCTGGAGTTAATGCTGGGGACTTGGAGCGACGGGAAGAGAGGAGCAGACGTTAGAGCTTTCATATCAGATTTTCATATCAACTCACTCCTGCCTGGGGGAAAATCCCCTTCTCTTCCCAGCCCCGATGGCTGCTCTCTGTCCACATGCCAGTCCTGTGCTGCCAATAGTTTAACATGCGACTGCTACAAAACTCCCTCCCTTCCTCCCGGTCTCACTCTGTCTCTCTCTCCCCTCCATTGACACTCCGCTTTGCCCCTCCCTCCTGCTCCTGTCTCAGAGACATCTTGACGTGTTTCTATCTCCTCTGCAGAGAGACCTGCTGGTACAGACGCCTCTGCCCGCTGGGGAGAACCCACCTTTACACATGCCTTAGCCCCGCTGTGCTGCTGACCAGGAGCCGCCCGAGGTAAGAGCCACCTGAGCCCCCTCCGGCACCCAACCCCGCTCCCAGAGCCTGACTCCTGCACCCCCTCCTGCACCCCAACCCTGTACCCCAGCCCTGAGCTCCATCCCAGAGCCTGCATCCCGCACCCCCTCCCGCACCCGAACCCCCTGCACCAGCCCTGAGCCCCTTCTTGGAGCCCACACCCCCTCCCGGAGCCTGCACCCCTCACCACCACCTGCACCCCAGCCTCCTTCCCCAGGCTCAGGCCAGAACCTGCACCCCCTCCCACACCCCAAACCCCTGCCCCAGCCTGGTGCATGTGAGTGAGGGTGGGAGAGAGCGAGCGACGGAGGGAGAGGAATGGAGTGAGCTGGGCGGGGCCTCAGAGAAGGCGGAGGAAGGGTCTTTGGGTTTGTGTGATTAGACACTTGGCAACCCCTAGAGAAGAGACGCCCGGCCCCCAGCAGCCCGGCTCACCCACTCCCTGGCCTGGCTCCAGCACGGATCAGTCTCACCCCGGCCTGGCCTGGTGCAGCCCCTCCTCTGCTCCCAGAGCCAGACATGGGCACGCTGGCGGCTGTGGCTCTGAGACAACCGGAAACACCCCAGTGGACGGACAGGCTGGGCTGGGGGGAGGTGAGGGGCTGGGGGCTGAGCTCCCCCGGGCCAGGGCTGAGACCCAGTGGGACCCGCCCATGGGGGGAGGGGGGCTGGCGCACCGTCCCAGACCAGTTCTCAGCTCCCTGCCCCCTCGGGCAAGACCTCTGCCTGTGTAACCCCGGGCCCTGCCCAGCCCGCCCCAGGTGCCCGCTCCATGCCCCCCGCGGCAGGACCCACCTGTGCACAGGGTCATGTTCCCGTTGGAGGGGACGTAGCCGGCCCGGCACTCACACCGGTAGCTCCCGTTGGTGTTGATACACGTGGCCTTGGGACCGCAGATACCTGGGGTGTTGTGGCACTCGTCGACGTCTGAGAGGAGAAAGCGCGTGGGGGTGTCACACACAGCACGGCTGGGGGCACATGGGGGGTGAATGACCATGGAGGCAGCCCCCACCGATTGCAGGGGGCTGGTCTGTCGGTCAGTCTGTCTGCTCCATCTAACCCCCCCTTGAATTCTCCTTTCTTCCCTGCTAGTTGCAGTGCCCCAACCCCTGTAGTGTAACCCCTCCCCCACCCCCAAGATTGTTGGGCCCAACCTTTTCCAGCCCAGGACCCTGCGATCCCCTCCCTGCACCAGCCCTGAATGAGAGGGGTTAAGGCAGGGGCCTGATCAGCCAGTTAAGGTGCAAAGGGGAAGCCCTGAGCTCCATCCCAGAGCCTGCACCCCTCACCCCTCCCGTACCCCAACCCCCTGCACCAGCCCTGAGCCCCCTCCTGGAGCCCACACCCCCTCCCGGAGCCTGCACCCTCACCACCACCTGCACCCCAGCCCCCTTCCCCAGGCTCAGCCTGGAGCCTGCCCCCCCTCCCACACCCCAACCACCTGCCCCAACCTGGTGCATGTGAGTGAGGGTGGGAGAGAGCGAGCGATGGAGGGAGAGGGATGGTGTGAGCTGGGCGGGGCCTTGGAGAAGGGGGCGGGGGGAAGGGCGTTTGGGTTTGTGTGATTAGACACTTGGCAACCCCTAGGGAAGAGACGCCCGGCCCCCGGCAGCCCGGCTCACACACTCCCCGGCCTGGCTCCAGCACGGATCAGTCTCACCCCGGCCTGGCCTGGTGCAGCCCCTGCTCCGCAACCAGAGCCAGACATGGGCACGCTGGCGGCTGTGGCTCTGAGACAACCGGAAACACCCCAGTGGATGGACAGGCTGGGCTGGGGGGAGGTGAGGGGCTGGGGGCTGAGCTCCCCCGGGCCAGGGCTGAGACCCAGAGGGACCCATCCATGGGGGGAGGGGGGCTGGCACACCGTCCCAGACCAGTTCCCAGCTCGCTGCCCCCTAGGGCAAGACCTCTGCCTGTGTAACCCCAGGCCCTGCCCAGCCCCCCCCAGGTGCCCGCTCCATGCCCCCCGCGGCAGGACCCACCTGTGCACAGGGTCGTGTTCCCGTTGGAGGGGACGTAGCCGGCCCGGCACTCACACCGGTAGCTCCCGTTGGTGTTGATACACGTGGCCTTGGGACCGCAGATACCTGGGGTGTTGCGGCACTCGTCGATGTCTGAGAGGGAAAAGCGAGTGGGGGTGTCACACACAGCACGGCTGGGGGCACATGGGGGGTGAATGACCATGGAGGCAGCCCCCACCGATTGCAGGGGGCTGGTCTGTCGGTCAGTCTGTCTGCTCCATCTAACCCCCCCTTCAATTCTCCTTTCTTCCCTGCTTGTTGCAGTGCCCCAAACCCTGCGGCGTAACCCCTCCCACACCCCGGAGACTGTTGGGCCCAACCTTTTCCAGCCCAGGACCCTGCGATCCCCTCCCTGCACCAGCCCTGAATGAGAGGGGTTAAGGCAGGGGCCTGATCAGCCAGTTAAGGTGCAAAGGGGAAGCCCTGAGCTCCATCCCAGAGCTTGCACCCCTCACCCCTCCCGTACCCCAACCCCCTGCACCAGCCCTGAGCCCCCTCCTGGAGCCCACACCCCCTCCCGGAGCCTGCACCCTCACCACCACCTGCACCCCAGCCCCCTTCCCCAGGCTCAGCCTGGAGCCTGCCCCCCCTCCCACACCCCAACCACCTGCCCCAACCTGGTGAATGTGAGGGAGGGTGGGAGAGAGCGAGCAATGGAGGGAGAGGGATGGTGTGAGCTGGGCGGGGCCTTGGAGAAGGGGGTGGGGGGAAGGGCGTTTGGGTTTGTGTGATTAGACACTTGGCAACCCCTAGGGAAGAGACGCCCGGCCCCCGGCAGCCCGGCTCACCCACTCCCCGGCCTGGCTCCAGCACGGATCAGTCTCACCCCGGCCTGGCCTGGTGCAGCCCCTGCTCCGCTCCCAGAGCCAGACATGGGCACGCTGGCGGCTGTGGCTCTGAGACAACCGGAAACACCCCAGTGGATGGACAGGCTGGGCTGGGGGGAGGTTAGGGGCTGGGAGCTGAGCTCCCCCGGGCCAGGGCTGAGACCCAGAGGGACCCGTCCATGGGGGGAGGGGGCCTAGCGCACCGTCCCAGACCAGTTCCCAGCTCGCTGCCCCCTCGGGCAAGACCTCTGCCTGTGTAACCCCAGGCCCTGCCCAGCCCCCCCCCCAGGTGCCCCCTCCATGCCCCCCGCGGCAGGACCCACTTGTGCACAGGGTCGTGTTCCCGTTGGAGGGGACGTAGCCGGCCCGGCACTCACACCGGTAGCTCCCATCGGTGTTGATACACGTGGCCTTGGGACCGCAGATACCTGGGGTGTTGTGGCACTCGTCGATGTCTGAGAGGAGAAAGTGAGTGGGGGTGTCACACACAGCACAGCTGGGGGCACATGGGGGGTGAATGACCATGGAGGCAGCCCCCACCGATTGCAGGGGGCTGGTCTGTCGGTCAGTCTGTCTGCTCCATCTAACGCCCCCTTCAATTCTCCTTTCTTCCCTGCAAGTTGCAGTGCCCCAATACCTGCGGTGTAACCCCTCCCCAACCCCCAAGATTGTTGGGCCCAACCTTTTCCAGCCCAGGACCCTGCGATCCCCTCCCTGCACCAGCCCCGAGTGAGAGGGGTTAAGGCAGGGGCCTGATCAGCCAGTTAAGGTGCAAAGGGGAAGCCCTGAGCTCCATCCCAGAGCCTGCACCCCTCACCCCTCCCATACCCCAACCCCCTGCACCAGCCCTGAGCCCCCTCCTGGAGCCCACACCCCCTCCCGGAGCCTGCACCCTCACCACCACCTGCACCCCAGCCCCCTTCCCCAGGCTCAGCCTGGAGCCTGCCCCCCCTCCCACACCCCAACCACCTGCCCCAACCTGGTGCATGTGAGTGAGGGTGGGAGAGAGCGAGCGATGGAGGGAGAGGGATGGTGTGAGCTGGGCGGGGCCTTGGAGAAGGGGGCGGGGGGAAGGGCGTTTGGGTTTGTGTGATTAGACACTTGGCAACCCCTAGGGAAGAGACGCCCGGCCCCCGGCAGCCCGGCTCACCCACTCCCCGGCCTGGCTCCAGCACGGATCAGTCTCACCCCGGCCTGGCCTGGTGCAGCCCCTGCTCCGCTCCCAGAGCCAGACATGGGCACGCTGGCGGCTGTGGCTCTGAGACAACCGGAAACACCCCAGTGCACGGACAGGCTGGGCTGCGGGGAGGTGAGGGGCTGGGGGCTGAGCTCCCCCGGGCCAGGGCTCAGACCCAGAGGGACCCGTCCATGGGGGGAGGGGGGCTGGCGCACCGTCCCAGACCAGTTCCCAGCTCGCTGCCCCCTCGGGGAAGACCTCTACCTGTGTAACCCCAGGCCCTGCCCTCCCCCCCCCAGGTGACCCCTCCATGCCCCCCGCGGCAGGACCCACCTGTGCACAGGGTCGTGTTCCCGTTGGAGGGGACGTAGCCGGCCCGGCACTCACACCGGTAGCTCCCATCGGTGTTGATACACGTGGCCTTGGGACCGCAGATACCTGGGGTCTTGCGGCACTCGTCGATGTCTGAGAGGGGAAACCGGGGGGGGGGGGTGGTCACACACAGCACGGCTGGGGCTACATGGGGGGTGAATGACCATGGAGGCAGCCCCCACCGATTGCAGGGGGCTGGTCTGTCGGTCAGTCTGTCTGCTCCATCTAACCCCCCTTCAATTCTCCTTTCTTCCCTGTTAGTTGCAGTGCCCCAAACCCTGCGGCATAACCCCTCCTGCACCCCCAAGACTGTTGGGCCCAACCTTTTCCAGCCCAGGACCCTGCGATCCCCTCCCTGCACCAGCCCTGAGTGAGAGGGGTTAAGGCGGGGGCCCGATCAGCCAGTTAAGCTGCAAAGGGGAAGTGACTTAGGCTGAGTGCAGTGCGCTAGCTAGAAGGAAGATCCCCTGGGAGGGGACAGGTGGGGCTTCTACACAGCCCAAGGGCTGGGCCCAGTGGTAGGGGACTGAGGAAGTGGGGGGCAGGAGCCCGAGAGGAAGGGTTTCGCTAGCAGGCACAGGAGAGAGGGGTCTGACTTTGAAAGGCTCCCCCAGAATGAGGCAGCCGTGACTCCGGGAGCTGCAATGGTGGAAGAGAAGAAAGGGGTCACTGAACTGGAGCTAGTCGCCAGAAGGGGGCACCACGCTCAGTGTTACAGACCCAGCCCAATGGGTTCCCTCCCTGTTCGGGATACACCCAGCCCCGCCCCTCCCATGGACCACTAGGAGAAGGGTGGGTGGGCTGCGCCCAGGGCACTGCAGGGGAATTGGGTGGTGTCCCTTTAAACTAGTTTCTTTTCCCTCTGGTGGTGCTCATAGGAGTCGATGGCAGAAGCCTGCAGACCCCCGACATGCGGCCAGGCCCTGCACGGCTGGGAAACGCCCAGCTGCAGGTTTGGGGGGATGTTGCAGCTTCTAATGACATCCCCAATGCCCTACGCTCGTGCCTCAGTGGAATTAAGCAGCGTGGCAAGAGACATGGCGACCTTCAGTCCCCGAACTCAGTTTCCAATTTGTAATCCAGGCGAGAGTCAGAACAGACACTTTGCCTGGGTGTGGCACAGAGAAAGAGCGAGAATTCAGAGCAACCTGGTTAGTTTCACCCTTCCTGCATGTGGGTTAGTTTCAGAGATCCTGGGTAAGCTCAGTGACCGCGCATTAACAGCATCGCCAACGCCAAGCAATCAATAAAAGCCCCAAACCGTGAGCCAGGCTGCAAAAAAGTCACGAGATTGGTTTAAAAATCATGAGATTTTTTTTTTTTTAAATCCATTTTGGCTTCATTTTGTTTGACTCTGGTTTGGGAACTGTCTGTCACCCCAGTGTTATGTTTGTCAGTTTTTCCTCCACCATGTGGGCCAGGTCCTAATTTTGATTTTGGCCAAAAGCGGAATCACGTGACTCCGGGAGGTGGGGCTTTAAGGCAATGCCACTCTTTAGCAACACTCCAGAGAAAACCATAAACATCATGCCTTTGCCACAAGTGTTTCAGCTCCCGTTGTACCTGTGCAGATCTGAGACGTATCCTTTTGACTCTTCCCAAATCCCCAATTGCATTTACACATGTAACTCCCTGGCATGTTGAAGCAGTTCCCGTGGGGCTCACAGATTGTGGCGTTTCGCTGGCACTCGTCAATGTCTGCAAGGAGAGAGAAAGCGCTAGGTCAGGCTGATCTAGGAGCTGTACCTTGGGCACTGGGGTGACGCTGCTGGGGGATAATCCAGGCGTCCGAAGTGCACCGTGCTCTGTGCAGACGGGGCTGGTTAGAGCCAGGAGTTCAGCTACTGGGTCAGCGAACGGGAGCAAGTCGGCCATTGTCCGGAAGGAGCCGCTCCAGCTGGGAAGGGAAAATCAGCCCTGCCAGGACACGCGCCTGCTGCTTGCTAAAGCTACCAAGCGGCTCTGGCGATGCCCAGTGCTGCAATATCAGTGCAGACGGCGATGCCTGAATGAGCCGCCCGCCCCTGGAAGGGACACGTGGGGAGCTGCTTTGGAGGAAGGGGCTAGAGAATAACACGAGGGCTAGTCTAATGCCTTGAGATCAGCCAATGGGGTGACCTCCTCTGCAACCCATGAGCTGCCCTGGGCCCCCCCTTGCACACAGGACAGTGCAGACCCAGAGGGGTTCAGAGACGCGCGATGAGAATGATCAGGGGCCTGGAAAAACCCTCTACAGAGAGAGACTGAAAAGCCTGGGACTGTCACCTTAGAGTGAACGTAAAAGGGGACGTGCTAAGAGTCTATAAATGACTGACAGGGATACAGAGGGGAGATGGGGAGCTTCTGTTCTCCCCACCTCAGAACACGAGAGCAAGGGCCAGCCAGGGACATTAGAAGGGGGGAAATTCAAAACTGAGCCAAGGAAAGGCTGTTTCGCGCAATGTGCGATTAGCCTGTGGAACTCCCCACCACAGGAGTCACTGAGGCCAAGAATTTAGCAAGATTCACGGAGCGACGGGACATTCCTATGGCTGGTGAGAACAGCCAGAGTGACCATCGTTAAAGGGCACAAACGTTTGGGAAGAGAGAGAAAACCACCTGCTGGGGGGCTTCAGCCCATCTGAGTATTAGAGACCAGGAGGTGAGGGCAGATTATCCCCCGGCTGCCACTGCAGGACTCTTCCACCATCCTCTGCAGCATCTGGCTTCGGCCCGTTGGAGCCGGGATACCAGGCTAGATGGGCCTGAGCTCTGATCCCGTCTGTACTGTGCGAGTGCCAGCGTTACTTGTGTCTCAGCCTGGCCGGCGCCACGGTTTGGCTCTTCACAGTCTGAGCTGCTCCCGGGGCAGAGTGACCCTGTAAGAACCGACCGGCTGCATCCTGCCAAGTGCTGCCTCCTCTGCCCCTCGCCCTGCGACCACTCGCGGGTTCTCCTGAAAGCACCAAGGCGGCTCCGCGTTCCCAGAACCTGCTTTACTCCGGAAACGACGGACAATCGGGTTCCGCCCCCGAAGGCTTCCAAGAGTCCATGCGGGATGGGAACGGAGCTTCCAGCGTCCTTATCCATCCCGTCCTGGCTCGATCGGGATGTTTATAGCGGGTAGCGCCGCAGCCGGGGCCCCGTGGTGCCAGGCGCTGTACACACATCCAGCCACAGCACAGCCGCTGCTCCGGAGCGCTTCCCCCAGCTCCGACGCTCTGTCTGCTGAAGAAGGGGCGCCATGCGCTGGGTTCTCGGTGGTGCGGCCAGAGCTCTCCCCTCCCTCGGGCACACGGATGTCCATGGGAACGGCCGGCTAGGACACGATACAAGCTCTAACTACCGGCTGAACGTCGCAAACAAGGGCTTGGAACGACCCGGCCCCTTCTGCGGTCAGGCCACCCTGGCTGCCTACGGGGGAATAACAGCCCCCTTGGGAAACACCCTTCTATCCAGGGGGCTCCCTGTCAGTGTGGAGCTGGAAAAGGCTCTGCTCCCAGCCCTGAGGGAGGGGGAAGATCGGGGGTGTGGCCGGGGTGCCCTGCACTGGGGCTATTCCCGGCTCCCCAGGGCCCAGAGGGGCAGAGCACACGGTGCTGTATGGGGACAATACACGAGGCCCCTTCCCAGGCTCGGGGCACTAGCAGCCTGGATTCTGTGTGCTGGGGACAGCGAGGGTCCCCACCCATCTCCCCGGCGCCTCCCTGCAAACCTGGGGGTTTATTCACAATCCAAACACTGAGGGAGGGGAGATCCTGGCCCCACGCGCTGGAGCAGCAGTTGAGGGTCACGGCTGATCACAGCCCCGGTGAGTGGATTTGGTGCCTTTGCTGCAGCCGGCAGCAGCCTCTGGCCTGGAATGAGCCCAGGGTGTGTGTGTTTGGGCGGGGACTGGTCAGGGTGCGGTGGGGCCAGGGGAGAGCTCACCCTGGCAGCTGTTCTCACTCGCTTGTGTGAAGTCGGCTCTCCCAGAGCTGGGCTCGTAGCCATCGGTGCAGCTGCAGGAGTAACTCCCAGGCAGGTCGGTGCAGGTTGCGTGGGGTCCGCAGTCTGCCGGGCTCGGCCCCTGACACGCGTCAATATCTGCAACACAAGAGGGGACGCTCTGTACAGTCCTGGCAGGGAGACGTTCCCCGTATCACCCCCCCAACTCCCGCACTGAGCTGGGTGACGGGACCCAGGCAACCAGGCCCCTGGGAGCTTAACAAACACAGGCCTGATTCTCAGCTACGCTCAGGTCACACTAGGCTGCTCTGGCTGTGGAACGGCCACTCGAGAAATTGGTGTATTGAAAACTGTGGTAGCATCCCAAGCTCTCACTTTACATCTCCAAGGAGCTTTCCTGGACCTGCTTGCGGGCTCGGGTGACAAGACGTGATGTGGGGTTTTCAGCAGTGTGTCTGCCAAAGGGCCAGTCTAGAGCAAAGTGGGGTTAGTTGTGCCCGTCTGCCTTCAGGAGCAGCCTGCTTTGTCTCTCTCTGGGTTTTGGATTCTAAGAATAACCCTGCATTGAGCTTCAGCTTGCCAGCGAGAGGATGTGGTGCTTTGTTTTTAACTGTGTGCGTGTGATGTGAACATAACAGAGGGAAGGGACCTTCAGACCCCAGAACAGCCACTGTGGGCCAAACCCCAATGGGGCCAAGATTTGGGGAGATGTAGGGGTCCATGTTTGAAGCTGAGTTGCCCAAACGGTGGGAACACTGGGACTTGGCAGAAATCCCCCTCAGGTTCCAACCACAGAGGAACACACAGGCATTGCCAGCCTGGGTCAGCCCCAAGGCCCATCTACCCCGGGATCCCGTCTGTGACGGGTGTGACAGAGGAAGGCTGAATCAGAGCCGGCTCTTCCCGCCGCCAAATTGCCACCGCGGGACTCGGACTGCTGCCCCATTCTCGCCCACAGCGGCGACTGCTTGGTGCGGCAAAATTGTTAGCGCTGCCCTGGGTGTAAGAGTCCCGCAGCAGCAGCCGGGGTATAATCTGCCCCCAGGAAGGTCTCCTCCTGGTCTCTAATAGTCGGAGGTCGGCTTAGGCCCTGAAGTGGGAGCTTTTCCCTCCCTCCCAGAATTATTGTCCATTAACTAGCACAGCTCCAGGCATTGTCGTTCCCCATAGAAACAGCCAGTCCCTCTTTAACACTCGACACAGTCACAGCCTCCTTGCCGCGGTAGCAGTGAGTTCCAGAGGCTACTGCTGCCCCGGGTGGAGGAGTATTTCCTTGTATCTGCTTTGAATTTGCCCCTTTTCAATTCAGTTCAATCCACAGATGCCCCCTGCTCATTGGGCTTTGTAAAGCTCGTGATTTTCTATGCTAATCTGATTGTCTTTTTAATGCCTGGGATTGTCGTCACGCGCTCAGCCGTGCACTTAAGAGCCGCTGGAGCCGAATGAAGTGCGTAGCTGTGCAGGGATGGAGCTAAGCATGTGCTTTGCTGACTCGGGGGCTCAGGGAGCACAGACAGGGACCAGCACAAAGCGATTTAGCAGCTGGCAGCTTGGGTATCCCCTGCCAGGGGACTTGTATTGGTGCATGCACCAGCTTCACCGTGCAAAGGGGTCTCTGAATCCACTGGACTGCGAGCCCAGAGAGACCTCTCGGTCTGTGCCCGGGACAAACTCCCTGCGCTGGGGGAGCGACGCGGAGCTGGCCAGCCCGTGTGTCCCCGCGCCAGGCCGCTGGAAGCCAGGGTGTCTCAGGGAAGCCTGGGGCTGGGCTGGCAATGCCGGTCCCAGCGCATCCCCCCTCACAGTGCTGCCCTGGGGGAGCGACATGGAGCTGGAGCAGAGAGAGCCTGGAGCAGGGGCCTGGTACAAGGCCTGAACCAAAGTCAGCAAAAGTGATGCTCTGAGCAAAGTCAGGCCCTGTGGGACACTGAGCCCGAAAGGGTTGAGTAGCCGGGAGCTGTGTTTCTGGTTTGTGGGTAAGCAGCTGGGTGTCGTAGCAGCTGTTTTGTTGCTGGCTCGGTGAATCTAAGTGTTAGAAATAACCAGCCGTTTGGGGGATTGTCTGCCCCACTCTGCAGTTTGCCCTGATGGAGCAACCTCAGTGTGGCCCCCCCACCGGGCATGAACACTCACACCCCGTTCCAAAGCAGAGGCTCGCCTGGAAGTTCACCATCCGGTGCACGAACTCGGCACCGGCATTGCCGGCATTGCCAAAACTCAGTGACTGTGTAACCACATTGCAGCACAAGATTCCCCTGCCTAGCGCACGATAAGATGGTTTGAGGGATGGGGAATGTTTTGTCTGAAGCATGAGGAGTAAAGTACAAAGCCAGGTGGTGACTACGGGAAGTTTTGTCTGAAGCAGCAGGAGAAAGGCACAAGGGGGGGTAACAAGCATGTTGTGTAACACACGAGCTGGTACGTAGGTTGTTTATCCCAGACGGTTTGTCTCAGTCTGTAACTGTCGGGTCCATGGTCAGAGGCAGACGTGTGGCAGTGTCCCTGTGGCATCTATGGGCGCTGGCACCGGGCTCCATTGGCGATTAACCTGGCCGAGCGCCTTCCCCACTGATCTGGCTCTGTGGGCTGTCTGGGCACTTTTTGGAGATCTGCCGGGCCGGCGACCCGCCCAGACAGCCCACGGGACAGCCCACGGAGCCGACGAACGCCAACCCCAGCTCCGACGCTCTGTCTGCTGAAGAAGGGGCACCATGCGCAGGGTTCTCGGTGGTGCGGCCAGAGCTCTCCCCTCCCTCGGGCACACGGGTGTCCATGGGAACGGCCGGCTAGGACTCGATACAAGCTCTAACTACCGGCTGAACGTCGCAAACAAGGGCTTGGAACGACCCGGCCCCTTCTCCGGTCAGGCCGCCCTGGCTGCCTACGGGGGCATAACAGCCCCCTTGGGAAACACCCTTCTATCCAGGGGGCTCCCTGTCAGTGTGGAGCTGGAAAAGGCTCTGCTCCCAGCCCTGAGGGAGGGGGAAGATCGGGGGTGTGGCCGGGGTGCCCTGCGCTGGGGCTATTCCCGGCTCCCCAGGGCCCATAGGGGCAGAGCGCACGGTGCTGTATGGGGACAATACACGAGGCCCCTTCCCAGGCTCGGGGCACTAGCAGCCTGGATTCTGTGTGCTGGGGACAGCGAGGGTCCCCACCCATCTCCCCGGCGCCTCCCTGCAAACCTGGGGTTTATTCCCAATCCAAACACTGAGGGAGGGGAGATCCTGGCCCCACGCGCTGGGGCAGCAGTTGAGGGTCACGGCTGATCACAGCCCCGGTGAGTGGATCTGGTGCCTTTGCTGCAGCCGGCAGCAGCCTCTGGCCTGGAATGAGCTCAGGGTGTGTGTGTTTGGGCGGGGGACTGATCAGGGTGTGGTGGGGCCAGGGGAGAGCTCACCCTGGCAGCTGTTCTCACTCGTGTTCATGAACTTGGCTTTCCCAGAGCTGGGCTCGTAGCCATCGGTGCAGTTGCAGGTGTAATTCCCAGCCAGGTTGGTGCAGGTTGCGTGGGGTCCGCAGTCTGCCGGGCTCGGGCCCCGACACTCGTCAATATCTGCAGCACAAGAGGGGACGATCTGTACAGTCCTGTTAGGGAGACGTTCCCCGTATCACCCCCCAGCCCCCCGCACTGAGCTGGGTGACGGGACCCAGGTGACCGGGGCCCTGGGAGCTTAACAATCACAGGCCTGATTCTCAGCTACACTCGGGCACTAGGCTGCTCTGTCAGCGGAACGGCCACTCGAGAATCCCCCACCCTACGAAAGGAGCCAGCCCAGCCGGTGTGGAGCTGCTGTCGGGGTCCTGCACCCACCCTGCTCCTAGCCCCTGAGGTAGGGGCCGAGGCCGGGGTGCCCAGCCTGCAGCTATTCCCTGCCCCCCAGGACCCATGGGGGAGGATCTGGAGCGTGGCCGGGACACACTGTGCTGTGGCTATTCTCTCCTCCCCAGGGCCCATAGGGGGCAGAGCGCACTGTGCTATTTCCATGGCCCATACACGAGGCCCCTTCCCAGCTCAGGGGGACACTAGCAGCCCAGCTGCTGTGTGCTGGGGCCAGCGAGGGTCCCCTCCCCCCTCCCCCCTCCCCTCTCCCCAGCGCATTTCTGCAGCACAAGGAGTTTGCTCCGTGGGTCTGTTTCTAACCCCGAGGGTTTATTCCCTGTCCAAGTGCCGGGCACAGGGGTGAGCCGGCCCCATGCTCTGCAAGAGCGGGCGAGGGTCACGTCTCATCACAGCCTCGCTGACAGCCTTGGGCCATTGCCAAAGCCAGCAGCAGCTCAGGTGCAGCTCCAGGCATTTGTTGTGTTTGTGTGTGTGTGGGGGGGTGGTCTCAGCAGGTGGGGGCAGGGGAGAGCTCACCCTGGCAGCTGTTCTCACTCGCGTGTGTGAAGTTGGCTTTCCCAGAGCTGGGCTCGTAGCCATCGGTGCAGCTGCAGGAGTAATTCCCAGGCACATTGGTGCAGGTTGCGTGGGGTCCGCAGTCTGCCGGGCTCGGCCTCTGACACTCGTCAGTATCTGCAACACAAGAGGGGACGATCTGTACAGTCCTGGTAGGGAGACGTTCCCTGTATCACCCCCCCAACCACCGCACTGAGCTGGGTGACAAGACCCAGGCAACCGGGCCCCTGGGAGCTTAACAATCACAGGCCTGATTCTCAGCTACGCTCAGGCCATACTAGGCTGCTCTGGCAGCGGAACGGCCACTCGAGAAATTGGTGTATTGAAAACTGTGTTAGCATCACAAGCTCTCACTTTACATCTCTATGGGGCTTTCCTGGACCTGCTTGCGGGCTCGGGGGCTCGGGTGACAAGACGTGATGTGGGGTTTTCAGCAGCGTGTCTGCCAAAGAGCCAGTATAGAGCAAAATGGGGTTAGTTGTGCCCGTCTGCCTTCAGGAGCAGCCTGCTTTGTCTCTCTCTGTTTGGGGTCCTCGTGTGCCAGGGTTCTGGATTCTAAAAATAACCCTGTGTTGAGCTGCAGCCTGCCAGAGAGAGGATGTGATGCTTTGTTTTTAACTGTGTGCGTGTGATGTGAACATAACAGAGGGAAGGGACCTTCAGACCCCAGAACAGCCACTGTGGCCTCTAGGGGCCAAACCCCAATGGGGCCAAGATTTGGGGAGATTTAGGGGTCCATGTTTGAAGCTGAGTTGCCCAAACGGTGGGAACACTGGGACTTGGCAGAAATCCCCCTCAGGTTCCAACCACAGAGGAACACACAGGCATTGCCAGCCTGGGTCAGCCCCAAGGCCCGTCTACCCCGGGATCCCGTCTGCGACGGGTGCGACAGAGGAAGGCTGAATCAGAGCCGGCTCTTCCTGCTGCCAAATTGCCACCGCGGGACTCGGACTCTTGCCCCATTCTTGCCCACAGCGGCGACTGCTTGGTGCGGCAAAATTGTTAGCGCTGCCCCTGGGTGTAAGAGTCCCGCAGCAGCAGCCGGGGTATAATCTGCCCCCAGGAAGGTCTCCTCCTGGTCTCTAATAGTCGGAGGTCGGCTTAGGCCCTGAAGTGGGAGCTTTTCCCTCCCTCCCAGAATTATTGTCCATTAACTAGCACAGCTCCAGGCATTGTCGTTCCCCATAGAAACAGCCAGTCCCTCTTTAACACTCAACACAGTCACAGCCTCCTTGCCGCGGTAGCAGTGAGTTCCAGAGGTTACTGCTGCCCCGGGTGGAGGAGTATTTCCTTGTATCTGCTTTGAATTTGCCCCTTTTCAATTCAGTTCAATCCACAGATGCCCCCTGCTCATTGGGCTTTGTAAAGCTCGTGATTTTCTATGCTAATCTGATTGTCTTTTTAATGCCTGGGATTGTCGTCACGCGCTCAGCCGTGCACTTAAGAGCCGCTGGAGCCGAATGAAGTGCGTAGCTGTGCAGGGATGGAGCTAAGCATGTGCTTTGCTGACTCGGGGACTCAGGGAGCACAGACAGGGACCAGCACAAAGCGATTTAGCAGCTGGCAGCTTCCAGCGTCTCCCGGTGGAGACACCAGCATGTGGGTATCCCCTGCCAGGGGACTTGCATTGGTGCATGCACCAGCTTCACCGTGCAAAGGGGTCTCTGAATCCACTGGACTGCGAGCCCAGAGAGACCTCTCGGTCTGTGCCCGGGACAAACTCCCTGCCCTGGGGGAGCGACGCGGAGCTGGCCAGCCTGTGTGTCCCCGCGCCAGGCCGCTGGAAGCCAGGGTGTCTCAGGGAAGCCTGGGGCTGGGCTGGCAATGCCGGTCCCAGCGCATCCCCCCTCACAGTGCTGCCCTGGGGCAGCGACATGGAGCTGGAGCAGAGAGAGCCTGGAGCAGGGGCCTGGTACAAGGCCTGAACCAAAGTCAGCAAATGTGATGGTCTGAGCAAAGTCAGGCCCTGTGGGACACTGAGCCCGAAAGGGTTGAGTAGCCGGGAGCTGTGTTTCTGGTTTGTGGGTAAGCAGCTGGGTGTCGTAGCAGCTGTTTTGTTGCTGGCTCGGTGAATCTAAGTGTTAGAAATAACCAGCCGTTTGGGGGATTGTCTGCCCCACTCTGCAGTTTGCCCTGATTGAGCAACCTCTGTGTGGCCCCCCCAGGCACCAACAGTCCCACACCGTCCCAAAGCAGAGGCTCGCCTGCGAGTTCACCGTCCAGTGCACGAACTCGGCACCGGCATTGCCGGCATTGCCAAAACTCAGTGACTGTGTAACCACATTGCAGCACAAGATTCCCCTGCCTAGCGCACGATAAGATGGTTTGAGGGATGGGGAATGTTTTGTCTGAAGCATGAGGAGTAAAGTACAAAGCCAGGGGGTGACTAAGGGAAGTTTTGTCTGAAGCAGCAGGAGAAAGGCACAAGGGGGGGTAACAAGCATGTTGTGTAACACACGAGCTGGTACGTAGGTTGTTTATCCCAGATGGTTTGTCTCAGTCTGTAACTGTCGGGTCCATGGTCAGAGGCAGACGTGTGGCAGTGTCCCTGTGGCATCTATGGGCGCTGGCACCGGGCTCCATTGGCGATTAACCTGGCCGAGCGCCTTCCCCACTGATCTGGCTCTGTGGGCTGTCTGGGCACTTTTTGAAGATCTGCCGGGCCGGCGACCCGCCCAGAGCCGGGACAGCCCACGGAGCCGACGAACGCCAACCCCACATCCCTGCACGAGACTGCGGGAACTCAGGGTTCTTCTTCGAGTGGTTGCTCATATCTATTCCAGTTAGGTGTTGTGACGGAGTA
This sequence comes from Chelydra serpentina, assembly GCA_037349315.1. Taxonomy (NCBI): domain Eukaryota; kingdom Metazoa; phylum Chordata; order Testudines; family Chelydridae; genus Chelydra; species Chelydra serpentina. Next base: position 1,879,857 of record JBAIAC010000156.1, on the reverse strand, counting down.
GAGAGCGAGATGTATCTGACCTGGGAGGCTGCATTGGAAATGCGAGACTTTACCCGAGGCTGTAACCTGAGCCAGGACGGGGGTGGGGAGGTGACACCTTTGGCTGGGAGAATGGTAAAAGGCTAGAGGAGGGGCCCCGGGGGAGGGGAAGAGCCTGCTGGAGGTTTGGCTGTTTTTTAGTCAGTTTTAAGCTGGGTGGTGAAACGCAGGGAGCCCCATAGCTGGGGTCTAAGCTCCCTGCCCCCCCAGAAGGCCCAGCTGAGGGGTCCGGGTCATACTTACAAGCTCTGTTTGGACTCGTTCCTGACAACCCTAATAAACCTTCTGTTCTACTGGCTGGCTGAGAGTCACATTGAATCCCGGGAAGAGGGGTGCAGGACCTGACTCCCCCACACTCCGTGACAACTGGTGGCAGCGGTGGGATCTTCTGCACCCCATGAACGGCACTTCCTGCAGTAAGTGACTAGAGAGCAGTACAACGAAGGGGGATTGACGGGGAGCAGGTTGCTGAAGAGGCAGAGAGAAGCGGTTTCGGGGGGCGGAGGAGTTACGCTTAACCCTGAGGGGTGTGACCAGTGAGAAGGGCTGGCACACTAGGGATTCCCCCTGGAAGCCGTGGGGGCCAAGACCGCACAGGCCTGCGAGTGGCCAGCAGGAAGATGTATGCTAAGCGCCGTAAGAACGACCTGGTGGAGCTGTGCAGGCAGAGGGGGCTGCGCGTTGGGAGGTCCACCAAAGACCAGCTGATTGCACAGCTGGAGAAGGATCGCTGGGACGACCCGATCCCTGCCCTGGGGGAAGCCGCCCGACAGACGCAGCATGGGCCCCAGGGCCTGACCTGGCTGGGAGGGGTCAGACTGCTGCCGAGGACATCCCAAGACCCCTCTCACCTCTGCACAGGGGAGAGGTTGGGGAAAGCCCAGCAAATACCGAGGGCACCTTGACCCCGGCGGCCAGCAGGGGATCTTCCCGGCGGAGCTCCCCATCCCAGCAGTGGAGGCGGCTGGATTGGGAGAGGGAGATAAAACTGAAAGAGCTCGAGTTGAGACAGCAGGAACTGAAGGAGGAGCGGGAAGAATGGGAAAAACAACGTCAGCATGAGCTGGAGGAGAAGGAGAAACAACGCCAGCATGAGGTGCAGGAGAAGGAGAAACAACGCCAGCATGAGGTGCAGGAGAAGGAGAAACAACGCCAGCATGAGGAGAAACAACGCCAGCATGAGCTGGAGCTGGCCAGACTGAGGAGCAGTGAGGCCCCGGCTGCGGTGAGTGAGGGGGAACCCAAGACTACAGGGAAGTTTGATCGTAACTTCCTGGCCCGGCGTAAGGAAGGGGAAGATATAGACAGCTTCCTGGCGGCCTTTGAGAATGCCTGCAGGTTGCACAAGGTTGACCCTGCAGACAAGATCCAGTATCTCACCCCCTTACTAGACCCTGCAAGCCTGGACGTGTACGGCCGAATGAAAGAGACGGAGACTGGGGACTATGAACTGTTCAAAAAGGCCCTGCTCTGCGAGCTTGGGCTGACTCCCGAGATGTACCGTCAAAGGTTCCGGGATCAGCGAAAAACCCCTGAGATCACGTACCTACAACTGGCCAACCGGATACATGGATACGCCCGCAAGTGGACCGCTGGGGCCCAAACTATGGAGGACCTGCTCGAACTATTCGTACTGGAACAACTGTATGAACTGTGCCCATCAGACCTGAAGGTATGGTTGATGGACAAAAATCCAGGGAGCCCGCAGCACGCAGGGCGGCTGGCCGACCAGTTCATGAACAGTCGGTCAAGGGGTGGCAGGGAGGAATCCCAAAGGAGCAGGCCCACCCTGAGGCAGCAAGAGAGGTCAAGGACATGCTGGCTTTGGGGGTGATCCAGCCGTCGTCCAGCCCTTGGGCCTCGCCGGTGGTGCTGGTCCCCAAAAAGGATGGGTCGATCCGGTTCTGTGTGGACTATCGGAAGCTCAATGCCATCACTGTATCTGATGCCTACCCCATGCCCCGGCCGGACGAGCTCCTAGACAAGCTGGGAGGGGCTCGGTACCTTACCACCATGGATCTTACAAAGGGCTACTGGCAAGTGCCACTGGATGCAGATGCCCGGCTGAAATCTGCCTTCATTACCCCTCTGGGGCTCTACGAGTTCCTGACCCTGCCTTTCGGCCTCAAGGGAGCGCCAGCCACCTTCCAGCGCCTGGTGGATCAGCTACTGAAGGGGATGGAGAGCTTCGCTGTGGCGTATATCGATGACATCTGTGTCTTTAGCCAGACCTGGGAGGACCATGTGTCCCAAGTTAAACAAGTGCTGGACCGACTCCGGGAGGCTGGGCTGACCGTAAAAGCGGAGAAGTGCAAGGTGGGGATGGCTGAAGTGTCCTACCTGGGACACCGGGTGGGGAGCGGCCACCTAAAGCCAGAACCAGCCAAGGTGGAGGTGATCCGGGACTGGCCCGCTCCACAAACTAAGAAGCAGGTCCAGGCCTTTATTGGGATGGCGGGGTACTATCGAAGATTTGTGCCCCACTTTAGCGCCATAGCCACCCCCATCACTGAGCTATGCAAGAAAGGGAAGCCAGACAAGGTGGTCTGGACCGAGGAGTGCCAGAGGGCTCTCTGTGCACTGAAGGAGGCTTTGATCAGGGGCCCGGTTCTGGCAAACCCAGACTTTGACAAGCCCTTTCTGGTGTTCACCGACGCCTCAGACATGGGACTGGGGGCGGTGTTAATGCAGGAGGATGAAACGGGGCAGAGACACCCCATCGTGTATTTAAGCAAGAAGCTGCTACCCCGGGAGCAGAATTATGCGGCCATCGAGAAGGAATGCCTGGCCATGGTGTGGGCCCTCAAGAAACTAGAGCCGTATCTATTCGGGCGACACTTCACCGTGTACACTGACCACTCGCCCCTGACCTGGCTACACCAGATGAAAGGGGCCAACGCCAAGCTCCTGAGGTGGAGCCTGCTCCTGCAGGATTACGACATGGACGTGGTCCATGTGAAGGGAAGTGCCAACCTGATAGCGGATGCGTTGTCCCGGAGAGGGGGCCCTGAACTTCCCCAGGCCACTGGTCAGAGTGACCCCGCTCAGTTCAGTCTCGAAGGGGGGAGAGATGTGACGGAGTAGAGAGCGAGATGGATCTGACCTGGGAGGCTGCATTGGAAATGCGAGACTTTACCTGAGGCTGTAACCTGAGCCAGGACGGGGGTGGGGAGGTGACACCTTTGGCTGGGAGAATGGTAAAAGGCTAGAGGAGGGGCCCCGGGGGAGGGGAAGAGCCTGCTGGAGGTTTGGCTGTTTTTTAGTCAGTTTTAAGCTGGGTGGTGAAACGCAGGGAGCCCCATAGCTGGGGTCTAAGCTCCCTGCCCCCCCAGAAGGCCCAGCTGAGGGGTCCGGGTCATACTTACAAGCTCTGTTTGGACTCGTTCCTGACAACCCTAATAAACCTTCTGTTCTACTGGCTGGCTGAGAGTCACATTGAATCCCGGGAAGAGGGGTGCAGGACCTGACTCCCCCACACTCTGTGACAGGTGTGTGCGTGCGCGCGTGCACGGACGTCGGAAACTTTACCCTAGCAGCTACCCGTCAGGCCGGCTGGGGAGCCCCCTGGAGTGGCACCGAAATGGCGCTCTATATAGTACCCTGCCGGCCCGACTCCCCTCCAGTTCCTTCTTACCGCCCGTGGTCTCTTGTTCGCAAGTGCTCCACTACTCCCTAGCTATCCGTGTTTTCATTGTATTTAGTGTAAATAGTTCTCATTGTTATAGTAATTAGTGTAGTTTAGTTGTAGTTCTTAATAGTAGTAGTTTTTTCTACTGTTAGCGGGCTCCTCCCGAGCCCTCCGGGCATAGGACATGCCTTCTCAGGGGTTCAAGTTGTGTGGATCCTGTAACAGGCCCATGCCCACCGGGGACCCCCACGACTCCTGTCTTCGGTGTCTGGGTGAGTCCCACACAGCGGACAAATTCAAGCTGTGTAAGTCCTTCAAGCCCCGCACCAGGAAGGACAGAGAGATCCGCCTAAGACAGTTGCTCATGGAGGCGGCACTCTGCCCCTCTCAAGGTGCGGGCTCCAGCGTCTCGGTGCGCAGTGCTCCGCCATCGGCGCCGGCTGCGGCACCGCGGAAGGACTCCCGCCCGCCTCGGGGCCAGGCTCCGTCGGGAACCCGGGGCCGCCCCCAGCACCGCTCCTTTTCTCCTTCCGGACGCAAGGCACCGGACACCGTTGCGGCACTACCCTCCCCCGCTGTCCCGGAACATAGGAGCGTCAGCCCGCGCCCGCAGACACCCCCATGCCCCGATGTCATGATCGCACCCTCGACGCCAGACACCTTCGAGGCTGCGAGGGGTTTGATCGAGATGACGGCGTCTCCCGTGCCGGCACCAATCCAGGCATGGCCCCCGGTCATCTCCAGAGGCAAGCCGATGCTCTTCGGACCGTCAGCTCAGCTGCAGCCTCCTACATGCCGCTCTGAGTCCCGGCGCCGTTCGGAGTCCCGGCACCGTATGGTGTATCGGTCCGACTCACGACACCGGTCTGACTCGCGGCGCGGGTCTCGCAGCCCGGAACCTCGGAGCCGCTCACGCTCGAGGTCTTCCTCGTCTGCCAGATCATGGTCCCGCTCGGTGTCCAGGATAAGCGCGACGCCTTCCCGACACCGCTCTCCACCTCGGGCCCAACCCTCGGCGGAGACACCACGCCGGAGCCGATCCAGGCGTCAAGAGTCGCTGCACCGTAGGGATTCAACGCGTCGAGAAACATCTCCTCGACACTGAGCTTCACCACAACGTGAGCTCCCATCCCGGCGTCGAGACTTGCCGTGCCGGTCAGAATCCCCACGGCACCGGGACTCTCCACGGCGCCGGGACTCCCCTCGTCGCCAGCCCGAACTACAACACGATTTTTCACCACGGTACCAAGATTCGCCGCGCTGAGACTCGTCCCCACGGCACTGGGACACCCCGTGCCGAGCCGCGTCCCCACGGCACAGGGACACCCCGCGCCGAGACGCGTCCCCACTGCACCATAGAATCATAGAATCATAGAATCTCAGGGTTGGAAGGGACCTCAGGAGGTCATCTAGTCCAACCCCCTGCTCAAAGCAGGACCAACCCCAACTAGATCATCCCAACCAGGGCTTTGTCAAGCCTGACCTTAAAAACCTCTAAGGAAGGAGATTCCACCACCTCCCTAGGTAACCCATTCCAGTGCTTCACCACCCTACTAGTGAAAAAGTTTTTTCCTAATATCCAACCTAAACCTCCCCCTCTGCAACTTGAGACCATTACTCCTTGTTCTGGCATCTTCTACCACTGAGAACAGTCTAGATCCATCCTCTTTGGAACCCCCTTTTAGGTAGTTGAAAGCAGCTATCAAAACCCCCCTCACTCTTCTCTTCTGCAGGCTAAACAATCCCAGTTCCCTCAGCCTCTCCTCATAAGTCATGTGCTCCAGCCCCCTAATCATTTTTGTTGCCCTCCATTGGACTCTTTCCAATTTATCCACATCCTTCTTGTAGTGTGGGGCCCAAAACTGGACACAGTACTCCAAATGAGGCCTCACCAGTGCCGAATAGAGGGGAATAATCACGTCCCTCGATCTGCTGGAAATGCCCCTACTTATACAGCCCAAAATGCCCTTAGCCTTCTTGGCAACAAGGGCACACTGTTGACTCATATTGAGCTTTTCGTCCACTGTAACCCCTAGGTCCTTTTCTGCAGAACTGCTGCCCAGCCATTCGGTCCCTAGTCTGTAGCAGTGCATGGGATTCTTCCGTCCTAAGTGCAAGACTCTGCACTTGTCCTTGTTGAACCTCATCAGATTTCTTTTGGCCCAATCCTCTAATTTGTCTAGGTCCCTCTGTATCCTGTCCCTACCCTCCAGCATATCAACCATTCCTCCCAGTTTAGTGTCATCTGCAAACTTGCTAAGGGTGCAGTCCACACCATCCTCCAGGTCGTTGATAAAGATATTGAACAAAACCGGCCCCAGCACCGACCCTTGGGGCACTCCACTTGATACCGGCTGCCAACTAGACATGGAGCCCTTGATCACTACCCATTGAGCACGACCATCTAGCCAGTTTTCTATCCACCTTACCGTCCATTCATCCAGCCCATACTTCTTTAACTTGCTAGCAAGAACACTGTGGGAGACTGTATCAAAAGCTTTGCTAAAGTCAAGAAATAGCACATCCACTGCTTTCCCCTCATCCACAGAGCCAGTTATCTCATCCTAGAAGGCAATTAGGTTAGTCCGGCATGACGTGCCCTTGGTGAATCCATGCTGACTGTTCCTGATCACTTTCCCCTCCTTTAAGTGGTACAGAATTGATTCCTTGAGGACCTGTTCCATGATTTTTCCAGGGACTGAGGTGAGACTGACTGGCCTGTAGTTCCCTGGACCTTCCTTCTTCCCTTTTTTAAAGATGGGCACTACATTAGCTTTTTTCCAGTCATCCGGGACCTCCCCCGATAGCCATGATTTGTCAAAGATAATGGCCAATGGCTCTGCAATCACATCGGCCAACTCCTTTAGCACCCTTGGATGCAGTGCATCTGGCCCCATGGACTTGTGTTCGTCCAGCTTTTCTAAATAGTCCCGAACTACTTCTTTCTCCACAGAGGGCTGGTCACCTCCTCCCCATACCGTGCTGCGGAGTGCAGCCGCCTGGGACCTGACCTTGTCTGTGAAGACAGAGGCAAAAAAAGCATTGAGTACACTAGCTTTCTCCACATCCTCTGTCACTAGGTTCCCTCCCTCATTCAGGAAGGGGCCCACACTTTCTTCTTGTTGCTCACATACCTGAAGAAACCCTTCTTGTTACTCTTAACATCTCCAGCTAGCTGCAACTCCAAGTGTGATTTGGCCTTCCTAATTTCACTCCTGCATGCCTGAACAATATTTTTATACTCCTCCCTGGTCATTTGTCCAATCTTCCACTTCTTGTAAGCTGCTTTTTTGTGTTTAAGACGAGCAAGGATTTCACTGTTAAGCCAAGCTGGTTGCCTGCCATATTTACTTTTCTTTCTACACATCGGGATGGTTTGTTCCTGCAACCTCAATAAGGATTCTTTAAAATACAGCCAGCTTTCCTCGACTACTTTCCCCCTCATGTTATTCTCCCAGGGGACCTTGCCCATCAGTTCCCGGAGGGAGTCAAAGTCTGCTTTTCTGAAGTCCAGGGTCTCTATTCTACTGCGCTCCTTTCTTCCTTGTGTCAGGATCCTGAACCCAACCATCTCCTGGTCACTGCCTCCCAGGTTCCCATCCACTATTGCTTCCTCTACTATTTACCAGGCTAGATGGGCCTGAGCTCTGATCCCGTCTGTACTGTGCGAGTGCCAGCGTTACTTGTGTCTCAGCCTGGCCGGCGCCACGGTTTGGCTCTTCACAGTCTGAGCTGCTCCCGGGGCAGAGTGACCCTGTAAGAACCGACCGGCTGCATCCTGCCAAGTGCTGCCTCCTCTGCCCCTCGCCCTGCGACCACTCGCGGGTTCTCCTGAAAGCACCAAGGCGGCTCCGCGTTCCCAGAACCTGCTTTACTCCGGAAACGACGGACAATCGGGTTCCGCCCCCGAAGGCTTCCAAGAGTCCATGCGGGATGGGAACGGAGCTTCCAGCGTCCTTATCCATCCCGTCCTGGCTCGATCGGGATGTTTATAGCGGGTAGCGCCGCAGCCGGGGCCCCGTGGTGCCAGGCGCTGTACACACATCCAGCCACAGCACAGCCGCTGCTCCGGAGCGCTTCCCCCAGCTCCGACGCTCTGTCTGCTGAAGAAGGGGCGCCATGCGCTGGGTTCTCGCTGGTGCGGCCAGAGCTCTCCCCTCCCTCGGGCACACGGGTGTCCATGGGAACGGCCGGCTAGGACTCGATACAAGCTCTAACTACCGGCTGAACGTCGCAAACAAGGGCTTGGAACGACCCGGCCCCTTCTCCGGTCAGGCCGCCCTGGCTGCCTAAGGGGGAATAAGGGCCCCCTTGGGAAACACCCTTCTATCCAGGGGGCTCCCTGTCAGTGTGGAGCTGGAAAAGGCTCTGCTCCCAGCCCTGAGGGAGGGGGACGATCGGGGGTGTGGCCGGGGTGCCCTGCACTGGGGTATTCCCGGCTCCCCAGGGCCCAGAGGGGCAGAGCGCACGGTGCTGTATGGGGACAATACACGAGGCCCCTTCCCAGGCTCGGGGCACTAGCAGCCTGGATTCTGTGTGCTGGGGACAGCGAGGGTCCCCACCTGTCTGCCCGGCGCCTCCCTGCAAACCTGGGGGTTTATTCCCAATCCAAACACTGAGGGAGGGGAGATCCTGGCCCCACGCGCTGGGGCAGCAGTTGAGGGTCACGGCTGATCACAGCCCCGGTGAGTGGATTTGGTGCCTTTGCTGCAGCCGGCAGCAGCCTCTGGCCTGGAATGAGCCCAGGGTGTGTGTGTTTGGGCGGGGACTGATCAGGGTGCGGTGGGGCCAGGGGAGAGCTCACCCTGGCAGCTGTTCTCACTCGCGTGTGTGAAGTCGGCTCTCCCAGAGCTGGGCTCGTAGCCATCGGTGCAGCTGCAGGAGTAACTCCCAGGCAGGTCGGTGCAGGTTGCGTGGGGTCCGCAGTCTGCCGGGCTCGGCCCCTGACACGCGTCAATATCTGCAACACAAGAGGGGACGCTCTGTACAGTCCTGGCAGGGAGACGTTCCCCGTATCACCCCCCCAACTCCCGCACTGAGCTGGGTGACGGGACCCAGGCAACCGGGCCCCTGGGAGCTTAACAAACACAGGCCTGATTCTCAGCTACGCTCAGGTCACACTAGGCTGCTCTGGCTGTGGAACGGCCACTCGAGAAATTGGTGTATTGAAAACTGTGGTAGCATCCCAAGCTCTCACTTTACATCTCCAAGGAGCTTTCCTGGACCTGCTTGCGGGCTCGGGTGACAAGACGTGATGTGGGGTTTTCAGCAGTGTGTCTGCCAAAGGGCCAGTCTAGAGCAAAGTGGGGTTAGTTGTGCCCGTCTGCCTTCAGGAGCAGCCTGCTTTGTCTCTCTCTGGGTTTTGGATTCTAAGAATAACCCTGCATTGAGCTTCAGCTTGCCAGCGAGAGGATGTGGTGCTTTGTTTTTAACTGTGTGCGTGTGATGTGAACATAACAGAGGGAAGGGACCTTCAGACCCCAGAACAGCCACTGTGGGCCAAACCCCAATGGGGCCAAGATTTGGGGAGATGTAGGGGTCCATGTTTGAAGCTGAGTTGCCCAAACGGTGGGAACACTGGGACTTGGCAGAAATCCCCCTCAGGTTCCAACCACAGAGGAACACACAGGCATTGCCAGCCTGGGTCAGCCCCAAGGCCCATCTACCCCGGGATCCCGTCTGCGACGGGTGCGACAGAGGAAGGCTGAATCAGAGCCGGCTCTTCCCGCCACCAAATTGCCACCGCGGGACTCGGACTGCTGCCCCATTTTCGCCCACAGCGGCGACTGCTTGGTGCGGCAAAATTGTTAGCGCTGCCCCTGGGTGTAAGAGTCCCGCAGCAGCAGCGGGGGGATAATCTGCCCCCATGAAGGTCTCCTCCTGGTCTCTAATAGTCGGAGGTCGGCTTAGGCCCTGAAGTGGGAGCTTTTCCCTCCATCCCAGAATTATTGTCCATTAACTAGCACAGCTCCAGGCATTGTCGTTCCCCGTAGAAACAGCCAGTCCCTCCTTAACACTCAACACAGTCACAGCCTCCTTGCCGCGGTAGCAGTGAGTTCCAGAGGCTACTGCTGCCCCGGGTGGAGGAGTATTTCCTTGTATCTGCTTTGAATTTGCCCCTTTTCAATTCAGTTCAATCCACAGATGCCCCCTGCTCATTGGGCTTTGTAAAGCTCGTGATTTTCTATGCTAATCTGATTGTCTTTTTAATGCCTGGGATTGTCGTCACGAGCTCAGCCGTGCACTTAAGAGCCGCTGGAGCTGAATGAAGTGCGTAGCTGTGCAGGGATGGAGCTAAGCATGTGCTTTGCTGACTCGGGGACTCAGGGAGCACAGACAGGGATCAGCTGGAAGAAAGCCTCGTCCACCTCATCCCCCTGGTCTGGTGGTCTGTAGCAGACTCCCACCACGACATTACCCTTGTTGCTCACACTTCTCAATTTAATCCAGAGACTCTCAGGTTTTTCTGCAGTTTCATACTGGAGCTCTGAGCAGTCATACTGCTCTCTCACATACAACGCAACTCGCCCACCTTTTCTGCCCTGCCTATCCTTCCTGAACAGATTATATCCATCCATGACAGTACTCCAAACCTGTGAGTTATCCCACCAAGTCTCTGTTATTCCAATTACATCATAATTCCTTGACTGTGCCAGGACTTCCAGTTCTCCCTGCTTGTTCCCCAGGCTTCTTGCATTTGTGTATAGGCATTTAAGATAACTCACCGATTGTCCTGCTTTCCCAGTATGGGGCAGGAGCCCTCCCCTCTTGCACTCACCTACTTGTGCTTCCTCCCGGTATCCCACTTCCCCACTTACCTCGGGGCTTTGGTCTCCTTCCCCCGGTGAACCTAATTTAAAGCCCTCCTCACTAGGTTGGCCAGCCTGCTTCCAAAGATGCTCTTCCCTCTCTTCGTCAGGTGGAGCCCATCTCTGCCTAGCACTCCTTCTTCTTGGAACACCATCCCATGGTCAAAGAATCCAAACCCTTCTCTCCGACACCATCTGCGTAGCCATTCGTTGACTTCCACGATTCGATGGTCTCTACCCCGGCCTTTTCCTGCCACAGGGAGAATGGACGAGAACACCACTTGCGCCTCAAACACCTTTATCCTTCTTCCCAGAGCCACGTAGTCTGCAGTAATATGCTCAAGGTCATTCTTGGCAGTATCATTGGTGCCCACGTGGAGAAGCAGGAAGGGGTAGTGATCTGAGGGCTTGATGAGTCTTGGCAGTCTCTCCGTCACATCATGAATCCTAGCCCCTGGCAAGCAGCACACCTCTCGGTTTTCCCCGTCAGGGCAGCAGATAGATGACTCAGTCCCCCTGAGGAGAGAGTCCCCGACCACCACCACTCTCCTCCTGCTCGTGGAACCGCCATCCCTAGGACCGGGACACCCCGCGCCGAGGCGTGTCCCCACGGCACCGGGACACTCCGCGCCGAGACGCGTCCCCACGGCACCGGGACACTCCGCGCCGAGGCGCGTCCCCACGGCACCGGGACACTCCGCGCCGAGACGTGTCCCCAAGGCACCGGGACACTCTGCGCCGAGCCGTGTCCCCACGGCACCGGGACTCTCCGCGCCGAGACGCCTCCCCACGTCACCGGGACACTCCGCGCTGGGACACCTCCCTGCGGCACTGGGACACTCCGCGCAGAGACACCTCCCCGCGACGCTGGGACACTCCGCGCTGGGACACCTCCCCACATCACCGGGACACTCCGCGCAGAGACACCTCCCCGCGACGCTGGGACACTCCGCGCTGGGACGCCTCCCCACGTCACCAGGACACTCCGCGCAGAGACACCTCCCCGCGACACTGGGACACTCCGCGCTGGGACGCCTCCCCACGTCACCGGGACACTCTGCGCAGAGACACCTCCCCGCGGCACTGGGACACCCCGCACAGAGACGCCTCCCCACGACGCTGGGGCACCCCGCGCAGAGACACCTCCCCGTGACGCTGGGACACTCCGCGCAGAGACACCTCCCCGCGACGCTGGGACACTCCACGCAGAGACACCTCCCCGCGACACCGGGACACTCCGCGCAGAGACATCTCCCCGCGACGCTGGGACACTCCGCGCTGGGACGCCTCCCCACATCACCAGGACACTCCGCGCAGAGACACCTCATCGCGACACTGGGACACTCCGCGCTGGGACGCCTCCCCACGTCACCGGGACACTCTGCGCAGAGACACCTCCCCGCGGCACTGGGACACCCCGCACAGAGACGCCTCCCCACGACGCTGGGGCACCCCGCGCAGAGACACCTCCCCGTGACGCTGGGACACTCCGCGCAGAGACACCTCCCCGCGACGCTGGGGTACCCCGCGCAGAGACACCTCCCCGCGACGCTGGGACACTCCGAGCAGAGACACCTCCCCGCGACGCTGGGACACCCCGCGCAGAGACACCTCCCCTCGGCACCGGGACACTCCGCGCAGAGACACCTCCCCGCGGCACCGGGACACTCCGCGCAGAGACACCTCCCCGCGACGCTGGGACACTCCGCGCTGGGACGCCTCCCCACGACGCCGAACTCCACCACGGCGCCGCGAGTCTCCACGGTACCGTGACGAGAGGGTACGGTACCGCTCACGGTCCCGATCAAGGTCGCATGATTCTCACTCATCACGCTTTAAACCTTCGAAGGACCACCCAACGTCATGCACCGCCCCACCTTGGCTGTCTCGTGACCCATCGTCGGCCAGTTCGGCCAGGCCGTCGAAGACGCCCGAGGCAACTCCACTGGCTCCAGTGTGAGACTTGCCGGCTGCCTGGCAGCCCCAGTGGCCGTTCTGGACACCCTGGGCCATACCACGAGGCCCAAGGTGCACCTCTGCCTCCCTACCCGGTGGTGCGGACCCACCCTCCAGTGGCGACCATCACCCGCCCACCTGTGGAGGAGGCTGCACCCGGCGACCCAACCCCGGTGCAAAGGGCGGCGCCTTCCCCGCCTCAGCAGGATCCATCCACCCTTGAGCGGGATGACCTGCCTGAAGCTCCCCTCCCTCTCACAACCTCCTCCTCCTCACCCGATGAAGCCGTGGCGGGTACATCATCATCCGCGCCTCCGCCTATGGATTTTAAGGTCCTGCAAGAGCTACTCCGGAGGGTGGCTCTTAGCATGAACCTGTCCATAGAGGAGGTGGTGGAGGAGAAGGACGACCCTATGGTGGACGAAATTCTGAAGCCAGAAGGTCCCTCCAGAGTTGCTTTGCCGATGAATAAAACCATCCGCGGCAATGCTACGGCGCTCTGGCAAACCCCTTCCTCTATCCCCCCAACACCTAGAGGGGTAGAGAGAAAATACTTTGTTCCAAACAAGGGGTTTGAGTATCTCTTCACCACCCTGCGCCTTGTTCCCTCATGGTGGATGCTGTTAACGCCAAGGAGAGGCACGGGCAACAAGGTCCAGCTCCCAAATCCAAAGATTCCAAGCGCCTGGACCTCTTTGGGAGAAAGGTATATTCCACCGCAGGACTTTCCCTAAGGATCGCCAACCAACTAGCGATCCTTAGCAGGTATGCCCACAACGCCTGGTCAGCAGTGACGAAGTTTGAGGACCAACTTACACCAGAGTCCAAAACAGAACTCAAGGCCATGGCTGACGAGGACAAGTTGGTGGCCCATACCTCCCTACCAGGCGCTGTGGACTTGGCTGATGTGGCAGCCCGGACGCTGGCAACGGGCATTTCCATGCGAAGGAGCGCATGGCTTCTGTCATCAGGTCTACCAGCGGAGGTCCAGAACACTATCCAGGACCTCCCCTTTGATGGCAAGGGTCTGTTTGCCGATCTGACTGACTCCCGTTTGCATAACCTCAAGGACACAAGAAACACCATTAAGTCCTTGGGGATGCACACCGTGGCGACGCTCAGGAAGCCATTCAAACCCCAACCATTCCAACAGCGCTCCTTCCCCTCTCGACCACGACAGGACTTCTCCCGACGGAGAACCAGTTTTACTCGCCGCAAGCCTACCCGCCCTCCCCAGGGACAAAACAGAGGCCAACAGAAACCATCGCAGGGCGCTAAGCGTCCATTTTGATGGGACCTTCGAGGACGATCTACCTTTCCCGCACAGTCCAGCCTCTCTACCCTTTTTGGATCGTCTGTCCCGATTCTACTGTGCCTGGTCCCGTATTACATCAGACCGGTGGGTCCTACGGACGGTAGAGGCGGGATATTCTATCCACTTCCACTCTACCCCTCCTTCCCACCCGCCCTCTCCATCCCTCTTCAGGGACCCTTCTCACGAGCAACTCCTCTATCGAGAGGTACAAGCGCTCCTCAAACTAGGAGCTGTGGAGGAGGTGCCTCACGAATTCAGGGGAAAGGGTTTCTACTCCCGCTACTTCCTTGTCCCCAAGGCCAAGGGGGGTCTACGACCCATTCTGGACCTGAGGAACCTCAACAAATACATCGTCAACCTGAAGTTCCGCATGGTCTCCCTGGCCACCATCATCCCCTCTCTGGACCCCGGGGACTGGTATGCCGCCCTCGATATGAAAGATGCATATTTTCATATCTCCATCACACCGGCCCACAGATGCTTCCTCCGGTTCATCGTCTGCAAGACACACTACCAGTTCACAGCACTCCCTTTCGGCCTGTGTACGGCTCCCGTGTCTTTACAAAATGCATGGCAGTAGTAGCCGCGTTTCTCCGCCGCCACCACGTTCACGTGTTCCCGTACCTCGACAACTGGCTAGTGCGAGGCCGGTCCGGTCAACAGGTGCAAGCACACGTGCAAATGGTCATGGACACCTTCTCTTGCCTTGGTATCATCGTAAACACCAGCAAGTCAGTGCTGGAACCGACTCAGTCCATCCAGTTCATCGGAGCAGTCCTCGACGCAACCAGAGCTCAGGCGTTCCTCCCAGAGGCTCGTCGCCTCGCCATCGTGGACTTGATCACTTCACTCCGTCGGTTTCCAACCACGACCACAAGGCAATGCCTTCAGTTGCTGGTCCACATGGCGTCCTGCACGTACATGGTCCAGCATGTCCGGTTCGACTTCGCCCACTGCAGTGTGGCTGGCTTCTGTCTATCGACCCAACCGAGACAACTTGGACATGGTCGTCACACTTCCAGCTCACACGTTGGACTCCCTGTTGTGGTGGCTAGACCCACTGACGTTACGCAAAGGAGTCCCTTTTCAACCTCTCCTCCCCACGCTAACTCTAGTGACAGATGCATCGGCACTGGGTTGGGGCGCACATCTCGGGCACTTAACAACGCAGGGCATGTGGCAACAGGACGAGCTCGATCTCCACATCAACATCAAGGAGCTCAGGGCAATTCGTCTGGCATGCCAAGCATTCCTGCCTCACCTACAGGGCCGCTGCGTGGAGGTTCTCACGGACAATACAACAGCCATGTACTACCTGAACCATGGTCAGAGGCAGACGTGTGGCAGTGTCCCTGTGGCATCTATGGGCGTTGGCACCGGGCTCCATTGGCGATTAACCTGGCCGAGCGTCTTTGCCACTGATCCGGCTCTGTGGGCTGTCTGGCACGTCGATGGAGATGTGCCGGGCCGGCGACCCGCCCAGAGCCGGGACAGCCCACGGAGCCGACGAACGCTAACCCCACGTCCCCGCACCAGACTGCGGGAACTGGGGGTGCCTCAGGGAGGCCTGGGGCTGGGCTGGCAATGCCAGTCACAGCACATGCCCCCTCAGCGCTGCCACGCAGGGAGCTTGGGGTGTGGGAGGGTCCCTCGAACTAGCAGCTGCGCCCCCTAGAGGCCAGAGCAGAGCATGGCTGCTTTAGCCCAATTCCCAGAACTGTTCCCGGGGCCACTTCCCAGGCTCAGAGGCACTAGCAGCTCAAATGCTGCGTGCTGGGGCCAGCGAGGGTCCCCTCCCCTCTCCCCAGCGCATCTCTGCAGCACGAGGAGTTTGCTCCGTGGGTCTGTTTCTAACCCCGAGGGTTTATTCCCTGTCCAAGCGCCGGGCACAGGGGTGAGCCGGCCCCATGCTCTGCGGGAGCAGGTGAGGGTCCCGTCTCATCACAGCCTCGCTGGCGGCCTCGCGCCACTGCCAAAGCCAGCCGGAGCCCCGGCGCAGCGCCAGGCCTGGAACGAGGATTTGTGTGTGTGTGTGTGTGTGGGGTCTCAACCGTGGGGGTGGGGTTGCGGAATGGGCAGGGGAGAGCTCACCCTGGCAGATGTTCTCACTCGAAGGTGTGAAGTTGGCTTTCCCAGAGCTGGGCTCGTAGCCATCGCTGCAGTGGCAGTAGTAACTCCCAGGCACGTTGGCGCAGTCTGCGCTGCGTCCGCAGTCGAGCTGTCTCGGCTCCACACACTCGTTAATATCTGTAATGCAAGAGGGGACGCTCTGTGCAGTCCTGGCAGGGAGACGTTCCCCGTATCATCCCCCCAGCCCCCGCACTGAGCTGGGTGACGGGACCCAGGCGACCGGGGCCCTGAGCGGTTCATGATTAAGACTGATTCTCAGTTACCCATTTCTGCTACGGGAATGTCGGAAAAAGCCCCCCCCCCCGAGCCTCCTGTCCCAGGTATGGGAGGGGGGTTCATCCCCACAAACACCCAGATCCCCCATGTGAGTGGAGAGTGGGGCGACGTCCCCCTAGGGCAGAGCTTTCCAAACTGTGTGTCGCGACACGTTAGTGTGTCGGCTGCAGTGTGTAGGTGTGTTGCGGGGCGGCAGGCATGCTCCGCTCCCCGGCCAGAGCAGCGGGGCGGCGGGCGTGCTCCACTCCCCGGCCGGGGCGGCGGGCGTGCTCTGCTCCCCGGCCGGGGTGGCGGAGCGGCAGGCGTTCCGCGCTCCCCACCGGCATTTTGGATGGGCGGCGTTGTTGGGTGGGGCGTGTTTCGGCCGGCGTTGGGCGGGGGGAGGTGCGCTTGGGGTTTGTTTTTTTTTCTTTGCTTGGGGCAGCCGGCCCTGGGTACTGCGCCTGCGCAGTATGTGTAATCCGGGTGGAATTGATTCCGCGTCACTTCCGGTGGCACGGGCCGAGAAATTCCATGGGTCCAGTTCAATGTGAGGCCACCGTTCAGCATTCTGATGAGATGAAAGGGGAGGGAGAGGGATACGCACATGTGGGGCAGATGCTGTCCTAGGAGTTCCGGGGGCTCTTTAAATAAATTAAGGCAGTGACACAACTAGCAAGGTGCCAGCATTTCTGTTTTTCATTTGGTTTAGAAACTACTAGTTTAACCTCCGCTTTGCTAGTAAAACTGAATTACTGTGTCGCGAAATGATGCATGTCTAAAAAGTGTGTCACCAACATGAAAAGTTTGGAAAGCTCTGCCCTAGGGCTCCAGGATCCCTGTGTGTTGCGGGGTGATGACAAGCTGCCTCTCCTCTGCCCCCTCCCTCCTTGGATCCCTGTGGGGTCGGGGGTGGGGGAAGTATAGCCAGGGCTGCCCCATTCTGCTCCCGTGGGGCCCCTCTGCCCCTGGACAGCTGGGGGCTCATTAGGGCCCAGGCTGGGATTCAGATGGGTCAGTGTGATGGGCCCCCCCACCCTGTGCCCAATTCACAGAGCCCAAGACCCCTGGCTCCTGCTGCTCACTCTGGAGGCCCCGGTTCGATCCCCAGGAGGGCAACCCTCACCCGTGCTGCTGCCCCCCTCATTCCCCAGCCGGGCTGAGCACCCCCAATGGGCCCTGGAGTGAGTGGAGTTGGCTGCTCTGGCCCTTAATGCCCTGCTCTGTCCCAGCCCCACCAGGACAATGTGGGAGCCCCGTTACCGTCACAGAGCTCCGTTGTGTCGGTGAAGAAGACGTGATTCCCACTTGGCCGGTATCCATCCAGGCAGGTGCAGTGGGTGTTGTTCACACACTTGCCATTTGGTGGGCATAGAATATGGCTGTTGCAGTCCTCAGTGGTACCTGCAGGGGTGGGAACAGCTGGGCAGGGTCAGCCAGTGCAGAGCAGCTCTCCCGCCCCTCACACACACAGTGGGGTCGACTCCTTTCACACGCCCCATTCGCTGATTTTCCTCCCTGGGCGCCTGGCAAACAGCTCCGACGCCATCCACCGCCGGGCAACAAGCTGCCCTCGGCTGACCAGGGGCCTTGGCTACCCGAGGGTGCCCCCGGCACAGACAGGCAGAGCCGCTGGAGGCGGGCGTCGGTTCAAGTGAAACATTTTCGATCTCACCCAATTTTTCCCCTTTTCGTTGCTGTCGTCGTTACTCTCGTTAGCGTCAATTTCAAACCGAAACCTCGCTTCGAACCGGAAAATGGGAATTTTTCATTTTGAAAATTATTTCATCTCCCCTCCCCCCCCGCACAATTTTTTCCCGAGTCAAACCAAACATTCCTCTGAACCGAATCCGCATTTTCTGGGAAAAAATGGTTCCTTGGGAAATTCCTGCCCGGCTCTGCTCTGGATTGACTGAGAGCGGAATTGGGCGCGAGGCTCATTTGGATCCTGAGCTGCCTCCCATGACCCAGATTGTGACCTGCCTATGGGGGCTCCTGGATCCTTTAGCTGCCCGGTGTTTGGGGGTCCGCTGGGACCCGTCCCTCTGACCAGCGTGAGGGGAAGGATCCCGGTGCAGCTTAGCCGGCTGCAGGGCTTGGGATGGGAGCAGACGGAGCGGGGTGGGTGCAGCACTGGGGGACCCCAGTGGGTCAATGGGAATTTGCCCGAATCCCGTCTTGGGATTAGCAGCAGAGCTGGGCTCGGGGCGCAGAGTCCTGATCCCAAACGCCCCCCAGCCGGGAACGTGGGTCCGAAGTGTCAGTTCAGGTTGATTTTGGCGGTGGGAGGGGAGAGGGGAGGGGGGCACCTACAAATGCTACTTCTAACGTCTGAGCCTTTGGGGGTTTGATTCGGGCTGGTTAATAACATGACTCTTGGCTACAAAGGGGATCTGCCCCATCTCAGCCCCCCGTGTAGAGCCCTGGGCCCCAGTGTCTGTTCTCTGCTGGCCACGGGGCTGGGGAGGGAAGGTGAGGGCTACACAGGGCACCTTCTCCTCTCCCCTGCACGCACCCACCATGCTCTATAAACCCACCCCAAGACGCCCACGCCAAGGGTCTGCTCCCGGCTCGCCAGCCCCTGACTCTGCTCTCCTCCCACAAGGGAAAGGGACCGGAGGGGGTGGAGGGTGGAGACCCCAGGCAGCCGGGAGCGCTCGGGAAGGTTAGCCAGGAGGAGTCAGTCTTACCTGGTACGTCATTATTCTGGGCCACGGTGCCCCACAGGCACAGGGCGATGCAGAGCCCTGGAAGGGAGAGGGACAGGGTAAGGCACCATGGGCAGATGATAACAGCCACTCAGCTGCTCACACCCCCAGCCGCCCCAGTCCTGCCAATCCCGGGAACTGAGAGCTGCAAAATTTGAATTTGTAGTCACCCCACAGAATGCCAGCGCCCCTAGGCACATGCCTACTGTTCCTAATCGGAAATCCGGCCCTGCCCACTGTGCCGGGTGCTGCTCAGAGTCCACCGAGATCAGGGTCACATCACACTCAGTGCTGCACAGACACACAGTGAGCCAGTCTGTGACCTGAAAGGCTCATGGTAATAGGCAAAGGGAGGAGCATTCTCTCCACTTTACAGATTCGGAAACTGAGGCACAGCGAGGGGGAATAACTTTCCCAAGGTCACCCAGTGCATCCATGCAATGGACAAACCCACTTGGAAAGGAGAAGCACCAAGGGGGGGATGGGGCAAAAAGACAACACAGGCCGTTTTTGATCTGCTTTTCACTCAGGTATTGCCCCAGATCTGCCACCTCCTGCTGGTGTTTATTTATAGCCTGTTGCTCTGAGTCTGTTCGCTGTGACCATTTGTTTGACCGTGTGGGTGTTTGATTGAAAAGTGTGAACTGGGAGTGCTTTGTTCCAGGTGGACCCTGAGTGGCTGATTGGCAGGAAGGCTTTGAGCCAGGCCACCTGCTTCGAACCAGCAGCCTTATAAAAAGGCAGCCAGCAGCGAACCGAGGACAGGCAAACGGAGGGAGTTTGCCTGGGAGTTAGACTCCCTTAGGGAACTGATGGGCAAGATCCCCTGGGAGGCTAATATGAGGGGGCAAGGAGTCTAGGAGACCCGGCTGTATTTTAAAGACGCCTGATTGAGGGCGCAGGAGCAAACCATCCCGAAGTGCAGAAAGAAAAGCAAATATGGCAGGCGACCAGCTTGGCTGAACAGTGAAATCTTGGGTGAGCTTAGACTCTAACTGGGGAGGAGTATGAAAATATTGCTGGAGCAGGGGTGGCCAACCTGTGGCTCCGGAGCCACATGCGGCTCTTCAGAGGTTAATATGCGGCTCCTTGTCTAGGCACCGACTCCGGGGCTGGAGCTACAGGCGCCAACTTTCCAATGTGTCGGGGGGTGCTCACGGCTCAACCCCTGGTTCTGTCACAGGCCCTGCCCCCACTCCACTCCTTCCTGCCCCCTCCCCCCCAGAGCCTCTTGCACGCCACGAAACAGCTGATTGGGAGGTGTGGGGAGGGAGGGGGAGGCGCTCATTGGTCGGGCTGCCGATGGGTGGGAGGTGCTGGGAGCGGGGAACGGGAGCTGCTGGGGGGGGGGCGGGCTGCTGATGTGTTACTGTGGCTCTTTGGCAATGTACACTGATAAATTCTGGCTCCTTTCCCGGCTCAGGTTGGCCCACCATGTGCTCGAGCATGCAGGGGTGTGATCAGGAATGCCAAGGCACAATTGGAGTTGCAGCTAGCAAGGGATGTGAAGGGTAACAAGAAGGGTTTCTACAGGTATGTTAGCAACAAGAAGAAGGTCAGGGAAAGTGTGCGACCCTTACTGAATGGGGGAGGCAACCTAGTGACAGAGGATGTGGAAAAAGCTGGAGTACTTAATGCTTTTTTTGCCTCGGTCTTCACAGACAAGGTCAGCTCCCAGACTGCTGCACTGGGCAGCACAGTATGGGGAGGAGGTGAGCAGCCCTCAGTGGTGAAAGAACAAGTTAAGGACTATTGAGAAAAGCTGGACGGGGACAAGTCCATGGGTCCAGATCTAATGCACCCAGGGGTGCTGAGGGAGTTGGCTGATGTGATTGCAGAGCCATTGGCCATTATCTTTGAAAATTTGTGGCAATCAGGGGAGCTCCCGTACAACTGGAAAAGGGCAAATATAGTGCCCATATTTTCAAAAGGGAAGAAAGAGAAGCTGGGGAACTACAAACCGGTCAGCCTCTCTTCAGTCCCTGGCAAAATCATGGAGCAGGTCCACAAGAAATCCATTTTGAAGCACTTGGAGGAGAGGAAGGTGATCAGTCAACATGGATTCACCAAGGGCAAGTCATGCCTCACCAACCTGATTGCCTACTATGATGAGATAAGTGGCTCCATGGATATGGGGAAAGCGGTGGATGTGATATATCTTGACTTTAGCAAAGCTTTCGATACAGTCTCCCACAGTATTCTTGCCAGCAAGTTAAACAAGTATGGATGAATGGACTATAAGGTGGATAGAAAGGTGGCTAGATCATCGGGCTCAATGGCTAGTTGGCAGCCAATATCAAGCGGAGTGCCCCAAGGGTCAGTCCTGGGGCCGGTTTTGTTCAACATATTTATTAAAGATCTGGATGATGGGATGGATTGCACCCTCAGGGGGGTAGTGATGGGGTCTAGAATGACCTACACAAATTGGAGGATTGGTCCAAAAGAAATCTGATGAGGTTCAACAAGGACAAGTGTCCTGCACTTAGGATGGAAGAATCCCATGCACCTCTACAGGCTGGGGACCGGCTGGCTAAGCAGCAGTTTTGCAGAAAAGGACCTGGGGATTATAGTAGACGAAAACCTGGATATGAGTCAGCAGTGTGGCCTCGTTGCCAAGAATGCCAAGGGCATATTGGGCTGTATTAGTAGGAGCATTGCCGGCAGATCGAGGGAAGTGATTATTCCCCTCTATTTGACACTGGTGAGGCCACACCTGGAGTATTGCGTCCAGTTTTGGTCCCTGCACTACAGAAGGGATTTGGAGAAATTGGAGAGAGTCCAGCGGAGGGCAAAGAAAATGATTGGGGGGCTGGGGCACATGACTTTCCAGGAGAGGCTGGGGGAATGGGTTATTTAGTCTGCAGAAGTGAAGAGTGAGGGGGGATTTGATAGCAGCCTTCAACTACCTGAGGGGGATTCCAAAGAGGATGGAGCTAGGCTGTTCTCAGTGGTGACATATGACAAAACAAGGAGTAATGGTCTCAAGTTGTAGTGGGGGAGGTCTAGGTTGGATATTAAGAAACACTATTTCACTAGGAGGGTGGTGAAGCACTGGAATGGGTTACCTAGGGAGGTGGTGGAATCTCCATCCTTAGAGGTGTTTAAGGTCCGTCTTGACAAAGCCCTGGCTGGGATGATTTAGTTGGGGATTGGTCCTGCTTTGAGCAGGGGATTGGACTAGATACCTCCTGAGATCTCTTCCAATCCTGATATTCTATGACAAAGGACCCATGGGTCGAGTGCCTGAGGCGATGTGAAAAGGGGAAGCATTACTTTCTGCCCTACCACTCCCTACCCCATAACCATTTATTTTGCTCAGTACCTATGGGGGAATCTGACCACAGTGCAGAGGGCCTAGCATCACTACACAGAATCACAGAAAGGTCCTGGGACGGCTAAAGATTTGTGTATGTCCCGGGATCATTTCCAACCTTCTCCTTTGGAGTACAATGCAGCGGGTGCTGTACTGCAGCAAGGCCAAACTGCAGAGGGACGGGGGTTGAGTGCAGTGGTGTGATGGGGGCAGCTAGGGAGCTAAAGGGGGGTACAAACCTCTGGTAGTATCCCAACATCCCGCTAAAGGCCTGGACCTGTTTCTTGGTCTGGGGAACAGGCCAAAATCTGATCGCCTCCACCTTGGCCAGCCCTGGGCTGTTGAATGACTGGTTCACCTCTAAAGCCAGCCTGTCCTTGGCCTCTCTCTCCAGGTTCTGGGCTCTTTTCCCAGTTACTCTGACTGGGGGACACCTGATGGAAGGATGGGCTCCCATCTCAGGGGAGAGATCCATCAGGGGGTCTTCCCCATTCTCCTCCCAATTGTCCCTTACCGGTTCTAGGGGTCCCCTTACTCTCCTCCCATACCACAGCTTGAAAGGGAAGCCCCCTGGTGATTCCTGGGGCACTTCCTTGTGCCATCGGTGGGGCAGGTACTTGTCCCAGTCCTGTGGATGCTGATTGATGCAAGTCTTCAGCATCAGCCTCATGGTCCCCTGAATTCTCTCCACCAGCCCATTGCACTGGGGATGATATGCTGAGGCCCAACTGTGCCGGACCCCACATTTCTCCCACAAGCACCGGAGCAGGGCCGACATGAAGTTGGACCCTTGGTCTGTCAGGACTTCCTTGGGGAACCCCACTCGGCTGAAAATGGTCAGCAGCGCATCCGCCACGGTGTCTGCTTCAATGGAGGATAAGGGTACCGCCTCAGGGTAGCGGGTGGCAAAATCTACCACCACCCGAATGTACTTCTTCCCCGACTGGGCTGCCCTGCTGAGGGGGCCCACCCCATTCATAGCCACCTTCTGGAAAGGTTCCTCCCTGATGGGCAGGGACCTCCAGGGATCTTCTCCCTTACCCTGGACCAGGTATAATAGCCGGTGATGATACTTCGGGTGCCCCACCGGCTGCCTCCTGATTCCCCGCAGTTCTACTTCCCCTTGGGAAGCCCATTCCCGGCACAGGAATCCCTTCTCCCACAGGGATCTGTCTCTGCAGTCTTCCCCAAGGGGGTTTGCAGTGCTGTGGCCAGCAAGTTCCCTTAGCTTCTCCAAAGTGGGATCCCTCTGCAGCTCACTGGCCAGGCCTGGGGTCACGGCCCCACTGAGCCCTGTCCCTGGTGGCTCCCTCCCTGCCGTGGAATCACTTCCCGGCAGCACCTCTGGACCAGGCAAGCCTGGTTGGCAGCCGTCCTGCCCTGCCTGTGTGTTCCCCCACTCAGCTGGGGTCTCTGCTCCCCCCGGGCTCAGCGCTGCCCTGGCTGTCCCTGTGGGGCCAGGCAGCGAGCTCGCTGCTTTGGTAACAGCATCAGAGCCAGCGTGAGCCACCTCTCCAGTGTGCAGGGGGGTGGGGAGCATCTCTCTGACCCACCCCGCCCTAGGGGTCTGGTTACAGGCAGGTAGGTAACCGGGTCCTGGCAGCTCCTCCCCCCTGCCAGCCAGGTCATTTGCATTTTCACTGACCATTTCCCTCTTAGCGAATTGGTTTCCTGAGTTCAAATTCAAATCCTCGGCCGTTACAGGGCCTGGATCCTGTCCCAAAGATACACAGTCACCCCCCAACAGCACCTCACCGCTGATATCCTGGAGACCCCCAACCACCAGCCAGCCCGACCCCTCCTGGGTCTGCACAGGGATCTGGGCCATAGGCAGGGCGAATGGGTCCGTCCCGGGGACCCTCACCCAGGTCATACAGCCCCCCAGCAGCTGGTGGGGGTGCACCACCCGGGGCCTGACCACAACTCTCTCTGTCCCGGGGTCTTGCCACCCCCCGAATGTCTCTCCATTGACCATCAGCTTCCGTTTCCACTGGGGGTCCATAGGGCTGGAGTCCAGGGCCAGGAGTGGAAATCCGTCCACCATCCCACCCTTCTGGCTGGTGGAGTTTATGGCCTTGGGACCCAGCAAGGGGGTTAAATCCCGGGGCTTTTCCGCAGGGTCTCCCTGGTTCCAATCACCAGCCTGCTCCAAGGCAGTGAGGTGGGCCTCCACATCCCCACCCTCCTTAACCAGGGGCAGCAATTTAGGATCGAGGTTCCCTGCGGAGCTGGCACCCCGGGATCTGTCCCCACTTACCCCTGGCCAGTCCCCTATGCCTCTCCATTCCACCACCGCAAGTTCACGCTGCTGCTTCTTCTGTAGGTCTTTCTCGGGCTCTTGCTGTCTCTCACCGTCCTCTTGCTCTCTCGGACTCAGCTCCAGTCCCATCCGTCTCCGATCCCCTGCTGGGGAACCCGATCGTGAAGACCTCCGTCTGGTTGGGGACCAGACTCTTGGGGATGCCAGGCTATCACTCCAGCTGCTCCCAGATCCTGCTGTAGCCCCATTGGGGTCCGGAATCTGCTCCCTGGAATGGTCACCTTCCTCCAGCCGCGTGATTAACTGGGCTTTAGTGAGCTTTCCAATGGGTATCCCTCTCTTTTTGCACAGGGTTACAATGCTCTTCTTAAGGAGAAGGCGATACGCCATCACTTCACTGCTCCCAAGTTTGCTGTGGACTCGCAGGCCTGTGTGCTCTTAGCTCCCCACGGTTTCCAGGAAGAACCCCAAGTGTGCCAGCCCTTCTCCAGGTCACCGCCTCTTTGCCAGGGTCGAGCTGCAGCTCCTGCGCCCCTGGGTCCACTCACGGCACCCCCAGGGGAACCCTGTCACTGCAAAATTCCTTCTCTCTCCCAGGGCCAAGCCGCAGGCTCCTCCGCCCCTGGGACTGCTCACTGTAGCCCCCAGGGGGACCCCCTCATTGCACAGTCCTTCTCGCTGGACACACACTCCCAGGGGTTAAGCGTAGCTCCTCCGCTCCCCGAAACCGCTCCTCCGTGAGCCTTCAGCACGCCTGGTCCTCGTTAGCCCCCCTTCGTTCTACTGCTCCCCAGTTACTTACTGCAGGAAGCGCTGTTCACGGGGTGCAGAACGTCCCACCGCTGCCACCAGTTGTCACGGAGTATAGGGGAGTCCGGCCCTGCACCCCTCTTCCCCGGATTCACTGGGAGTCTCAGCCAGCCAGTAGAACAGAAGGTTTATTAGAGATGCCAGGAACACAGTCCAACCAGAGCTTGTCAGTACATCCAGGACCCCTCAGTCGGGTCCTTCCGGGGGGCAGGGAGCTTAGACCCCAGCCTGGGGCTCCCTGCATTTCGCCCCACAGCTCCAACCGGGGCAGGGAGGCCAGACCCTGTCTGCCTCGCTCGCCTCTTCCCCGGCCAGATTCCAACTCAAACTCTCTAGCCCCTCCTCCGCCTTTGTCTGCTTCCCGGGCCAGGAGGTCACCTGATCCCTTTGTTCTCACACCTTCAGCTCTCACCTTTGCCGGGGGAGGGGCCGGGCCATCTGTTGCCAGCAGACAGGGCCATTCTCTGTGTCCAGGCCTCTGCCTTCTAGGGCTTTGTAACAATCATGCACCGTTGTCCCACCACCTAGATACTCAAGCACCGCATAGGGGAAACTGAGGCACCCACACAGTACTCAGGGAAACCTTAACTACAGTCCTAGTTCGTCACAAGTGGGTAGTGGGAGTCCGCAGTGCTGGACTGTGAGGGGGGAGGAGTGGAATGCCGCGGGTACAGACTGGAGCCAGGAGGTTGATAAGAGTGTGTTGACGGTGTCTGCGGGACGCAGGGGAAAGTGTTTTGTGACACTGGCTGCAGGGGAGGGCGGGCGCGGAGCTGCTCGGTTTGCAGAGCTGGTATCGCCTGGAGCGTGTCTGCTTGGCGCTTCATAACCGTTAAGAGCCGCTCTGTGGCTTCATTCTGATATTCTGTCAGTCCCTCTTCTCACTGTCCCAGCACTCCTTCAACTCCTGTTTCTCAGCGGCAGAGTGCATCAGAACCTCACGCAGAAAATCCTGAGCTCTTCTTGGCCACTTTCTAATTCTGCGCAGCCGTTCAGCCACCGATAACAAAGAGGGAGGCTGGGCTCCCAAGGTCATCGCTTTGAAGTTTAAACACCACATTTTACAGAAGCAGTATTGGGTGCAACACAGAGAACACTGACTCAGTGCTTTAAAACACAGCCAGTATAGCCATGAGAGTTTCCTGGAGATTTCTGAGGGACGTTTCCCTGAAGTGAGGGAGTCAATCAACAGCCTGTTCTGCTGCTCAGACTAGGCATGCGGTGGGAGACAAGCCTGCTTTCTGCAACCCTCCTTCCCCAACAACTCGCTTCAGCGATTCCCAAAATCAAATCCACTTACGAGAGTCTCTCCTGTTTGTGCTTCACCAACATCCAACAGCTGTGACTGGCTAGCCTCCTCCGGGGTAGAAAAGAGCTCCTGGCTGCATGCATCTCTGACCTCCGAGTCGTCGTCTGCCTTTGGGTGCCTCTCCACCTCCACATCCTCCTCCAAGATTTACTCTTCCTGGCTCTGTCCACTTCCAATTGGCACACGAGCCACCGAAGTATCCCACAGTGGTCTTTGCAGTGGAGGTGGGGTGGCTGCCCAGTATTGCGTCCAGATCTTTGTAGAACCGGAAGCTCTTGGGCGCAGCACTGGAGCGGCGGTTTGCCTCCCGCACCTTGTGGTAGGCGTTCGGCAGCTCATTCACTTTGACGTGTCCTGGTCATGGCCCGTTTCTATCATGTGTCACCGAGCAAACAGGAAGGGGACTTTCAAAATTCTAAAGGAATTTATGGGGTGGGGATGACGGTTGGTCACCTGAGGGCAGGACAGTAGAGTTCAAACTGATGACCAGAGAGGCCAGAACAGGCATTGTGGGACATCTCCCGGAGGCTGATTGCAGCGCTGTAATCGAGCAGGGTGTCTACACTGGCCCCGGCACAGAAAGCTCTACACCTCTCGTCAGGGTGGTTTTTCACAGTGCTACAACTGCGCAGTTTCTGAGCATGAAGTGGCTTGGCAGTGTGTACACCTCGGGAGTTACAGCGCAGAAGCTGCTTTACTGTGCAGAGACTTGCCAGTGTAGACAGGGCCTAAGATGTTTCCAGCAGTCACCCTGGGCAGGGATTCAGTGAAGAATGAAACTTGATTAACTCACTTCCCTGCCTTACATAGTATTTACATATGCCGGGAATCCTTTGTTTCCCAGTTTGATTCCCCCACCCCCATTAGTGGAAATATACTGTGATGGCATGGGGGAGTTTCCTGTTTTCCTTGTTGCCTATGGGGGGTTTTCTTGGTTTCCTAGGGGTTGCATGCAGAGGGGGTGGGACACAGTTTCCCTGGGTGTTATGGGTTTAACGAGGTGATGGGAGAGGGAGTTTGTTGTTACAGGGACTGGCGAGGGAACTGGAGACCCCAGCCATGGACGTAGACCCCGGTGACAGGTGACCTGGAAGCCATCTCAGGAGTCCGCAGCCGGTTCTGGCCTGTGGGAGAACAATAGGCTGCAAAGGGAGGAGCCCTGGGGGCCTAATCAACTGGTTCCAGCCACAGGGGGCCAGAGACAGAGAAGAGCCCCAGACAATCCTGTTTGCAGGGCTGTTTACCTGGAGAGAAGACAATGGACAGAGGCGGGGCTTGGGGCCAGTGATATCCACCGCCCAGCTGGGAATCAGGGTGGCTCTGGGCTGGAGAGAGGAAGCAGGCAGAGCCCACCTGGATACAGGAGAGAGCTGGATGTGCTGGGCTGGGGGGAGGCCAGGCCTGAGAGCCCTGAGAGTTCCTGTGTTGTGTTCAACGCTCAATCATCCCTCCTGTTTGACGCTGGCTGAGAGTCACTCTGGTCTAGAGAACAGGGTTGCATCGTCCCCTTCGGGGGTGGAGGCCCGGGGGTTCAGAGTGCGTGGACTCCCTGAGGGGGCCCAGGGTGAGAAAAAGGTGTGCTAAGGCTCAGAGAGGTGCGGCTCCAGGAGGTGGAGGGGCTGAACCCCAAAAGAGAGTGGACCCCCGAGAAGGGCTGTCTCACTGAAAGGGGCACCCCCCCACGGACCGCACGGGGCCAAGAGTGGGCACGACCTCTGAGTCCATGACATATACTACTAGTCCAGTACCAGGTGACATGATCGCATGACCCTGCAGTGTCAAAACAGCATCCCAGGAAGCTTCTCAGGAAGGTGGGAGATTAGCATCTTCAAAGTTCTCTTGTCCATCTTAAATGGTCCATTAAGGCTGATTGCCTACTGTCTGGTGGATGTTCCCCAGGTGTAAACCCTCTTGTGATTGTTACATAGTCAATATTCCTAACTCCACATACAGAATAGATACATGTATAGAAACAGGATAATCATATTCAGTAAATCATAACCTTTCCAATGACACCTCCCATGACCCATCTTGCATAGAACACATCTGTTATGCCAGATTCGTATCATAACGATATCTCTATGAAGAATATGGGGTGTAGTGTCACATCTGGATTTTCCCTTCTGTTGGTAAACCGTATGGTCATTTGCTCGACTACACTTTGGTTCATTATGCAATATGCCCAATAGACCAAATATCCAATCTCGGTCTGGTTTATTGCTAAAAGTCAGTAATAGCTACGGCTGGGTGTCTGTCACAGAGGTCATGGAAGTCACGGATTCCGTAATTTTCTGTGACCTCGAAGACTTCTGCAGTGGCTGGGGTGGATGGCTCTGGGCAGCCACTGCTGGGGCAGTCTTGGGCCACCCCCCCCTCTGCCCCCCTGCCTCCCTACCGCAGCAGTAGTTTGGGTGTGGGAGGGGGCTCAGGGATGGGCAGGGGGTTGAGGTGTGGGGCAGTGCTTACCTTGAGGTGGGCTCCACGGAAGCAGCCGGCATGTCCCTGCAGCTCCTAGGCGGAGGGACCAGGGGGCTCTGTGCGCTGCCTCTGCCTCCAGGCCCCAACCCCAGTTCCCATTGGCTGCAGTTCCCAATCAATGGGAGCTATGGAGCCGGTGCTCATGGCAGGGGCAGCGACGGAGCCCCCCTGGCCTTCCCTCCCCCTAGGAGCTGAAGGGACAGCTCTGGCCAGCCCCGCCAACCCTCCCCACCAGCACCAGCAGGGGTCCTGGACTATGTGCTGCCACCTCCCGCTCCCAGGACCTGCGACCGCCTTCCTGGGCTACACCCCCGAACCCGTGGTGCGCCCCGGGTCACCTCCCTCCAGCACCCGCAGTGCCCCCGGGCCACTCCCCAAGAGCACCCGCGGTTCCCCGGCCCAAGTTTTCATTAGGGGTATATAGTACAAGTCGTGGACAGGTCACGGACTGTCAGTTTTTGAGTACTGCCCGTGACCTGTCCATGACTTTTACTAAAAATACCTGTGACTAAAACATAGCCTTAGTAATAGCATATCACAGGAACAAAGGTTCAATACAACTCCACTTTCCGGGAACTCATCTCCTGCAGCAGTACTGAATTTGCTTTACATAGAAGGCTTGTGTCCAAAGTCACTCCCTAAAGCTGTCCTTTTCATACCCAACCTGTTTACAAGGAAAGAGGTACTGTATGCATCCTCTGAGGTTAGTCTTAACCTACCATCTTTCTACCTCGTTTTTCTGGTACCATATGGGTATCTGGGACAAACACCTGCATTTGCTCCAATCCCTCAGACAGAGACAAACACCTACAAGATCTCTATCAAGCGTTCTTAAAATTCCAATACCCACCTGCTGAAGTGAAGAAACAGATTGACAGAGCCAGAAGGGTACCCAGAAATCACCTACTACAGGACAGGCCCAACAAAGAAAGTAACAGAACGCCACTAGCCGTCACCTTCAGCCCCCAAGTAAAACCTCTCCAGTGCATCATCAAAGATCTACAACCTATCCTGAAGGACGATCCCTCACTCTCACAGATCTTTGGAGACAGGCCAGTCCTTGCTTACAGACAGCCCCCTAACCTGAAGCAAATTCTCACCAGCATCCACACAACAAAAACACTAACCCAGGAACCAAACCCTGCAAGAAATCCTGGTGCCAACTCTGTCCACATATCTATTCAAGGGACACCATTATAGGACCTAACCACATCAGCCACACCATCAGGGGCTCGTTCACCTGCATATTTACCAATTTAGGGGGGAGGGATAGCGCAGTGGTTTGAGCATTGGCCTGCGAAACCCAGGGTTGTGAGTTCAATCCTTGAGGGGGCCATTTAGGGATCTGGGGCAAAAATCTGTCAGGGGACAGTACTTGGTCCTGCTAG
This sequence comes from Chelydra serpentina, assembly GCA_037349315.1. Lineage (NCBI taxonomy): Eukaryota > Metazoa > Chordata > Testudines > Chelydridae > Chelydra > Chelydra serpentina. The sequence continues at coordinate 1,849,459 of JBAIAC010000156.1, read as the reverse complement.
TGAAGGCAGGGGACTGGACTCGATGACCTTTCATGGTCCTTCCAGTTCTATGAGCTAGGCATATCTCCATATTATGATGTATGCCATCATGTGCCACCAATGCCCCTCTGCCATGTACATTGACCAAACCAGACAGTCTCTATGCAAAAGAATAAATGGACACAAATCTGTCATCATAACAAGGAGTCATAACATTCAAAAACCAGTAGGAGAACACTTCAACCTCTCTGGCCACTCAGTAATCGACCTAAAGGTGGCAATTCTTCAACAACAAAACTTCAGAAACAGCTTCCAACGAGAAACTGTTGAACTGGAATTAATTTGCAAACTGGATACCATTAATTTAGGCTTGAATAAAGACTGGGAGTGGCTGGGTCATTACACACACTGAAATCTATTTCCCCATGTTAATTTCCCCCTACTGTTACTCACACCTTTTTGTCAACTGTTTGAAATGGGCCACCCTGATTATCACTACAAATTTTTTTTTCTCCTGCTGATAATAGCTCACCTTAATTGATTAGCCTCCTAGAGTTAGTATGGCAACCTCCACCTTTTCTTGTTCTCTGTATATATATATCCTCCTACTGTATGTTCCACTCTATGCATCTGATGAAGTGGGTTTTAGCCCACGAAAGCTTATGCCCAAATAAATGTTTTAGTCTCTAAGGTGCCACAAGTACTCCTCATTCTTTTTGCGGATTCAGACTAACATGGCTCTGAAACCAGGTACCAAGAACAAGATGCACCTCCTTGGCTTGTCCAAAAAATATTGTCTTTATCTTTGGGACACTCCAGTGAGAGTAAATTCCTGTCTGTTACTACAGTAGAACACCCATATGTGCTGAACCTGACAGTTTTCCTGGCTAATGCAAAGTGTTATGGGCTACTTAGCATAAGTGAACAAGACTATAGGAAGACACAGGCCACCATTCCAGGCCATGTAACTGCCAGAAGTGTATATATAATATAATGTTACATGCATTAAGCACATACTATCCATATTAATCTATGTAATGTGAATCATACCTATTGATCATGGGATATATTATATTAGCCCGGCATAAACTGGTGAACAATTCAGAAATAGATTTAACCCCCACCTAAACAATTCAGCTAGTCCTAATGACCCAGATCCAATGACCCCACCACTCATTACGGTGCCGATAACCCCTTCGAGAGCTGCCCAGCCTGTGTCAGCTTCGTGGCAGAGACACGTTCTGTGTGGGACTCTCATGATGAGCACAAACGTGACACATACAGCATTACGTTCTGCCAGCCTGGGAACTTACCAGTTGACATTTGAGTGCTCCCTGGTGGTAGAGAGGGGAACAGGAAGAGGAGGAGAAATACGTGTTTTAAAGATGTTATACACAGAAATAAGAATCAGAGAGAGAGAGCGAGAGAGAGAGAGAGAGATGTCTCCTGGTCCCTGTCTATGGATCAAATTTTGCTTAGTTCCCCTACTGTGATTCTGGTGAAAATCCAATGAAGTCAGTTCTTTCATTAAGAACTATTATTACTGTAGTAATATTTCAGATCCCCAGCTTTGTGCCACTACAGAAACCTGGCTCAACCAGCTACCTGGAAATTCCCCCCGTGCAATGGCTCTATGTTACAGCCCCCAGGCAGGGTGGGCATTCCCAGAGGGGAGCGGTATGGCCAATGTACTCCTACACTCTGGCTATTGCCAGCGGCTGGAATGGTCCCTTGGGGCTACGGACAGTTGAGGATGAATCGGGGAAGGCTTTGGGTTGCTCTGCTTCCAGGGACCAGACAGATCCGCAGTTATCCCCTGGGATTCAGTAGCTGTGAAAGTGGTGGAAAGCCATCTGGGACCCCTCCACGCTCTGGTCTCATAGTGAGCCCATCTCAGATGAGTCCGTCTCAGCCAGCCCCAGGAATCTGGCCCAGTAAATCTAAGGGCGTTTCAGTGAGTCTGGATGGAGTCTCAGTTGGTGCAACGTGAGCATTGGAGGGAGCAGAGGAAATTGCACGTTACACCAATGGAGCGTATGCCTAGGTGTAAATTCTAGCTCGTGAGACATACCCAGGCTTGCTCTGACCCAGCTGGCATGCCAAAAATTAAAGCGTGGCCGCGCTTGGGCAAGTAAGAGGAGAGGCTCCTGCCCCAACTGCGATCCCGTCCACGACCACAAGTACCCACGCAGGGCAGCCAGCCACCACAATGCTGACACTTCTATTTCTAGCTAGACGAGAGCTAGCGCGACCATATCTTCTTCAGCTGGAACATTCACCTTCCAGCCCCAGTGCAGACAGACCCGTGGGCCCCTCTGGACTCTCTTAGCCCCACCCGAATTCAGCCCATGGACCTTGTTCCACTCACCCAATGGATACACGTCACCTCGGGTTCCCATGGTGGCTCAGACACTATCAGGGCAGGTCGACTGCTGAGTATTCTGAGCTTTGCAGCTTCCTTATCGTGAAGAACTTAGACAGGAAGCCAAGTTGACGCATGTCCTGTTGCACCTTATCGTATTAACCCAGAGTACTGCACACAGGAAAGCACTGTCTTCTCAGCGTGCCCTGCTCTCCTTCCTTCTGCCCTACCACTTCTCCCAGCCCTAAACGCATTTACTTTGCTGAGTACCTATGGGGAAAACTGACCACAGTGTAGCCATCCCTGGCAGGTCTTTGTCCAACCTGTTCTTACAACCCCCCAATAACGGGGATTCCACAGCCTTCCTAGGTCACCTGTTCCTGTGCTGAACCATCCTTAGAATTAGTTCTCAGCAAGGGAGATTTAGGTTAGATATTAAGAAAAACTTTCTAAGACAATTCCTTCTTGTCTTACCCTTGGTGGACATGGACACCAGTTGATCACTGTACTCTTTCAGTAACAACCTTTTGCAGATTGTTACCATGTCCCTCCTCAGCCGGCTCGTCTCTGGACAATACATGCCCAATTCTTTCAACCTTTCCTCTCAGGTCGTGTTTTCTAAACCTCTGATCATTTCTGTTGCTCTCCTCTGGATTCCGTACAATTTGTCCTCATCCTTCTTGAAGCGCAGCACCCAAACCTGGACACGGTTCTCCCGCGCTGAGGAGATGAGAACAGTCACCTCCCATCTCTGACCCACTCCACTCCTGTCAATACATCCTAGAATGACATTTGCCTTTTTTCAACACCATCACACTGTAGATTCACATTCCATTTGTGGTCCACCACAAACCTCACACCCTTTTTTGCAGTGCTGCTGCCGCCCAGTGAGTCCCCATCCCTCCCCTGTGAGTAAGGACTTCTAACTAGCTTTAAACCCACCCTGTGGTAGTTTCATCTAGTCCATATTTCCTTAGCTTGAGTGGGAGAATGTCATGTGGGTGTCCACCTCTTCTTCCCATGCACTAGATTTGGTACCCAATGAAAGAAGGAAATTATGTTTGTTTGGAATGACTTGTTCTTGGCAAATCCATGTTGGTTATTACTTATAACCTATTATCCTCTAGGTTTTAATAAATTGGTTGTTTAATCAGTTGTTCCAGTATCTTTCCGGGTATTGAAGTTAGATTCTCTGGTCTACACTTCCCTAAGAGCTCCTTTTTACCGTTTTTTGAAGTTTCCCCTTGCTATGAACCTCCCCCATCCTCTATGAGTTCTGAAAGATAATTGCTAATGGTTCAGAGATTGCTTCAGCCAGTTTCTTAAACACTCTAGGGTGAATTTTATCAGGTCCTGATGAGTTGCAGACATCTAACTTATCTAAATATTCTTTATCTGTTATTTCCCTATTCTGGCCAGTGTTCCTTCCCTCTCTTTACAATTAACTGGTGTGAAATGTTTCATCACAACTAACCTTTATAATCCTGCTTTCAGTAAAACTTAAAAGGTGCCCATACTGAGTGGTCGGTTGCTAACATGATGGTCAGAGATGTCAGTGCCCTGAGGTTGTTAAGGAGTCTTGCTGTAAGTAGTTATCTCAGGTGGGGCAGCTGTAATGCCTAAGTCATTTTCTGAGAGGTAGCTCTTCTAAACAAAAAGAACCCCAGAAGAACAGATCTTCATCGAGATCACAGTGTGGCTCCTTAGGCGTGAGGTGGTGTTGTCCAAGTCTCAGCTGTGATTAAAGCTCTTGTCTGCAGCTGTCGTCTTGGAGACACAGACAGAACATCAGTCCTGTTCCAGGTGGTGCCGTAGTAACAGGGTTAACACAGGAAGAAGATGACAGAGGCGGCTAATGACTATCCAGGCTTGATGGTGTCAGAGGGCGGGACGTGGGTGGTCAGGTCTAGTGGTCAGAGCAGGACCTGGCAGCCAAGAACCGGAGCCGTGGGTCAGAGCCAGGGGACAAATGCCAGCGCCAAGGGTGAGAGCCAGGGGCAGGAGCCAGGAGTTGGAACCCAGGATCAGAATCGGGGTCGGAGCTGAAGTTGGAGATGAGGAATCGGAGCTGAGGGTCAGAACCAGATTACCTGGGGACAGGCAAGGCAGGAGCAGGGCTGGGCCAAGGCCGGAGCTATCACAGCTGTGGGGAAAAGCTTTGAGCAGCTACTGAACTACTACTCATAGAATCATAGAATCTCAGGGTTGGAAGGGACCTCAGGAGGTATCTAGTCCAACCCCCTGCTCAAAGCAGGACCAACCCCAACTAGATCATCCCAGCCAGGGCTTTGTCAAGCCTGACCTTAAAAACCTCTAAGGAAGGAGATTCCACCACCTCCCTAGGTAACCCATTCCAGTGCTTCACCACCCTACTAGTAAAAAAGTTTTTCCTAATATCCAACCTAAACCTCCCCCTCTGCAACTTGAGACCATTACTCCTTGTTCTGTCATCTTCTACCACTGAGAACAGTCTAGATCCAGCCTCTTTGGAACCCCCTTTCAGGTAGTTGAAAGCAGCTATCAAAACCCCCCTCACTCTTCTCTTCTGCGGGCTAAACAATCCCAGTTCCCTCAGCCTCTCCTCATAAGTCATGTGCTCCAGCCCCCTAATCATTTTTGTTGCCCTCCGTTGGACTCTTTCCAATTTATCCACATCCTTCTTGTAGTGTGGGGCCCAAAACTGGACACAGTACTCCAAATGAGGCCTCACCAGTGCCTAATAGAGGGGAATAATCACGTCCCTCGATCTGCTGGAAATGCCCCTACTTATACAGCCCCAAATGCCGTTAGCCTTCTTGGCAACAAGGGCACACTGTTGACTCATAGTGAGCTTTTCGGTGGGGGGGAAAGGGATAGCTCAGTGGTTTGAGCATTGGCCTGTTAAACCCAGGGTTGTGAGTTCAATCCTTGAGGGGGCCATTTAGGGATCTGGGGCAAAAATTGGGAATAGGTCCTCCTTTGAGCAAGGGGTTGAACTAGATGACCTCCTGAGGTCCCTTCCAACCCTGATATTCTATGATTTTCGTCCACCCTAGGTACTTTTCTGCAGAACCGCTGCCCAGCCATTCGGTCCCTAGTCTATAGCAGTGCATGGGATTCTTCCGTCCTAAGTGCAGGACTCTGCACTTGTCCTTGTTGAACCTCATCAGATTTCTTTTGGCCCAATCCTCTAATTTGTCTAGGTCCCTCTGTATCCTGTCCCTACCCTCCAGCATATCAACCACTCCTCCCAGTTTAGTGTCATCTGCAAACTTGCTAAGGGTGCAGTCCACACCATCCTCCAGATCGTTGATAAAGATATTGAACAAAACCGGCCCCAGCACCGACCCTTGGTGCACTCCACTTGATACCGGCTGCCAACTAGACATGGAGCCATTGATCACTACCTGTTGAGCATGACCATCCAGCCAGTTTTCTATCCACCTTACCATCCATTCATCCAGCCCATACTTCTTTAACTTGGTGGCAAGAACACTGTGGGAGACTGTATCAAAAGCTTTGCTAAAGTCAAGAAATAGCACATCCACTGCTTTCCCCTCAACCACAGAGCAAGTTATCTCTTCACTTCTGCAGACTAAATAATCCCAGTTCCTTCAGCCTCTCCTCATAAATCATGTGCTTCAGCCCCCTAATGATTTTTGTTGCCCTCCGCTGGACTCTTTCCAATTTTTCAACATCCTTATGTAGTTTGGGACCCAAAACTCGACACAGTACTCCAAATGAGGCCTCACCAATGCTGAATAGAGGGGAATGATCACGTCCCTCGATCTTTTGGCAATGCTCCTACTTATACAGCCCAAAATGCCGTTAGCCTTCTTGGTAACAAGGGCACACTGTTGACTCATACACAGCATCTCGTCCACTGTAACCCCTAGGTCCTTTTCTGCAGAACTGCTGCCTAACCGTTCAGTCCCTAGTCTGTGGCAGTGGATGGGATTCTTCTGTCCTCAGTGCAGGAGTCTGCACTTGTCCTTGTTGAACCGCATCAGATTACCTTTGGACCAATCTTCTAATTTGTTTAGGTCCCTCTGTATCCTATCCCTACCCTTCAGCATATCTACCACTCCTCGCAGTTTAGTGTCATCTGCAAAGCTGAGAGTGCAATCCACGCCATCCTCCAGATCATTAATGAAGATATTGAACAAAACCGGCCCCAGGACCGACCCTTGGGGCACTCCACTTGATACCGGCTGCCAACTAGACATGGAACCATCGATCACTACCCGTTGAGCACGATGATCAAGCCAGATTTCTAATCACCTTATAGTCCATTCATCCAGCCCATACTTCTTTAACTTGCTGGCAAGAATACCGTGGGAGACCATATCAAAAGCTTTGCTAAAGTCAAGGAATAACACGTCCACTTCTTTCCCCTTATCCGCAGAGCCAGTTATCTCATCCTAGAAGGCAATTAGGTTAGTCAGGCATGACTTGCCCTTGGTGAATCCATGCTGACTGTTCCTGATCACTTTCCTCTCCTCTAAGTGCTTCAAAATTGATACCTTGAGGACATGCTCCATGATTTTTCCAGGTACTGAGGTGAGGCTGACTGACCTGTAGTTCCCCAGATCCTCCTTCTTCCCTTTTTAAAAGATGGGCACTACATTAGCTTTTTTCCAGTCTTCCAGGACTCCCCCGATTGCCATGAGTTTTCGAAGATAATGGCCAATGGCTCTGCAATCACATCCGCCAACTCCTTTAGCACCCTCAGATGCAGTGCATCGGGCCCCATGGACTTGTGCTCATCCAGCTTTTATAAATAGTCCCGAACTACTTCTTTCTCCACAGAGGGTTGGTCACCTCCTACCCATAGTGTGCTGCCCAGTGCAGTAGTCTGGGAGCTGACCTTGTCTGTGAAGATAGAAGCGAAAAAAGCATTGAGTACATTAGCTTTTTACACATCCTCTGTCGCTAGGTTGCTTCCTTCATTCAGTAAGGGGCCCACACTTTCCTTGACCTTCTTCTTGTGGAAACCCTTCTTGTTACGCTTAACATCCCTTGCTAGCTGCAACTCCAAGTGTGATTTCGCCTTCCTGATTTCACTCCTGCATGCCTGAGCAATATTTTTATACTCCTCCCTGGTCATTTGTCCAATCTTCCATTTCTTGTAAGCTTCTTTTTTGTGTTTAAGATCACCAAGGATTTGACTGTTTAGCCAACCTGATCGCCTGCCATATTTACTATTCTTTCTACGCATCAGGGTGGTTTGTTTCTGCAACCTCAATAAGGATTCTTTTAAATACAGCCAGCTCTCCTGGACTCCTTTACCCCTCATGTTATTCTCCCAGGGGATCCTGCCCATCAGTTCCCTGAGGGTGTCAAAGTCTGCTTTTCCGAAGTCCAGAGTCCGTATTCTGCTGCTCTCCTTTCTTCCTTGTGTCAGGATCCTGAACTCAACCATCTCCTGGTCACTGCCTCCCAGGTTCCCATCCACTTTTGCGTCCCCTACTATTTCTTCCCTGTTTGTGAGCAGCAGGTCAAGAAGATCTCTGCCCCTAGTTGATTCTTCCAACACTTGTATCAGGAAATTGTCCCCTACACTTTCCAAAAACTTCCTGGATTGTCTGTGCACCGCTGTATTGGTCTCCCAGCAGATATCGGGGTGATTGAAGTCCCCCATGAGAACCAGGGCCTGTGATCTAGTAACTTCCGTTAGTTGCCTGAAGAAAGCCTCGTCCACCTCATCCCCTTGGTATGCTGGTCTGTAGCAGACTCCGTCCATGACATCACCCTTGTTGCTCACACTTCTAAACTTAGTCCAGAGACTCTCAGGTTTTTCTGCAGTTTCATACTGGAGCTCTGAGCAGTCATACTGCTCTCTTACATACAACGCAACTCCCCCACCTTTTCTGCCCTCTCTGTCCTTCCTGAACAGTTTGTATCCATCCATGACAGGACTCCAGTCATGTGAGTTATCCCACCAAGTCTCTGTTATTTCAATCACATCATAATTCCTTGACTGTGCCAGGACATCCAGTTCTCCCTGCTTGATTCCTAGGCTTCTTGTATTTGTGTATAGGCACTTAAGATAATTCACTGATCATCCTGCTTTATCAGTATGAGGCAGGAGTCCCCCACTCTTGAGCTTGCCTGCTCGTGCTTCCTCCTGGTATCCCACTTCCCCACTTACCTCAGGGCTTTGGTCTCCTTCCCCCGGTGAACCTATTTTAAATCCCTCCTCACTAGGTTAGCCAGCCTGCTTGTGAAGATGCTCTTCCCTCTGTGCGTTAGGTGGAGCCCGTCTCTGCCTAGCACTCCTTCTTCTTGGAACACCATCCCATGGTCAAAGAATCCAAACCCTTCTCTCCCTCGAGTGCCTTCCTGAAGACAAGTGTAAACTCAGCTGTCCCTGCCTGAATGAGCGTCGGCAAAGCTGTTCTGAGCAGGTGCCCTTAAGGGTTCGATTCACAAACAGAAGTTACAGGTGTAGAACTACAGATATGCCCCGATACCCAACTGGTGTAAATTGGTGTAAATTGGCATCAGTCCAAAGGAGTCCACACACCCATTTACACCTACTGAGGATCTGGCCCTATATTATGAACAGCCACCTACTAGGGGTGGAGTCATGCCCAAAACTAGCCCAGGGATTAGAAATGGGGAGTTTATCGAGAATGAGGAAGTTCATCAGAAACGACCCTACATCTACACTGAGGAAACTGAGCTCAGACTCAGTGCGAAGGCCGCTGGAGCCAGACTAACAAGCCAAGCGGGAGGCAAAGCCCAGACACCAAGAGCTAGCGAGGCTCCCTGCTTACCCCTGGCTGAGTTACACATCCCCATACACCACAGACCTGAACTCTGCTCCCCTCCCCAGCGCCGTTCTTCCCCAGCGCTAGTGGCTGTGTCTGTTTGGTGCCGTAGCTGGTTCTGTTGGCAGAGTCACTTGTCGAAGGGCCGAGCGCCCATGGCTGATGAAAGGCTGGTGTTCCTGGCGGGGGCAGAGCTAAGCTTGCAGTGTGGGGCGCAGTAGCGAGGGTAACGGTGCAGCCTGCCTGGCGTGGAGACGTTGAGGGCATGTGCTGGGAACTGGGTGGACTTTTTATTTCCTTTCTTTGGTGCGTTTCATTTCCTACGTGTTTTTCATGTTTCACTGGAGGTTGCAGTGGGGGAGGGGGAGAAGAACCGCTGTTGGTGGAGAATGCTTTATCCAGCAGCTGCACGAACTCTGCTCTGCGGGAGGAGACACTGGAGAAAAGCAGCCCCGAACAGATTTTACATGCCCCCCCAATCCCCACAGTGAGGCTTGGGTGAACCCGCTTCCCCCATCAATCAGGTTTTGAGCACCCAGCCTCCAATCACCCAGTGACGTTTGTGCACACCTGGCCTCCAGCCATACAGTTTCCTTGCACAGTTCCTGTTACAGCCTGTGAGAGTGAACAGGGAATAGCAACCGGCCCTGTCAGTCTGAACCTCTGACCCACTCAGCTCCCTTTGTACGGATACTGACTGCATGTCCCCAGGGATGGGAGGCCCCAGCAGGGTGGGCCGAGCATAGCTCACCCCTGAGCCAGCCTCCCCTCCAGCTCCAGCATAGGAGGCAGGGCAGGGACAGACTGTAGGGACCATTACCAGCTGCTGAGGTTTAAATCAGCCTCCCCCCCCCCACCGCCCGCAGGCTGCTCCAGCCCCAACAAAACTGGTGTAGTACCTCCCAATGAGGTTCCCTGAGGGCCCCATTCCCAGACGGGGCACAGCAGAGAGTGGGGGCCTAAGATGGTTAATTACATTTCAGCCTGAAATTTCCCAAGAGTTTCAAACCTGGATAGATATAGTCGACTCCAGAGCAACTGGGGGATGGAAACAAAGCAACGGGATGAGACGTATACATTGGTCATGGGAAAATACTCACTCGGGTCTAACAACAATCTAAGCAGTTTGTACGGAGCCGCCCATTTAGTGGGGTCCTTAGGCTGCGGGAGGATTCCAGGGACACGGTAGAATGGCCCCACCCCCGGTCCAACAGCCTCTGTGCTATTGAGGAGGAGGAAAGTCTCAGGGAAGGAAAAGATCAAACTGGGACAGAGGGAAACGATCCCATAGCTGGGACCCTCCTTCCAAAGGATGCCATGGTATCCTCTCACACTGAGGATTCCTCTCCCGGGGAGGGAACTCCAGGTGTTGATAAGAGACAGCCAATAGGAAGGGGGATTCAATCATTAGAAACATAGATAGCTGGTTTGCGATGACCAGGAGAACCGCACGGTGGCTTGCCTGTCTGGTGCGAAGGTTGCGGCTCTCTCGGGATATCTAGCTCATGGGTTCTCAAACTGGAGGTCAGGACCTCTCAGGGGGTCACGAGATTATTACATGGGGGGGTTGTGAGCTGTCACGCTCCACCCCAAACCCCACTTTGCCTCCAGTAAAGGGTGTTTTTAATTTATAAGGGGCTCGCACTCAGAGGCTTGCTATGTGAAAGGGGTCACCAGTCAAAAGTTTGAGAACCACTGATCTAGATAGACTTATGTGTAATGATGGAGAGGAACCAGTGGTTGTGATACATGTAGGCACCAATGACAGAGGAAAGGATAGGAGAGAGGTCCTGGAGGCCAAATTTAGGCTGCTAGGTAAGAGATTGAGGACTAGGACCTCTATGTTAGCGTTCTCTGAAATGCTTCCAGTTCTATACGCAGGGCCAGTTTCAGGCAGAACTGCAGGATCTCAATGCGTGGATGAGATGATTCATAGATTCTAGATTCTAGGGCTGAAAGGGACCTCGAGAGGTCATCGAGTCCAGCCCCCTGCCCTCATGGCAGGACCAAATACTGTCTAGACCATCCCTGATAGACATTTATCTAACCTACTCTTAAATATCTCCAGAGATGGAGATTCCACAACCTCCCTGGGCCGTTTATTCCAGTGTTTAACCACCCTGACAGTTAGGAACTTTTCCATGTGTATTATCCCACCAAGTTTCGGTGATGCCAACAATGTCATAGTTGAATTTATTTATTAGCACTTCCAGTTCTTCCAGTTCTTCCTGCTTATTACCCATACTTCTCGCATATTCTTGCATATTCCTGCTTATTACCCATACTTCTTGCATTTGTATACAGGCATCTAAGATACTGATTTGATCTTGCCTCCCAGTTTTGCCCTGACCCTCCTATCTTTTTGCCATTGGAGCCCACGCTCCCTCCTATTTCTGACCCATCTCCCAGGCCCCCCTAGAGAGGAGGGGTTTCGATTTATTCAGAACTGGGGAACCTTTTGGGAAAGGGGGAGTCTATACAGGAAGGATGGGCTCCACCTAGAGCAAAATGGAACCAGATTGCTGGCACTTACAATTAAAGAGGTCATAGAGCAGTTTTTAAACTAAGGGCTGAGGGAAAGCCGACAAGTGCAGAGGAGCACATGGTTCAGACAGAGACATCCCTTCAGGGAGGATCTATTAATTGAGATTCTCTATGTCTTAGAAAGGAGGTGGCTAAGGAGAGGATGGAAGGTGATAAGAAGGTAGGATCTGATGAGAAAAAGCCAAATGAAAAAGAGTCCCAGTCAATTACATCATGTAATGGCAGACAGCTAAAAAGTGACAAGTTTTTAAAGCGCCTATATACAAATGAGAGAAGTCTACATAATAAAATAGGTGAACTAGAGTGTGTCGTATTGAATGAGAATATGGATATAACAGGCATCACAGAAACTTGGAGGACTGAGGATAATCAATGGGACACAGTAATACCAGGGTACAAAATATATCGGAAGCACAGAACTCGTCGTGCTGGTGGGGGAGACGCATTAGAAAGTATTGAGTCAAATGAAGTGAAAATCTTAAGTGAACCAAACTGTATGATGGAATCTCTATGGACAGTAATTCCATGCTTGAATAATAATATAGCAGTAGGGGTAATCTACCGACTCCCTGCCCAGGATAGTGATAGTGACTGAAATGCTCAGGGAGATTAGAGAGGCTATAACAATAAAGAATTCAATAATAATGGGGGATTTCAACTGGCCCCATATTGACTGGGTACATGTCACCTCAGGACAGGATGCTGAGATAAAGTTTCTTGACACCTTAAATGACTTTTTCTTGGAGCAGCTAATCCTGGAACCCACAAGAGGAGAGGCAATTCTTCATTTAGTTCTAAGTGGAGCACAGGATCTGGGCCAAGAGGTGAATGTAGCTGAACCACCGGTAATAGTGACCATGATATAATTCAATTTAAAAACCCTGGGTGGGGGGAACGCCACAGCAGCCCACCACAGGAGCATTTAATTTCAGAAAGGGGAACTACACAAAAATGAGGAAGTTAGTTAAAGAGAACGGTAGAGTGCTGAAAGTGAAATCTCTACAAGCTGCATGGAAACTTTTAAAAGGCACTTTAATAAAGGCTCAATTTAAATGCAAACCCCAAATTAAACAACATACTAAGAGAACCAAAGAAGTGCCACCATGGCTAAAGAACAAAGTAAAAGAAGCAGTGAGAGGCAAAAAGGCATCCTTTAAAAAGTGACGTTTTGGTGAGTGGGGTGCAGGGGAGGGGAAGGGCAAAGGCAGGTTAAAGGAGAATTTGTTGGACTTTCAGACCGCAAGTAGAGAAACTGAGACAAAGGATACTGCCCAATATATTCTGCGGTAGGAGTTTTCTCATGGCTAAGGCTACAATTATGTCACAGAGGTCACGGACATGTGGCCTTTCCCCTCCAATTAGCTCTGTCCCCCAATAATCCCCACCCCAGAACTGACCAGGGGGCAGGGAGCTCCCTAGCTTGATGGGGGAGGAAGACCACAGGGCACCGCCCCCGATGCCTGCGCTGGGTCCTATCTAGTGAGGCTCCGCTGCCTGGGCCCATATCCTCCCCACGGGGCTGAGCCGTGATGCTGATCTTCTTGATGCTGTGGAAGGAGGCGGCGTCAGGCATGGCGGTGTGGATGGGGAAGGCCGTCTCCACCACCAAGAGTCCCTGGCTCCCCTCAGCATCAGAGCCCAGAGGCTGGTGTAGGGCTCCTTGGGCTCCAGCCTCTGCGGTAGATCAGAGATGGGAGGTGACTGTTCTCCTCTGCTCAGCACGGGAGAACCGTGTCCAGCTTTGGGTGCTGCGCTTCAGGAAGGATGAGGACAAATTGCACGGAGTCCAGAGGAGAGCAACAGAAACAATCAGAGATTTAGAAAACACGACCTGTGAGGAAATGTTGAAAGAATTGGACATGTTTTGTCCAGAGACGAGACAGCTGAGGGGGAACATGATAATAATCTGCAAATATAGAAAAGGTTGTTATAAAGGGGACCGTGATCAATTGGTGCCCATGTCCACCAAGGGTAGGACAAGAAGGAATTGTCTTAGTTTTCAGCAAGGGAGATTTAGGTTAGATATTAGGAAAAGCTTTCTAACTCTAAGAATGGTTCAGCACAGGAATAGGTGACCTAGGGAGGTTGTGGAATCCCTGTTAATGGGAGGTTTTAAGAATAGGTTGGACAAACACTTGCTGGGGATGGTCTAGGTGCACTTGGTCCTGCCTCAGCTCATGGGGATGGATTGTTTGACTTCCTGAGGTCCCTTGTAACTCCACATTTCTGTGATTGTGTGAAATTGTGCTAGACCCTCTGCACCGTGGTCAGTTTCCCCTATAGGGTATCAGGTACTCAGCAAAGTAAATGATTATGGGGGTGGGAGAAGAGGTAGGGCAGAAGGAAGGAGAGCAGGGCCTGCTGAGAAGACAGTGGTTTCCTGTGTGCAGGACTATTGGGTGATACGATATAATGCAACAGGACATGAGTTGACTTGGTTTCCTGTCCAATTTCTCCAAGATAAGGAGGCTGCAGAGCTCAGAATCCTCAGAACTCGACCTGCCCTGAAAGCGTCTGAGTCACCATGGGAACCCGAGGTGACGTGTATCCATTGGGTGAGTGGAACAAAGTCCATGGGCTGAACTGGGGTGGGGCTAGGAGAGTCCAGAGGGGCTCACGGGTCTGTCTGCGCTGGGGCTGGAAGGTGAATGTTCCAGCTGAAGAAGACATAGTCGCGCTAGCTCTCATCTAGCTGGAAATAGAAGTGTCGGAATGGTGGTGGGAGGGGCTGGCTGCCCTGAGTGCGTACCTGTGGTCGTGGACGGGATTGTAGTTTGGGCTGGGAGCTTCTCCTGTTACTTGCCCAAGCAAGTATGCCAGGTGGGTCAGGGGAAGTCTGGGGAGATCTCCTTGAACTAGAATTTACACCTAGGCATACCCTACATTGGTGTAACGTGCAATTTCCTCTGCTCCCTCCAGTGCTCACATTGCACCAACTGAGACTAAATCCAGACTCACTGAAACGCCTTTAGATTTACTGGGCCAGATTCCTGGCACTGGCTGAGATGGGCTCATTGAGATGGGCTCACTATGAGACCAGAGCGTGGAGGGGTCCCAGATGGCTTTCCACTCCTTTTACAGCTACTGAATCCCAGGGGATAACTGCGGATCTGTCTGGTTAAATCTATATCTGAAGCGTTCACCCATATATGCCAGGCTAATATATGACATGATCAATAGGTATGATTCAAATTACATATATTAATATGTTTCAGTGTAGTAGCCGTGTTAGTCTGTGTCAGCAAAACAAAAATAAGAAAGAAAACCTTTTAGCACCTTAGAGACTAACAAATGTATTTCAGCATAAGCTTTCGTGGGTTAGTACCCACTTCATCGGATGCATGGAATGAAACATACAGTAGACAGATATTTATACAGTCAGAGAAACGTGATAAGGTGGAGGTGCATAGACCAACCTTAAGAGGCTAATTAATTGAGAGGAACCATAACAGCAGGGGAAGAAAAACCTTTGAAGTGATAAACAAGATGGTCACACAGGTGTGAATGAGGATCGTTAACTTAAGGGAAATAGATTCAATTAACTTAATGGCCAAGCCATTCCAAGCCCTTATTTAATCCTGAGGTAATGCAATCTAGTTTGCATATCAATTTGAGTTCAACAATTTCTCTTTGAAGTCTGTTTTTGGAGTTAATCTGTCGCAACACTGCTACCCTCAAGTCTGTCACTGAGTGATTAGGGAGGTTGAAGTGTTCACCTACTGGTTTTTGAATGTTATGATTCCTGATGTCAGATTTATGTCCATTTATTCTTTTGCGTAGAGACTGTCCGGTTTGGCCAATGTACATGGCAGAGGGGCATTGCTGGCACATGATGGCATATATCACATTGGTAGATGTGCAGGTGAATGAGCCCCTGATGGCGTGGCGGATGTGATTAGGCCCTGTGATGGTATCACTTGAATCGATATGTGGACAGAGTTGGCATCGGGCTTTGTTGCAAGGATAGGTTCCTGGGTTAGTGTTTTTGTTGTATGGTGTGTGGTTGCTTGTGAGTATTTGCTTCAGGTTGGGGGGCTGTCTGTAAGCAAGGATTGGTCTGTCCTCCAAGATCTGTGAGAGTGAGGGATCATCTTTTAGGATAGGTTGTAGATCTTTGATGATGCGCTGGGGAGGTTTTAGTTGGGGGCTAAAGGTGACGGCTAGTGGTGTTCTGTTATTTTCTTTTTTGGGCCTGTCTTGTAGTAGGTGACTCCTGGGTACTCTTTTGGCCCTGTCAATCTGTTTTTTCACTTCAGCAGGTGGGTATTGTAGTTGTAAGAATGCTTGATAGAGATCTTGTAGGTGTTTGTCTCTGTCTGAGGGATTGGAGCAAATGCGGTTGTATCTTAGAGCTTGGCCGTAGACAATGGATCGTGTGGTGTGTCCAGGATGGAAGCTGGAAGCATGTAGGTAAGTATAGCGGTCAGTAGGTTTCCGGTATAGGGTGGTGTTTATGTGACCATCACTTATTAGCACAGTGGTGTCTAGGAAATGGACCGCTTGTGTGGACTGGTCTAGGCTGAGGTTGATGGTGGGATGGAAATTGTTGAAATCATGGTGGAATTCCTCAAGGGCTTCTTTTCCATGGGTCCAAATGATGAAGATATCATCAATGTAGCGCAAGTAGAGTAGGGTGTTAGGTGACGAGAGCTGAGGAAGCGTTGTTCTAAGTCAGCCATAAAAATGTTGGCATACTGTGGGGCCATACGGGTACCCATAGCAGTGCCACTGACTTGAAGGTATATATTGTCCCCAAATGTGAAATAGTTGTGGGTGAGGACAAAATCACAAAGTTCGGCCATGGTAGTATCGGGGATACTGTTCCTGACAGCTTGTAGTCCATCGTTGTGTGGAATGTTAGTGTAGAGGGCTTCTACATCCATAGTGGCCAGGATGGTGTTGTCTGGAAGATCACCGATGGATTGTAGTTTCCTCAGGAAGTCAGTGGTGTCGCGAAGATAGCTGGGAGTGCTGGAATCATAGGGCCTGAGGAGAGAGTCTACATAGCCAGACAATCCTGCTGTTAGGGTGCCAATGCCTGAGATGATGGGGCGTCCAGGATTTCCAGGTTTATGGATCTTGGGTAGCAAATAGAATACCCCTGGTCGGGGTTCTAGGCACGTCTCTGTACAAATTTGTTCTTGTGCTTTTCCAGGGAGTTTCTGGAGCAGATGGTGCAGTTTCTTTTGGTACTCTTCAGTGGGGTCAGAGGATAAAGGCCTGTGGAGTTACAGAGCTGCCTGACAGCTTCTTGTTCATATTCCAACTTATTCATGATGACGACAGCTCCTCCTTTGTCAGCCTTTTTGATTATGATGTTAGAGTTGTTCCTGAGGCTGTTGATGGCATTGTGTTCTGCACGGCTGAGGTGTTCTGCACATCCCTGGAAAGTGGACGGGCCATGCGCACCGTGTGTTATCCCTGAGGGCACCGGCAGAGGCAAGGAATCCGGCTGAAAAGCTCCATTTGGCATTCCCACAACAAGCACCCTGTGATGACAAATGTTGCCGGATACCATAGGCACCGACTCCGTGGGTGCTCCGGGGCTGGAGCACCCACAGAAAAATGCAGCGGGTGCTCAGCACCCAGCCACAGCTGATCGGTGGTGGTACCAATCAGCTGTTCAGCAGAGCCACCGAAGGCAGCACAGATCAGCTGTTTGGAGGGGCCACCCATCAGCTGTTCAGCGGTGGGGGGAAGCACTTGGGGGAGGGTGGAGAGCAGCGAGCAGTGGGGGCATTAGGGGGTTGTTGGAGCGGAGGCAGGAAGAGGTGGTGCAGCTCTGTGGGGGCATCAGGAAAGGGGAAGCGTGGGGATGGAGCACCCCTGGGGAAAAATAAAAGTCAGCCCCTGTGCTGGATACTTCGGGACAATTCATAGTGACACAGGGTAGGTCATCCAATCAGGCAATAGGAATGACATGGTTTGACTAAGTGACGAATTGCCTGAACATAAGGACATAAGAATGGCCATACTGGGTCAGACCAATGGTCCATGTAGCCCAGCGTCCTGTCTTCCAACAGTGGCCAATGCCAAGCTTCTGGCAAACAGAGGCTAGGGACTCTTCAGAGCATGGTTTTGCATCCCTACGGTTAATAGCCATTGATGGACTTATCCTCCATGAACTTATCTAGTTATCTTTTGAACCCTGCTATAGTCTCATAGTGTTATAGCCTGGTGTTACTGGTTTGAGAACAACCTACCAGCTAAAATTTCTTCACAGGAACCATGTGGCGAGTAATTGTAAATAATAACCAAATTGTAACTATCTCACACCAGTCAGGGATAATTAGCGACCCAAGAAGGTGTGACGTTATTAATATGAATGTGACCGTATAGATCATTACTGCAGCCAAGGTCCTATAGTGGCACCAAAACTTGTACAAAGGAGGTCACGTAAGGTATCCATGGAAAGGTTATGGTTTGCTGGTTATGATTATGCTATCCGTATGCATGTATCATTTTTTATTTAAAGCTATAAGTATTGGCTCTGTACTGTCTGTATTTCAAACTTGGCCTATGCTTCTGGGTGACACCCCAGGCAGTTTGGCATTAGCACTGCCTAGCCTGCTTGATGGCCCATTAAGGACTATCAGCTATACAACTGACCCATTGAGAGAAGGCAGATACACCTTGTGACTCAGCTACCCATAGGAGCTGCCGAGCCTGCCCCTCGCCCGTTACCCAGAGGAGGAACCCATGGTGCTGGAACCCTCCGAAGACACCACCCTGACCCAGGTACCCTACGAGGGGGAGTCCGGAAGTAGCCCGGGGGCAGTCGACCCTAGTCTGGCTGCTGCACTGCCAGAGTCAATGTGGACGTCTCCCCATCTCCCTGGTCTCTCAGGGCCAGGAGCCTGGTGTTTCCTATTGGGCCTTCCTCAGTCCCTGTCTGAGGGCCTGAGCCACTGACTGGTTGTTTGCTGTCCCGCCCTGACCCAGGGCCTGGGCGTATCTTGTACCGCTTGCAGGGCCCTACCTGAAGTTTGGGGCCATAGACTGAGGGTACCCCAACCCAGTCGCGCATGTGTAGTGAGGCGGGGTGGTGCCCCACCACCCCACAGAGGGCCTAGACCCCCCTACAAGCACCCACGGGAAAAAAATAGTGGGTGCTCAGCACCCACCAACAGCCCCGCCAATCAGTTCCTCCCTCTCCCTCCCATCACCTCCTGCCTGCCACAATCAGCTGTTCAACGGCCTGCAGGAGGCACTGGGGGAGAGGGGGAGGATTGGGGGCGGGAAGAGGCAGGGGAGGGGTAGGGTGGGACGAGGTGGGGCGGGGCCTTGGTGAAAGGGGTGGAGTGAGGGCAGGGCCTGGGTCAGAGAAGCGGTCCAGTAGCCCCAGAGAAATCACATTGTCTGCACCTCTGGTGGGGCCCTTTCCCAGGGCCCGCACTCTGAGCAGGGACACACTGGGGTGTGATGCTTTAATGTATCCCCGTGTGCGACAAGCTGGGACAGTGTGTTGGGACCCCCTCTGGCAGCTGTTCCACATTGGATGACAGCCCAACTACTGCTGCCGGCTAACAGAGTTACTCCTTTAGCTCAAGTGGTTAGAGGCCTTTGCTGCAGGGGTCAGATATTCAAACCCTGCTGATGACACCTGGTGGGAGATTACACACAGCTGCAGCATTGCCAACTCTAGGTGGTTGAATTAAAGCCCCAGCTCCTGGAGTCATGTGATTAGGTGAGACTCTCAGCTTTCATTTAAAAAATCGAGACAGTTTCTAGTTGCAGAAAAAAGCCTGAGAAAGTGACGTGACAACTCGGGAACCAGAAGGCAAAGAAAAGGGATCCAAAATGTATTATTTTGTACAAAGCTCATGATCTTTAAGTCAATCTCCTGTTTTTTTTTAACATTTGGGGTTGGCCAGACTGCGCCAGGGCAGGGGTGGCTCAGAGAGGACTGAGAGATTGTCTCCCCCAGACACAAGTGAGCACTGGGAAACTGGGAAATAGAAATGCAGCATTCCTCCCTGGGCCGTGACTCCAAACTGAAAACCCATCCCTACTCTGAGCCCCCAAAACCATATAAACAACAGCTGACGTCTGTCCCTCTTTCTAGACGCAGAGATGTCCAAGGAGCTGGAGCAGATGCGGACTGATCAATCCGTGCTCAGAACCAATGGTAACAATTCAGCTTACTCCCAGGCGTCTGTTTGTTGGTATTACTGTTGTTACCCTTTTGGCCCAAGGCAAAATCTGAGGCTTGGCTGGGTTTGTTCCCCTTCGGAGTAGCAAACGCTGCTCCCAGACAGGTCTGTTCTCGCTGTGATCTTGTTTAGTTACCTGGGGTCGTGTTTCACTGAGCAGGGCAGGAACTAAGAGCAGCATCCAGGTTCCTTGCTCAGAAATCCCCACAGCTGCCCCTCCAGAGAGCTCTGTGCCTGGGGAGCTCTGTCTCCGCTTCCCCCCAGGGTCCCACTCACAGCTCCTTCGGAAGGTGAGGGCAGGCAGGGGTGTGGAGCAGGGCTCAGGCAGAGGAAGGCTGGGCGGGGGGCGGGCAGGGTGGACAGCAGCAGGAAGCTGAGATGGGGTTGGAGAATCCCAGCCCTGGGTGGCCATGGCAATCTGGGATCCCCCCACACTGGATCCAGCCTGAGCGAGCGGCATTTGTGATTTGTTCCCTGAGATGGAGGCACCGAGGCAGGAAACCTAGGGCCAAGCCCCACCCTTGCGGACCCCAGCGGGGACGCAGCCAAGACCCCCAGAGCCTGTGCTCAGGGCTCAGTGTGGACCAGGGGCCCCATTCCGAATGATGGGGAAGCCAATTAACCCTTTAGTGCCGGGGATTCTCACCCTAGTGTGTTCCCTTCAGGAAACAGTCTGGGCTGGATTGCTACAGAGAGGCTGTTTCTTGCGCCCCAGAATCATTTGGGGGGAAAAGCTGGGAGGAGATGGGGGGATGGGGGCTGTTAAGGCTGAATCCCCACTCTGGCATTTCGAGTGCAGAAGGTGGGGGCCCGCAAGGATTCTAAAAATTAATACTGGCCACTCCAGTTTTGTATTAAACTCCCGAGGTTACAGCTTTTCTCTGACCTTGGCTTGGTAAAAGCTGCTACCACCCAAATGCAAAAAATCCCCTTTGAACCCAGGAAGGAGCACTTGGGAATTCCTCCTCGGGTGTGGAGAGTCTGCCAACACTATCTAACAATCCCCAGGGACTGCGCTTCCCAGCCCTTCAATTCCAAAACTTGACACTTGTTTCCCAGGAACCTTATGTGACATGGGGATACTGAGAATGGCCTCATTTGTAAAGGACATTGAGACCTTCTGAGGAAATGAGCTACAGAAGAGGTAGGTAGTCTAAGGCTAGGTCTACACTAACCCCCCCGTCGAACTAAGATACGCAACTTCAGCTACGTTAATAACGTAGCTGAAGTCGAAGTCTCTTAGTTCGAACTTACCTGTGGTCCACACGCGGCGCGCAGGCTCCCCCGTCGACTCCGCCTGCTCCGTTCGCAGAGCAGGATTACCGGCGTCGACGGGGGAGCACTTCCTGGTTCGATTTATCGCGTCTAGACAAGACGCGATAAATCGAACCCAGAACATCGATCCCGCGCCTCCGACGCGACGGGTAAGTATAGACCTACCCTTAGGGTGCAGGTCCAACACAGGCTGGTCTGGCCCCTCTCCTCAGCAAGGGGTCAGCTGCTGCTCTGGAGGTGAAAGGCTCTTGGTATCTCCTCAACCACCAGGCCTTGTAATGTCCTAGGGACGATCCCCCTCTGGGTTTCTGACCAGGACGTCGGTTATTCTTTCCCTGAGGATCCACCCTTAAGATTAGAGACTGGCCCATTTCCCAGGGCTTTGGGAGATGAGTCAGAGCTGCGGGACACCAGTGTGGTGCTGAGGTGGCCAGCTACTGCTCTCATTTACAGGTCAGGGCAGGAGTAACTCCACTGAAGTCAATGGGGTTACGCTTGATTTTTCTGTGGAATATTCCAGCTCTTAGGGGTGGTTCTAACAGGGCTTCCCACGCCCAGGAAAGACAGAGCCTGCTCCCTTCCCCCACCTCGAGGAGCAGCAATCAGCTGTTTGTAATGAACCAGCAGCTTCCCCTCCCATGCGAAGGCTGCAGTGTCTGGAGCTGGGCGGGAGCAGGGAGGTGTTTCAGACATGCCTGGCTCCCCTTTTCCTCCACATTCTTCATTGCTGTGTAAGTGCGGTTGGACTGAGCTCCCCTCTGAGGTGGAGAGATGAGCTGGGGGAACAGACTCCAGGAACAGACTGTGTTTGTCTAAGCTCCCTCCTCTGCCTAGGAACTCAGCAGAGGGAACTGCTCTGCCAAAGTGATCCCTTTTGGCTGGGGTTGGGTTACAAATCACTTTAGTGCGGAGTGCAGGGGAATGGCATGCTGTCACCCTGGTTGTATGAGGAAAGGGCAGCAGAACTGTGCTTAGCCTGCCCTGATTGACGCTCACTCGCTCAGCCGGGGGGTAGGGAGGCCAAATCCCCGCGAGAGTGAGAGAGAAAGAGGGCGGGGACAGGTGATTGAAGGCAGAGCTGATTAGACGCACTGGAGAGTGGCTCAGTTAAGTGATCGCTAGAGCTGAAATCGCTGATAACCAGGTCTAGCCGCGGAGCCTTCGGGCACGTCAACGCTTAACACGCTGCATCGGCACAGCTACATGGAGGCAACTGTGGCGCTTTAATGGAGACGCTCCAGGCTGAGGGGAGAGAGCTTCTCCCCTCGGTGCAGTTAATCCACCTCCCCGAGAGGGGGCAGCTGTGTCGAGGGGAGAAGCTCTCCTGCCAGCACAGCAGTGTCTACACGGGGTCAGGTTGGTATAACTACGTCGAACAGGGGGCGGGGGGTGTGTGTGTGGATTTCCGCCCCCCCCGAGATACGTTGTTATACCGATATCGGGCTGTAGCTCAGACCAGGACTCAGTTGGATACGTGGTGGTGGCAGCAGCAGCTGAGGAATTTCTTGACGCCATCTCCCCACCTCCCACCCCTCCAGCGGGAGTTGAACTCACATGAACGCTCTGAACTCTGGGTCTTTGCAGACCAAGGACAGCAGCTGTGAGTGGGGTGCGGGGGAGGGGAAGAGCAAAGGCAGGTTAAGGAGAATTTGTTGGACTTTCACACTATAAGGGGGAGAAACTGAGGCAAAGGACACTGCCCAATATATTCTGGGGTAGGAGTTTGCTCATGGCTAAGGCTACGATTACATCATGGAGGTCAGGGACACGAGGCCTTTCCCCTCCAATTAGCTCTGCCCCCCAATAATCCCCACCCCTGAACTGAGCAGGGGGCAGGAGCTCCGTGGCCTTTTGGGGGAGGAAGGCCATGGGGCACCCCCACCCCAGACGCCTGCGCTGGGCCCTACCTGGAGAGGACCTGCTGCCCGGGCCCGTCTCCTCCCCGCGGGGCTCGGTCACGATGCTGATCTTGACGCTGTGGAACGGAGCGGCTTGGGGCGTGGGAGGATGGATGGGGAAGGCCGTCTCTACCACCAAGCGTCCCCGGCTCCCCTGTGGTGGGTGGTGGGGAACCGTCTGCAATTGCTCAGCCACAGTGGGAAGAGGGGGACCCCCCCCGGAGCTCTCAGCTGCTTCTAGGGGATGAGGGGACGCTGCAGCAGCCTAGCTCCCTGTGCACAGTGGGGGACCCTAGACCTCCGACTTGCCGCAGGTGGCGGGGAACAGAAGCTCCCTGCTGTCGCAGGTGATGGGAGCCCCCACAACTGCTCAGCTGCCATGGGGAGAGGGGGACTTCGAATCTCCCACTCATCGCAATGGCGGAGGGGGACCCCAGAGCTCCAGCAGCAGTGAGCGCTGAGCTGAACCCACCTCCCCGTTGTGTCAGGATATTTTTAGTGAAAGTCAGGACAGGTCACAGGCTTCCGTGAATTGTTGTTTATTGCCCGCGACCTGTCCATGATTTTTACTAAAAATATATTTGCCTTCCTCATGGTCACAAGCTTTCGAATGGTGGTTGTGGGATTTCCCAGATTACTGCCAGGTTCATTTCCCCTTTTTATTAAAAGTTCTCTTTGTTATACACAGACTCAGTGCTTGTGAGAGGGGATGTATTGCCTCTTAGAGGTGCTTGGGGTGGTCAGAAGTTTTCTGACATTACTGGGTGGGGGTGTGACGGGTTCAATCACAGAGATCCCCTTGAGACTGTCACCTGATGTCCTGAAATTACCTCTGAGCCCATTTTCCCTGCCAGCTTGGGACTCGAGAGCCCTGCCTTGTTGAGCCAGACACGCTAGCCTGCTGCAACACAGACACAGGGTCTGGGTCACACCCCCAGAGCCGCAGACTTTAACTAAAAACAGCTCAGTAGGTTATCTGTCTCCAGCACCCAGACATCCATCTCCCAATGGGATCCAAACCCCAAATACATCCATTTTACTCTGTATAAAGCAGGGGTCTCAAACATGCGGCCTGCGGGGTTATTTCCTGCGGCCGGTCAAGCTCCTCTCCCCCACTGCCCCACCAGCGCACTGCGTCCCCGCTCCTCTGCCTACCTCCAGGTGCTTCCCGCCATCACACAGCCGTTTAGTGGCACTTAGTGCTTTCCAGGAGGGACGGGGGAGGAGCAGGGAGCTGCGCGCTCAGGGGAGGAGGCGGAAGGGGTTGGAATGGGGGCAGGGAGGAGGCGGAGTTGGGGTGGGGACTTCGGGGCAGGGGTTGCAATGGGGGCGGGGAAGGGGCGGGAAGAGGCAGGGAAGGGGCGGGGACTCGTGGAAGGGGTGGAGTGGGGGTGGGGCCGGGGCAGCGAGAGGGCGGTCAGTGATGTGGCCCTCGGGCCAATGCACTAGTCCTCATGTGGCCCTTGTGGTCATTTGAGTTTGAGATCCCTGGTATAAAGTTTATACAGGGTAAATTCGTAAATTGTTCGCCCACAAATATGCACAGCTGTTTGCTTCCCCAGTTATAATCACTTACTCTGGGTTTATTAATAAACAAATTGATTTTATTAATCATAAAGAGTAGGATTTAAGTGGTTTCAAGTAATAACTGCCAGAACAAAGTAAGTCACAAAGCAAAATAAAACAAAACACGGAAGTCAAAGCCTAATACATTACGAAACTGATTACAGGTAATATCTCACCCTCAAAGATGTTCCAATAAGCTTCTTTCGCAGACTAGACTCCTTCCTAGTCTGGCCCAATCCTTTCCCCTGGTACAGTCTTTGTTAAATCCAGCAGACATCTCAGGTGGTAAGCAGGGGTTTTCTCATGAATGGCAGCCCTTTGTCCTGCTCCACCCCCTTTTATAGCTTTGGCACAAAGCTGGAATCCTTTGTCTCTCTGGACCCCCACCCCTGCTTCTAAATGGAAAAGCACCAGGTTTAAGATGGATTTCATTATCAGGTGACATGGTCACATGTCACTGTAAAACCCCTAGTCTCCATTCCCCATGGGCTGCCCCAGACATACACAGGAAGACTTTCAAGTAACTAAGGCCATTTACAACTGATTGTTTCTGGAGAACCCTTAATGGCCTCCAATTAACATTTTTTTCATAGAATCATAAAATATCAGGGTTGGAAGGGACCTCAGGAGGTCATTGTGACAGGTTGGTATCACAGAAACCCCCTTGAAGCTGCCACCTGGTGTGCCAAGGCTACTTCTACCTCTGCTTTCCTGCCTTTTCCAGATTGGGACTCCAGAATCCTGTCTGTTTTGAGCCAGACCCGCTGATCTGCTGCAAACCCAGACCCAGGTCTGAACCATGTCCACTAACAGCTGTAGGCCTGCCTGGAAGCAGCTCAGAAAGTGCTCTTGCCTTTGACACCCAGGTGCCCAACTCCCCATGGGGTTCAAACCCTGAATAAATCCGTTTTACCCTGTATAAAGCTTATAAAGGGTAAACTCATAAATAGTTCGCCCTCTATTTCAAAGATAGAAAGATATGCACAGCTGTTTGCCCCCCCCAGGTACTAACACGTACTCCAGGTAACTTAATAAGTAAGAAGTGATTTTAATAAGTACAGAAAGTAGGATTTAAGTGATTCCAAGTAGTAACAGACAGAACAAAGTGAATTACTAAATAAAATAAAAGATATTTTATTTGTTCAATATCTTCATCAACGATCTGGAGGATGGTGTGGACTGTACCCTTAGCAAGTTTGCAGATGACACTAAACTGTGTCTATGAACTCGGGGGGCGGGAGGGCTGAAGGGGTGGAGCTCAGGGGTTGGAATGGGGGAGGGGCTCATGAGTGGGGCCAAATGGGGGCGAGGGATGGCTCAGTGGTTTGAGCATTGGCCTGCTAAACCCAGGGTTGTGAGTTCAATCCTTGAGGGGGCTGTTTAGGGATCTGGGGCAAAAATTGGCAATTGGTCCTGCTTTGAGCAGGGGGTTGGACTAGATGACCTTCTAAGGTCCCTTCCAACCCTGATATTCTATGAAAACACACAAGTCTATGTCTAATCAAACTGAACACAGATAAAAACCCTACCAGTTCCAGCAAGCTTCTTTTTACAGGCTATCGTCCTTTCTAGCCTGGGTCCAGAAATCGCTCACACCCCCTATTGTCTTTGTCCTGTGTTCAGTCTCTTTCAGGTGTGTCCTTGCGGGGTGGAGAGCCTCTCTCTTTAGTCAGCTCAAGACAAGATTTAAATCCCCCGGGGTTTAAATAGACTTTCTCCCCTGGATGGGGGATCCTCCCCACTCCCTGTGTAGCATCATGTTACCCTGGAGTTTTGGGATCACATGGGGAAGTCACCTGTCCATGCACATGGAGCCATTGATCACTACCCGTTGAGCCCGACAATCTAGCCAGCTTTCTATCCACTGGGACAAAGTTCCTCCTCTACCTTGGTGAGTCCTGCACTTATTGGTGGATTTTTCTTGCCTCAGAGAATCTTCCCCTCTGGTAGAACCCACAGTCAGACTTCTCCTGTGTCTGATCAGGAGTTGGGAGGTTTGGGGGGAACCCGGGCCCGCCCTCTACTCTGGGTTCCAGCCCAGGGCCCTGTGGATTGCAGCTGTCTATAGGGTTTCCTGTAACAGCTGCGTGACAGCTACAACTCCCTGGGCTACTTCCCCATGGCCTCCTTCCAACACCTTCTTTATGCTCACTGCAGGACCTTCCTCCTGATGGTCTGTTGACGCTTGTACTCAGTCCTGCAACTCTTTGCACTCTCAACTCCTTGTGTGCCTCTTGCTCCCAGCTCGTCGCACGCACGCCACAAACTGAAGTGAGGTCCTTTTTAAACTCAGGTGCCCTGATTAGCCAGCCTGTCCTAATTGATTCTGGCAGTTTCTTCTTAATTGGCTCCAGGTGTCTTAATTAGTTCCAGCAGGTTCCTGATTGCTCTAGTGCAGCCTCTGCTCTGGTCACTCAGGGAACAGAAAACTATTTATCCAGTGGCCAGTATATTTACCTTCTACCAGACTTCTGTACCCCACTCGTCTGGGTCTGTCACACCACCTTATAGTCCATTCATCCAGCCAACACTTCTTTAACTTGCTGGCAAGAATACTATGGGAGACTGTATCAAAAGGTTTGCTAAAGTCAAGGAATAACACGTCCACTGCTTTCCCCTCATCTCATCATAGAAGGCAGTTAGGTTAGGCAGGCATGACTAGCCCTTGGTAAATCCATGCTGACTTTTCCTGATCACTTTCTTCTCCTCTAACAGCTTCAAAATGGATACCTTGAAGACCTGTCCCATGATTTTTCCAGGGACTAAGATGAGGCTGACTGACGTGTAGTTCCCCGGATCCTCCTTCTTCTCCTTTTTAAAGATGGGCACTACATTAGCCTTTTTCCAGTCATCCGGGACCTCCCCTGATTGCCATGAATTTTCAAAGATAATGGCCAATGGCTCTGCAATCAC
Source organism: Chelydra serpentina (assembly GCA_037349315.1). Taxonomy (NCBI): domain Eukaryota; kingdom Metazoa; phylum Chordata; order Testudines; family Chelydridae; genus Chelydra; species Chelydra serpentina. The sequence continues at coordinate 1,822,017 of JBAIAC010000156.1, read as the reverse complement.
ATCCGCTAACTCCTTTAGTAACCTCGGATGCAGCGCATCCAGCCCCATGGACTTGTGCTTGTCCAGCTTTTCTAAATAGTCCTGAACCACTTCTTTCTCCACAGAAGGCTGGTCACCTCCTCCCCATACTGTGCTACCCAGTTCAATAGTCTGGGAGCTGATCAATCCTGCATCATTCGGGGGGCAAATCACCTTTGCAGAAGTAATGAGTGGTTCCCTCTAAGTTGTGCGCGTGTGCGCATGCACACAGATTCTAAACCCTGCGCATACGGTGAAACACTGCATGTACAAAAATTTACACAGAAGTACAATTTGTACAGAAGAAATTTTTTGCACACACGGCCTGTCAAAAATTAGAGGGAACATTGAATGAGACCCAGCTAGAGATGACTGTTTCACAGGCTGGTATTGGAACAAAGCAGAGGACCTCTTGCCGTTTTGGTGCTAGTGGTGGGGACAGCAGACATGGATACATCGTATGACTGAGATTTCGTGCTGAACATTCGGAATCCCTTGATCCATCTCCTGTACTCCTCTCCCACCTGGAGAATGAGGGACACGATCACTGAACTATGGAACTAACTCTGAGAAGATCAGACTTGGGCACTGCAAGGCCGGTGCTGGGTGGGCGCTGACGGGCTGAGACAATAGGATCCAAGGCTACTAAAAGTGTAATGTGCAAACTGGCGGGTTGTCTCTGGGAGGCGACACACAGAGCCCCTGGATCCTGTCCCGTAGGGATAATGGAGCCAAGGGAAACGCTTCACGGTGCTGACTGCTCATTGGGGACGATCCGTCTGCACTGACAAGGTTTCAATCCCAGGGGACAATCCCGATTTATTCAGATCATTACACTGCAAGAGCCAATGCCTGCCTAGTCTGCAGTGAGTGACCCCTGGAGCTCTCAGGAGAGCCAAAGGAAGGGAACATGGAGGTGCCAGGACAGGACATTCTGTTCTGGTGCCTAAGACATCTAGGATACCCCTAGATAGTGACCGACTTACACTAACACTTTCAATGACATTCCCAGCTGGCTCATAACCAATCCTGAGTCATTTGGTGGGGGGCGGGGAATGGGGACAAAGCACCTTTACAGCAGTAATGAGATCCAGCTAGAGATGACTGTTTCACAGGCTGGTATTGGAATAGAGCAGAGGACCTTTACCGTATTGGTGCTGGTGGTGGCGACAGCAGACATGGATAATTCGTATGTCTGAGATTTCGTGCTGAACATTCGGAATCCCTTGATCCATCTCCTGTACTCCTCTCCCACCTGGAGAATGAGGGACACGGTCACTGAACTATGGAACTAACTCTGAGAAGATCAGACATGGGCACTGCAAGGCCGGTGCTGGGTGGGCGCTGATGGGCTGAGACAATAGGATCCAAGGCTACTAAAAGTGTAATGTGCAAACTGGCGGGTTGTCTCTGGGAGGCGACACACAGAGCCCCTGGATCCTGTCCCGTAGGGATAATGGAGCCAAGGGAAACGCTTCACGGTGCTGACTGCTCATTGGGGATGATCCGTCTGCACTGACAAGGTTTCAATCCCAGGGGACAATCCCGATTTATTCAGATCATTACACTGCAAGAGCCAATGCCTGCCTAGTCTGCAGTGAGTGACCCCTGGAGCTCTCAGGAGAGCCAAAGGAAGGGAACATGGAGGTGCCAGGACAGGACATTCTGTTCTGGTGCCTAAGACATCTAGGATACCCCTAGATAGTGACCGACTTACACTAACACTTTCAATGACGTTCCCAGCTGGCTCATAACCAATCCTGAGTCATTTGGTGGGGGGCGGGGGATGGGGACAAAGCACCTTTACAGCAGTAATGAGATCCAGCTAGAGATGACTGTTTCACAGGCTGGTATTGGAATAGAGCAGAGGACCTTTACCGTATCGGTGCCGGTGGTGGCGACAGCAGACATGGATAATTCGTAAGTCTGAGATTTCGTGCTGGACGTTCGGAATCCCTTGATCCATCTCCTGTACTCCTCTCTAACCTGCAGAGTGAGGGACACGGTCACTGCACTATGGAACTAACTCCGAGAAGATCAGACATGGCCACCACGAGGGTGGTGAAGGTGCTGGATGGGTGTTGACGGGCCGTGGGCATTACCTGGCGATTGAGGAGACAGTGAACCAGGAAGATGAAGGCTCCCTGCAGGCTGTTGACGATGGTGAATAAATACGCCATGACCATGGCTGCTGGGCCGACTTGGAGGAGACCAAGGCTCCATGTGCAGCCCAGAATGAAGAGCTGGGTGATGGCTTTAAAGGTCAGTAACCTGGATAAAGGCAGATGGAGAGATCCCGTTACAATAGCCCTATGGAGAGCAATTGGGTCAGGAGGATCTGGGCAGAGTGGGGTGGAGCTACCGGCCCCATCTTTCCTACGTGGGACAGGGTTACTGTCACTGCAAACACTATGGGAATTTGTTCCTATGGATCCTAGATATGCTGTGCCAATCCTGAAATCCCTCACACCCTCCCATGCCAAGGACCCTCCAAACCAGGGCGTCTGACCCTCCAGGATTGTTTTGTTGCCTTCTTACCTGTGGTCTCTGAGGGTGGACACATCTGCATTGAGGGAGGAGAGTCTGTTTCTCAGGGTCCACAGGGTCAGGGCAAAGAATGTTATATTTATCTGCAGGAACAGTGGGAAATATTTCCGTAAAACATCCCATCCGGGGCTGGTGACTTCAGCTGAGGCAGAGAACGATCCCAGGGGACCGAGCTGAACACTGCAGAGCCGGGGACTGCTCATTTCTGGTGGGAATCATCCCCTCTCCTGTAATATCCCCTGGCAGCTCTCTGTCCCTCCCCATGCGTGGAGCTGACAGCACAGCCAGGGCTGAGATGGATCAATGGGATCACAGAGGCCAGATGCTGCTCAAAGATAAATATGGAGCCTCTCCAGTGGAGTCAGTAGTTATTTTGGGTTTACACTGGTGTAACTGAGAGCAGGATCTGGCTCAGAGATTCCAGATCCTGCCTCAAGAATACTTCCTGCCACTTTCAGGCTGTAACAAATTCTCCACCCTCCCAAATTCCCCAGGGGGTATGGAGGAATATGTAGGGACATTTGTTTCCCCTTCTACAAAAACCACTGCAGAGTGTAGCCCTCTCCCTTCGTCGTTCCTTGGGTCATTAACTAGACTAGGTCACTCTCTTGTTGTCTTCAATTGGCAAAACTCCTACTGACTTCCATGGGACCTGTGCCCGAGTAAAGGCTGTAGTCCTCGGGTTACAGCACAGGGACTAATCCCAGGACTGACCAGAGCAGATGAGCCAGGTGGGACCTAAGTGGGTCTTTCCTTGTGTTTTTTGGGCCACATTCTCTTCCCTGCTTCACTGATATCAATGGGGTCGCAGAGTGAGAGGAGAATGGGGCCCTGTGGTTCTGTGAGGTACCCACCAGTATTATGGCACAGACTGGACCCAGGAAGCTCCAACGAAAGCCTCTCTCCAGGCTGAGCCAGCAGCTACAGGCAGGGAGGAAGAAGAAGGTGACTTTAATGGGATTACTACGCATTTCCAGCACCAGGAGCAGAGAGGGGGTGTCACAGGGCAGCTGGCTCTCAAAAGTGAGATGGATCTCAGCCTGCCTGTGACATGGCCGACTCTCTTGTGGGCAGCAGGCAAACAGCCCTCCCCATCTACCTCAGCATCTCCTGCTTTCAGCCACCACTTCCTCTTCCAGCTCCTCAAATGACCCTTTCTGGAGGATGCGCAGTATTGCTGGAGGGCCAGACATGCAGCGGACGTACACTGGCCTCGCTGCACTGAAGGAAGTGGAGCTGCCCTGATTTACACCAGCTGAGGATCTAGCCTGGGGGGTCTAGAACACCCCACGCCCTGTTTTTGTGGAGTCGATCACTTCAGAGAGGGGATCCTCAGGGATTTGCACACAGTAAGAAGGTGCATTTGTTTCCTACCCACCAGCCCCACACACCCAGCCTGGGACCTGGGAGTCAAGCTGGGATCTTTCTGGATTCTTCTTCCGCATCATCCGTGGGGTGAGGAATGTAGATGTCTGGCAGGTGGGAAACTCAACTACAGCGCTTAGGGCAGCTTAGTGTCCCCGGGAATAGGAAGGGTCCCAGGGGGACATTCAGCTCCCTGGCAGGGTGAGCAGGGAAATCTAGGCTCAAGTCAGACCTGGGGTGAGCCGGACAACCGCATGGAAGCCACATCCCAGCTCCCCTTCGGGATGGGCGCTGCACGTACTGTTTGGAAGTTCCGTAGCCGTCAGGATTCACCGCTGCAGAAATAGCCACCACCAGGGCTGGGAATCCATAGCCGAACGGGTACATGAATCTCTTCTTGAACCGGCTGGCGCTGGTGTAATTCACGACCTTCAGGTTCCTGATGATGAGGAAGAGATGCAGCCCCTCCAGGAACATCCAGGTGAAGCAGGCCAGGAAGAGGTAGTGTAGGAGGCCGGCAATGACAGCACACGCCACCTGGGGGAGACAGAGAGCCCAGGGACACTGCGGTGGCGAAGAGAAATGCTGAGTATGGGGGAGACCTGCTAGCAGTCACATCGGGATTCTTGTTAGCACAGCTCTCCAGTTATAGCGCTCTGTGATCCAGAGATGGCAGGTTATTCGGTCTGTTCCCAGCCCTGCCACAGAGTCCCTGGCTGACCATGGGCAAGTCACGTAGGAGAGGAATCGAGGCACAGGGAGACTATGACTTAGGGATCGAACTAGCTGAACTCCAGGGGTTGGGGACACTCAGACCACTGTGCCCAGTGTGAAGGGGCCTAACGGGGTGGAACCGCCCCCCCCACCCGCGAGGATTCCTCCCTGTGTCCAGCACAGCCCAGAATCCAGGGATCACAAAGGGGTTCAAAGCCACACACCCCAGCCCTGCCCTGAGGAACAGAGCAGGGGAGAATCAGGCCGTACCCGACTGCGGGTGCGGGTCACCGCGGTGAGGAAGAGCAGGTCGGCCAGGAAGAGGCAGAGGCAGAGCTGCAGGTGGAGGGAGGTGCTGACGTTGCGGATGGAGCGGCACAGGAGGAAGGTGAGGATGGCGAGGAAGAGGCACATCAGGGAGAGGGTCAGTCCCACGTAGGTGATGATGGTCAGTGGGTCACTCTCCTGTAACACAGCAAAGGGAGAATCACCAGTGAGCCCAGCCCAGCCCCCTCGGCTCTGACTCAGCCTCTCCCCCAGCAAAGCCTCCAGTCGCTCCAGGGAGAGCTTTACCCAAGGCTGAGTGGGGAGCTCAGGATCCAGCCCTGTGATCGGAGTCTCACGGTGAGATACCGTCACTGCGGTGGGAACCGTTAGGATGGCGAAGCTGGAGAGATGGTCACAGCTGCAGGTGGTGTGAGTGCTGTTCGTGTGCACGACGGTGCAGCCGTCCGGAGACCAGCTGCAGTTCTCAGCCACTGCCTTCCTGTAGACGCAGAGAGCCTCTTCGTCCTCTTTTATGTCCTGGAAACACAACAGAATCATCCTCATCCTCACGGGACCACAGAATGTCGTTTCTGTTATTACACGTCTATAGCAAACCCGAGACCACCTACAGCTCCTGGGCTCTCCCCACGCAGCCCCCAGTGCCCACCGGGGCCATCCCGGTGCCAGCGGAGAGAGAACGCAGATCCTGCTGCTCCAAAAGCACAGGCCCTGCTATTGGGGCGAAAGGGAAATAAATCCTTGCTAGCCCTTAGCACCACAAGGCTCATGGCACATGGCTGAGCAGTTCTGACTGCATCCAGCAGAGGGCAGTGCTGCGTGCACACATACACATGTACACCCTAACCGCTTCGTTACCGTATCAAAGTGTTTCATGCTGATTGGAACCCCACTATCTACAGAAAGCGGCTTTCCAGTTATTCTGGCTCAGGGGTGAGCTAAGCGGAGCTGTTACCCTAGAGCACTTTGCACGGCCATGTGTCACGTTGTGACCCCCGGTAACCTCCTCCCAGTAAAACAGCACCAACATGTCAGGAATAAGGAGCCCTCTGCTTCTCAGGCCCATTGGGAACCTGAAAGGCAGCATGGTCCCAATGCCCGGCAGGAGATGGTGCCTTCTATATGCACCTCTGGAGCCCCAGATATGGATCAAAGCGAGAGGATCTTCCTCCACACACCTTATTATGGCGCAGGCTGAAGTTTGCGGGTCTGGAGAGGTGAATGGGTCTCCCGTCTCCGACGGCCCCACTCACCACCCTAGAGTTGAGATGACTCTTCTCCAGCTTCCCCCCAGCAGGTAGATTTCCCTCGCTGAGAAGTCTCGCATTGATGATAGAGTCCAGGGTGGAGTAGGAAATGAAAGCAGCAGCCCCCAAACCTGCTGGGAGAGGAGATGATCCCTCGTTAGGGAGCTGGGGACGCTATGGCAAAGAATGAGCCGGACAGGTGCCCAGGGGTCACAGTGAGTCTGTGGCAGATCTGGGAATGGAACCCAGGATCCTGCCCACAACTCTTAAGATTTAGGGACTGGACCATCTCACCTCCTCCCTCGGGGCCGCCAGGAACGCGCCCGGCTGGAAACGTCTAGCTGCAGGATGCAGAGATGAAGATACAGTTTTTCTCAGCAAGACCAGGAGAGGGGCTGGCCAGGGATGAGCTTCCCCTGGTGCTGGAGGATTAGGGGCCCTGAATATGGCAGCTGAGGCTACACGTTACCCTACTCCCCCACATCTCCATTTGGGGGTCTAGCAAGACCCTGCCCTTTCCATTCTCTGGGCCCACTGCATACCAGAGACCCTGTAATGAGCCGTCTCCCCTCTGCGCCCCCAACTCCTCACTGCTTGGGGCGCAAGCTGTGGGACAGCCAGGAACGAAGGTGTCAGCTCCATGGCCCACAGCCTGAGAACCACTGGCTCAGCCAGCAAGGAGCACTCCAGGGCTAGAGCCAGAGGCCAGGGCCCGGCCTGGGGATCCATGGGGAGGGGGGGAGGAACGGGGGAACCCAAACTGGGGTTCAGTGCCCGGGAACCGCTCTGTGCCGTGGTTTGGGCCCTGGGTGTCTGCATCCCCAGGATGGTACCTTGTGTGGCTGCCCCGGTGACTGTATCACAGTGCACGTCCATCGTCTCCTCGTGAGCTCTCAACGTGAAGACCTCACTGTGCTGGCTGCAGTTCCCTGTGACGAGCCGCGTCTGGATAGCTGCGGGGGTGGGGTGAGGAATGACAGAGCCCCTCGCTGTGAAACCACTTCCCTGGGAATCTGCCCATTCTGGGCCAGATCCACCCCCCTCCCACTCCTCTCACCCCATGTCCCCTCCCCCCCATTCTGGCTGTGTCTCCCTGAGGATGCTGCATCCCCAGCAGGGGGAGTAGTGAGGGTGGGGGAAGGCGCCTGGCTCAGCGTGGCAGCCCCTAGTGGTGGAATGAGAAATGTTCCATTTAAACCCTTCTCAGGCATTGCTGCTGCTCCCCGGGGCACTGGAGGGGCTGGGTTATATTCCCTGGTGCAGGGGCAGTGCTGCTCTGTGTCTGTACTGAACACAGGCTCACATCCACAGCGGTATATAGGCTCTAACTTCCAGTGGATTTGGGGCACAGTGTATAACCCCGTATCTCATGGCAGCCAGCAGGTGGCACTGAGTGCAACATATCCCCCCTCACCCATAGACTCTGTTGTCGCGTTCTGTGTTGTCTCTGGAGACCGGAGCGCAGTGGCCAGTGCGGCCAGTTCCACGCTCCGCAGCAGGACCGTCACGGCTGACCCCACGTCCCCCTTGTCTCCCTCCTCCCAGAGGGAGGTGCTGTTCAGGAGGGAGTTGAAACGGAGAGTCACGTTCTGGGGAGAGGAAAGGAAAAGCCCTGGGAGCAAGGAATTTGGGGGTTCAGCTGCCACGTCCCGTGTGTTCCCAGGGGGCATCGGGCATCACAGCCTCTCCCAGTTGAGGGGGGCTGCAATACTCTCAGAGGAGGAGCCCTTTACAAAAGGGGTCCACTGACAGAGACTCAGGGCCCCACTGGGAGCAGAGGCTAACTGGGATTAGAACCCTTTGTCATTCCTTTTTCGCTCCCACTCTCCCATCCCTCCGTTACTGATGCCAGCAAGAAACGTTGTCACAAGCCCACGGCTTCCTAGGCTGTCTCTATGCTGCATCCGGCAGCTGCTCAGAAATGTCTGGCAGGACTGGGATAGAGCCCAGATCCTGCTGCCTGAAAACCTCAGGTCACTGACAGATGAGCTGAAGGGGAATCCCCATTAACTGTTAGCAGTATAGCACCTCTGATGAACAACAACAGTTCTGAACACTAGAGGGCGCATGTGGGTGAACAAACACAAACGTGCACTCACACCACTAGAGGGCATGTGCACACAGACAAACACCACTAGAGGGCGCACGCCCTCCCAATAGCAGTGGAGGTCACAGATCTTTTATGAAGAGTATCTACATGTCTCCCTCTGCCCCTGCCAGTGAGACTCCTAACCCGGTACAGCAGCACACAGGTCTCTGGGGCACACTCAGGGGCACATTCATGGGGCGGAGCCTCTCACCTCCAGTGATAACACTGCACTCCCGTCTCCGTACGTGGACATCAAAATCTCTAAGGTCGAATTAAAGAAAGAGCAAAAACTGCTGTTTCCGCTGCTCCACTTTCCCTGCAGAGAGACCCAGGGCAGAGGGTGAGTTCTGCAGGCGCTGAAGGGTGATGGACGTTGGTGTTTGCTTTATGCAGGGGCCTGATCCTGACCCCCTAATTGAGCGAATAAAGTTTTTATTTCAGCCGTGTCCAGGGCATGTGCCATGGAGCTGTTGCCACAGCGAGAGGTTCCGGTGGAGAAAGGGAAGAGTTTCTAGTAACAGCTGGAATACATCAAGGCTGGGGACTAAGTCCCTTTTTGTTCATGTTGGTGCTTGATGCAATGACAGAAAGCAGCCAGAGAGTGGCCCCCTGGCACATGCCTTTTGCAGATGATGTGGTGCTCGTGGGGAAGAGGAAAGAGGAAGTGAAAGAAGATGCAGATAGACATGGAGGTGCATATTGGAAAGAAATGCCATGAAAATCACCAGAAGAAATCAGAGTATATGGTCTGTAGCGTCAATGCTCTTCTGCAGGAAGACAATGGGTGTGTAAGTCTAGGGGCCGGCCACTAGCAAAGCTACAGAAGTTTTAGAAGGTTCAATATCAATTTGCAAACACCTAGAAGATAATAAGGTGATAAGTAACAGTCAGCATGGATTTGTCAAGAACAAATCCTGTCAAATCAACCTGTTAGCTTTCTTGGGCAGGGTAAGAAGCCTTGTGGATAGGGGGGAAGCGGTAGATGTGGTATATGTTGACGTTAGTGAGGCTTTTGACACTGTTTCACGTGATCTCATAAACAAACTAGGGAAATACAACCTGTATGGAGCCACTCTAAGGTGGATGCATAACTAGTTAGAAAACCGTTCCCAGAGAGTACTTATCAGTGGTTCACAGTCAAGCTGGAAGGGCATATCGAGTGGGGTCCCGCAGGCAGGGCCGGCTCTGGCTTTTTTGCCGCCCCAGGCAAAAAAGCCACCGGCCGCCCCACTCCCCCAACCGGGAGGGTGGCATGCCCGCCGCCCAGCTGCCCTGCGGGTGGCCCCGCTGGGGCCGGGGCGGGGAACGCAGCATGCCCGCAGCCCAGCTCCGGGTGCCAGCGGGGAGGGCAGCAGCATGCCCCGCTCTCCCCCGGCCGGTTGGAGGAGCGCTGCGGGGAGGGCGGCGGCATGTCTCCGCTCTCCCCCGGCCGGTCGGAGGAGCGCTGCGGGGAGGGCAGGGGCATGTCTCCGCTCTCCCCTGGCTGGCGGGAGGAGCGCTGCGGGGAGGGCGGCTGCATGTCTCCGCTCTCCCCCGGCCGGTCGGAGGAGCGCTGCGGGGAGGGCGGCGGCATGTCTCCGCTCTCCCCCGGCCGGTCGGAGGAGCGCTGCGGGGAGGGCAGGGGCATGTCTCCGCTCTCCCCTGGCTGGCGGGAGGAGCGCTGCGGGGAGGGCGGCTGCATGTCTCCGCTCTCCCCCGGCCGGTCGGAGGAGCGCTGCGGGGAGGGCGGCGGCATGTCTCTGCTCTCCCCCGGCCGGAGGCGCGCCGCAGGGAGGGCGGTGGCATGCCCCGCTCTCCTCCGGCCAGCCGGAGGAGCACCGCGGGGAGGGCGGCGGCATGCCCCACTCTCCCCCGGCCGGCCGGAGGAGCGCTGCGGGGAGGGCGGCAGCATGTCTCCGCTCTCCCCTGGCCGGAGGAGCACCGCGGGGAGGGCGGCATGCCCATGGCCCTGCTCCCTCAGCCGGGCGGAGCCACCCCCAGCAGCTTGCCGCCGCAGGCACGGGCTTGCTGCGCTGGTGCCTGGAGCCGCCCCTGCCCGCAGGGATCAGTGTTGGGTTCTGTTCTGTTCAATATCATCATCAGTGATTTAGATAATGGCATACAGAGCACACTTATACATTTTGTGGACGATACCAAACTGGGAGGGCTTGCAAGTGCTTTGGAGGATAGGATTAAAATTCAAAATGGGACGAAGTTGAATAAGGACAAATGCAAATTACTCCACTTAGGAAGGAACAATCAGACCATGGCTACACTTACGAGTTACAGCGCAATAAAACTGCCTGCAGCGCTGTAACTCATTAACTGGCTACACATGCAAGGCACGTGCAACGGTGTATCTCCTCAGATACAGCGCTGCACGTACTCCACCTCCCCGAGAGGAATAGCAACTGTTGCGAAGTGGGTGGAACGTTGGTCTTTCAGTGTAGCCGAGGAACAACGCAGTTACTGATCTCCAGAAGCTGCTTTGTTTTGAAACGGCACTTCCGGGTTGGAGTTCAGAGCTCCGTTGTTGAGGTGCTTTACAAAAAAACAAACACAGCTACTGTTTGGGGGGGGGGAGAGGGGAGGGGAGGGGCTCCGTTAGGAATGCCGGCAGCAAAGTTACCTTGGACAGAGACGGCGTGTGTGTGTGTGTGTGGGGGAGAAGAATGGTGGGGGGGGGGAGGGGGAAGGCTCAGTTTCCTCTCTTTTATCTGCTCTTTAAAAACAAACAAAGCCCCTGCTGTTTGCTTTCAGTGATTGAGAGAGAGGCAGGGGATGTGGAGGTGTGGAAATAATGAGCTGACACTCTGTGGAGATTCCAAAAAGACACTCTCTCTCCCAAAACGCTCCCTGTCAAAGTCCCCCTCACCCCCCCGATTTGAAAAGCACGTTGCAGCCACTTGAATGCCCATAACGCACCGCTCCCAATACAGCTGCAAATGCCTCAAATGTAGCCACCTTACTGCGCTGGCAGCTGCCAGTGTGGACAGGCTGCAGCGCTTTCCCTACTCAGCTGTACGAACACGGGTTTAACTAACAGCGCTGTACATCTGCAAGTGTAGCCAAGGCCCGTTGCACACATGCAAAATGGGAAATGCCTGCCTAGGAAGGAGCACTGTACTGTGGAAAGGGATCTGGGGGTCATAATGGATCACAAGCTAAATATGAGCGTAACAGTGTAATGCTGTTGCAAAAAAAGCAAACCTCATTGTGGGATGTATTACCAGGAGCGTTGTAAGCAAGACACGAGAAGTAATTCTTCCGCTCTACTAGTGGGACGAGGAGGATCAAGTCCCAGCGATGAAAGGAACAAACACAGTATTGCCCTGATCTTGGGGTCACCGTAATACCAACAGCAAAGGTTTTGTCTGGGAATTTCCATACTGGTGGTACAAAACACAGGGCAAAATCCCCAACAAATGAATGATGGGTTCAAACGTACCTGCAGAGAGAAATTCCTGCACGTCTCTTTGATTCCCTCGAACTCAGCGCTGGAGATAATGCTGGGGACTTGGAGCGACGGGAAGAGAGGAGCAGACGTTAGAGCTTTCATATCAGATTTTCATATCAACTCACTCCTGCCTGGAGGAAAATCCCCTTCTCTTCCCAGCCCCGATGGCTGCTCTCTGTCCACATGCCAGTCCTGCACTGCCAGTAGTTTAACATGCGGCTGCTACAAAACTCCCTCCCTTCCTCCCCGTCTCACTCTGTCTCTCTCTCCCCTCCATTGACACTCCGCTTTGCCCCTCCCTCCTGCTCCTGTCTCTGAGATTTCTTGACGTGTTTCCATCTACTCTGCAGAGAGACCTGCTGGTACGGATGCCTCTGCCCGCTGGGGAGAACCCACCTTTACACATGCCTTAGCCCTGCTGTGCTGCCGACTGGGAGCCACCCGAGGTAAGAGCCACCTGAGACCCCTCCGGCACCCAAACTCCCTCCCGGAGCCTGCATCCTGCACCCCCTTGTGACGGAGTAGGGAGCGAGATGGATTTGACCTGGGAGGCTTGCAGGGGAGGTTCCCTGGGACCTGCTGCATTGGGAATGCGAGACTTTACCTGGGGCTGTCACATGAGCCAGGACGGGGTTGGGAGGTGACACCTTTGGCTGGGAGAATGGACACAGGCTAGAGGAGGAGCCCCGGGGGAGGGGAAGAGCCTGCTGGAGGGTTTGTCTGGTTGGTTTCAGGTTGGAGCTGGGTGGTGAAATGCAGGGAGTCCCAAGGCTGGGGTCTAAGCTCCCTGGCCCCCAGAAGGGCCCGACTGAGGGGTCCTGTTTGTACTGACAAGCTCTGTTTGGACTGTGTTCCTGGCATCCCTAATAAACCTTCTGTTCTACTGGCTGGCTGAGACTCCCAGTGAATCCGGGGAAGGGGGTGCAAGGCCTGACTCCCCCACACTCCGTGACAGCCCTTCTGCACCCCAACCCCCTGCTCCAGCCCTGAGCTCCATCCCGGAGCCCACACCCCCTCCCGCATCCCAACCCTTACCCGAGCCCTGAGCCCCCTCCCGGAGCCCAGACCCCCTCCCAGAGCCTGCACCCCTGACCCCCACCTGCACCCCAAACCCCTTCCCCAGGCTCAGCCTGGAGCCTGCACCCCTCCCACACCCCAAACCCCTGCCCCAACCTGGTGAATGTGAGTGAGGGTGGGAGAGAGCGAGCGACGGAGGGAGAGGGATGGAGTGAGCTGGGCGGGGCCTCAGAGAAGAGGGAGGAAGGGTCTTTGGGTTTGTGTGATTAGACATTTGGCAACCCTAGGGAAGAGACGCCCGGCCCCCGGCAGCCCGGCTCACCCACTCCCCGGCCTGGCTTCAGCACGGATCAGTCTCACCCTGGCCTGGCCTGGTGCAGCCCCTGCTCCGCTCCCAGAGCCAGACATGGGCACGCTGGCGGCTGTGGCTCTGAGACAACAGGAAACACCCCAGTGGACGGACAGGCTGGGCTGGGGGGAGGTGAGGGGCTGGGGGATGAGCTCCCCCGGGCCAGGACTGAGACCCAGAGGGACCCGTCCATGGAGGGAGGGGGGGCTGCCGCAGCGTCCTAGGCCAGTTCCCAGCTCGCTGCCCCCTTGGGTACGACCTCTGCCTGTATAATCCCAGGTCTTGCCCACCCCCCTCAGGTGCCACCTCCATGCCCCCCACGGCAGGACCCACCTGTGCAGAGGGTCGTGTTACTGTTGGAGGGGACGTAGCCGGCCCGGCACTCACACCGGTAGCTCCCGTAGGTGTTGATACACGTGGCCTTGGGACCGCAGATACCTGGGGTCTTGTTGCACTCGTCGATGTCTGAGAAGGGAAAGCGGGGGGTGGTGGGTGGTCACACAGCACTGCTGGGGGCACATGGGGGGTGAATGACCATGGAGGCAGCCCCCACCGATTGCAGGGGGCGTGGTCTGTCGGTCAGTCTGTCTGCTCCATCTAACCCCCCCTTCAATTCTCCTTTCTTCCCTGCTAGTTGCAGTGCCCCAACCCCTGTAGCGTAACCCCTCCCCCACCCCCGAGACTGTTGGGCCCAACCTTTTCCAGCCCAGGACCCTGCGATCCCCTCCCTGCACCAGCCCCGAGTGAGAGGGGTTAAGGTGGGGGCCTGATCAGCCAGTTAAGCTGCAAAGGGGAAGTGACTTAGGCTGCGTGCAGGGCGCTAGCTAGAAGGAAGCTCCCCTGGGAGGGGAGAGGTGGGGCTTCTATACAGCCCGATGGCTGGGCCCAGTGGTGGGGGCCTGAGGCAAGGGGGGCTAGGAAGCCCCAAGGGGGGACTAGGAGCCACAGAGGAAGGGTTTCGCTAGCAGGCACAGGAGAGAGGGGTCTGATGTTGAAAGGCTCCCCCAGAATGGGGATCACAGCGTGACCTGGCCGGGCGGCCGAGACACGGGGCAGCCGCGACTCTGGGAGCTGCAATGGTGGAAGAGAAGAAAGGGGGCGCTGAACTGGAGCTAGTCGCCAGAATGGGGGCACCACGCTAAGCGTTACAGACCCTGCTGTGAACCCTGGCCCAGGGACCCGTGGGGCGAATCCACCGAGCCCTTGGACGGATGACGTCAGCTAGACACTTGCTGCTGATCCGGCCTGTGCAAGCCGAAGCCGGAAGAGGCCCGCCCAGCCTGACACCCAGCATAGCCCCAGCCGGAGTCGCCACCCAGTGGTTCCCCAATCCGGCCCCAAACGGAGGGGACTTTACTGCCCTCGCTGGCTCCTGGGGCCTTTCACCCTGTGGAGCGTCTGATCTGACAGACGGGCCCCGCCCTGCCCGGGCACAGAGCCCTGCCGTGATCTCGCCAAACGCTGGAGGGCCGGGCACCCGCCAGGCTGCCAACGCGGGTAGCGCCAGCTGCCGGGATACAGGGGGGATGTCGGGGCTCCATGGTGCAGCGGGGTCACTCACCCCGTGCAGGGAGCGGGGTTTTCTACCTAGGGACTGGCTTGTACGTACAGAGATGCACTCATTCCGGCCACTAAGCTCTCCCTGATATTTATCCATAATGCTTTTGCTTCCCACAGAAATCCTTGTGGCTAAAATCCCCTTCGCCTGGACATCAGCAAACAAGTCAATCCATGGGAGAGTCAAGAGCGCTCACGGATCCTTCCCTTGGGCCGTGTTCCAGCAGCTCTTTCTCAGACTCCCCGTCTCTCTCTTTCCCGTCACAGTGTTTTGTTATTTCCCGCTACGCCCCTTCCCTTCTCCTCGGTCGTTATTTGCATAAAGGCAGCACCGGGAGCGCTTCGCACACACTGCCAGAAAGAGCTTCTAGTCTAAATGGACAAGAGGTGGGAGAGAAAACTGAGGAATGGAATTGTTCAAGGACACCGAGCAATAACAGAGCTGCGACTAGAACCAGAGTCCCAGTCTCATACCGTACCCACTAGACCTGTCTCTTCCAGCTTGTTTCCTTTATAGAAGGCCAAGGATGTGTCTCCCCTGCCTCACCATGCAGATTTTACCCTCTGCTCCCCGTCACTGAGAGGAGCTTTGTGTCTCCTGGCTCACGGCCGGGAGTGCATCAGGGCTGGAAAAAATCCCTTGTTCCTTTGGCAGGAAACTCAAATGAGGCCTCATTTGGAGTACTGTGTCCAGTTTTGGCCCCACACTCCAAGAAGGATGTGGATAAATTGGAAAGAGTCCAGCGGAGGGCAACAAAAATGATTAGGGGGCTGGAGCACATGACTTATGAGGAGACGCTGAGGGAACTGGGATTGTTTAGCCTGCAGAAGAGAAGAATGAGGGGGGATTTGATAGCTGCTTTCAACTACCTAAAAGGGGGTTCCAAAGAGGATGGATCTAGACTGTTCTCAGTGGTAGAAGATGACAGAACAAGGAGTAATGGTCTCAAGTTGCAGAGGGGGAGGTTTAGGTTGGATATTAGGAAAAACTTCTTCACTAGTAGGGTGGTGAAGAACTGGAATGGGTTACCTAGGGAAGTGGTGGAATCTCCTTCCTTAGAGGTTTTTAAGGTCAGGCTTGACAAAGCCCTGGCTGGGATGATTTAGTTGGGGTTGGTCCTGCTTTGAGCAGGGGGTTGGACTAGATGACCTCCTGAGGTAACTTCCAACCCTGAGATTCTATGATTCTATGATAGTGGGGCCTCTCAGCAAGACAACCCTGTCGGGGAAGAAGTACATCTTGGTGGTGGTAGAATATGGTGGAAGAGCCTGCTGGAGGGTTCATCTGGTTGGTTTCAGGTTGGAGTGAATGTGAGTGAGGGTGGGAGAGAGCGAGCGACGGAGGGAGAGGGATGGAGTGAGCTGGGCGGGGCCTCAGAGAAGAGGGAGGAAGGGTCTTTGGGTTTGTGTGTTAAGACACTTGGCAACCCCTAGGGAAGAGACGCCCGGCCCCCGGCAGCCCGGCTCACCCACTCCCCGGCCTGGCTTCAGCACGGATCAGTCTCACCCCGGCCTGGCCTGGTGCAGCCCCTGCTCCGCTCCCAGAGCCAGACATGGGCACGCTGGCAGCTGTGGCTCTGAGACAACTGGAAACACCCCAGTGGATGGACAGGCTGGGGTGGGGGGAGGTGAGGGGCTGGGGGCTGAGCTCCCCCGGGCCAGGGCTGAGACCCAGAGGGACCCGTCCATGGAGGGAGGGGGGCTGCCGCAGCGTCCCAGGCCAGTTCCCAGCTCGCTGCCCCCTTGGGTACGACCTCTGCCTGTGTAATCCCAGGTCTTGCCCACCCCCCTCAGGTGCCCCCTCCATGCCCCCCGCGGCAGGACCCACCTGTGCAGAGGGTCGTGTTCCCGTTGGAGGGGACGTAGCCGGCCCGGCACTCACACCGGTAGCTCCCGTAGGTGTTGATACACGTGGCCTTGGGACCGCAGATACCTGGGGTCTTGCGGCACTCGTCGATGTCTGAGAAGGGAAAGCGGGGGGTGGTGGGTGGTCACACAGCACCGCTGGGGGCACATGGGGGGTGAATGACCATGGAGGCAGCCCCCACCGATTGCAGGGGGCTGGTCTGTCGGTCAGTCTGTCTGCTCCATCTAACCCCCCCTTCAATTCTCCTTTCTTCCCTGCTAGTTGCAGTGCCCCAACCCCTGTAGCGTAACCCCTCCCCCACCCCCGAGACTGTTGGGCCCAACCTTTTCCAGCCCAGGCCCCTGCGATCCCCTCCCTGCACCAGCCCCGAGTGAGAGGGGTTAAGGTGGGGGCCTGATCAGCCAGTTAAGCTGCAAAGGGGAAGTGACTTAGGCTGCGTGCAGGGCGCTAGCTAGAAGGAAGCTCCCCTGGGAGGGGAGAGGTGGGGCTTCTATACAGCCCGATGGCTGGGCCCAGTGGTGGGGGCCTGAGGCAAGGGGGGCTAGGAAGCCCCAAGGGGGGACTAGGAGCCACAGAGGAAGGGTTTCGCTAGCAGGCACAGGAGAGAGGGGTCTGATGTTGAAAGGCTCCCCCAGAATGGGGATCACAGCGTGACCTGGCCGGGCGGCCGAGACACGGGGCAGCCGCGACTCTGGGAGCTGCAATGGTGGAAGAGAAGAAAGGGGGCGCTGAACTGGAGCTAGTCGCCAGAATGGGGCACCACGCTAAGCGTTACAGACCCTGCTGTGAACCCCGGCCCAGGGACCCGTGGGGCGAATCCACCGAGCCCTTGGATGGATGACGTCAGCTAGACACTTGCTGCTGATCCGGCCTGTGCAAGCCGAAGCCGGAAGAGACCCGCCCAGCCTGACCCCCAGCATAGCCCCAGCCGGAGTCGCCACCCAGCGGTTCCCCAATCCGGCCCCAAACAGAGGGGACTTTACTGCCCTCGCTGGCTCCTGGGGCCTTTCACCCTGTGGAGAGTCTGATCTGACAGACGGGCCCCGCCCTGCCCGGGCACAGAGCCCTGCCGTGATCTCGCCAAACGCTGGAGGGCCGGGCACCCGCCAGGCTGCCAACGCGGGTAGCGCCAGCTGCCGGGATACAGAGGGGATGTCGGGGCTCCATGGTGCAGCGGGGTCACTCACCCCGTGCAGGGAGCGGGGTTTTCTACCTAGGGACTGGCTTGTACGTACAGAGATGCACTCATTCCAGCCACTAAGCTCTCCCTGATATTTATCCATAATGCTTTTGCTTCCCACAGAAATCCTTGTGGCTAAAATCCCCTTCGCCTGGACATCAGCAAACAAGTCAATCCACGGGAGAGTCAAGAGCGCTCACGGATCCTTCCCCTGGGCTGTGTTCCAGCAGCTCTTTCTCAGACTCCCCGTCTCTCTCTTTCCCGTGACTGTTTGTTATTTCCCGCTACGCCCCTTCCCTTCTCCTCGGTCGTTCTATTCTATGATTCCATGATTCAACTTTTGCTCCATTGTTAAACCTCTTGGAAGGCAACGGGCCTACGCCATGCCTGTGAGGGGCTTGTATGTTCCAGCCTCTATTGAAGGCTGCTGAGCCACGGAACAAGGAGAGAGCAAGTTTGTTCTGGTCTAGTGGCTGGTTCCCATAAGTAGATAACAGCCTGCTACAATGACTAACTAATGGAGTTACTCCCTTAGCTCTAGCAGCCGAGATGTGTGATCTCAGAAGATAGGTCCTGGGTTTGATTCGTGCTGATGACCCAAGCTGATTCCTTCATGATGCCAGCTCCTTCCCCAGCCTTAGCAGCTGCTGAGGGTTAGGTTAATGGGGTTCCAGAAATTAATGGGCTTTTTGAGCTCAAGCTGTATTAAAGGTTCTCCAGCACAGAGTCCTCGGCTCCGTCTCAGCCCAGTTTGCTTTGCAAAGACCTGACCTTCCCCCACCTCAAAGCTCTACTGTGAAAGAGCATCTTGGGCTCTGATTGCAGCTGCAGGTTTGGGGGGATGTTGCAGCTTCTAATGACATCCCCAATGCTCTATGCTCGTGCCTCGGTGGAATTAAGCAGCGTGGCAAGAGACATGACGACCTTCATCCCCGGGCTCAGTTTCCAATTCATAAGACAGGCGAGAGTCAGAACAGACACTTTGCCCGGGTGTGGCGCAGAAAAGAGCGAGACCTCAGGGCAACCTGGTTAGTTTCACCCTCCCTGCATGCGGGTTAGTTTCAGAGATCCTGGGTAAGCTCAGTGACCGCGCAGTAAAAGCATCGCCAACGCCAAGCAATCAATGAAAGCCCCAAACCGTGAGTCAGGTTGACAAAAAGTCACGCGATTGATTTAAAAATTATGAGATTTTTTTTTAAATAAATTTTGGGTTCATTTGTCAGTTTTTCCTCCGCCACATGGGTCAGGCCCTAATTTTGACATTAGCCAAAAGTGGAATCATGTGACTCCGGGAGGTGGGGCTTTAAGGCAACGCCATGCTTTAGCAACACTCCAGACAAGGCCATAAATATCATTCCTTTGCCATGACTGTTTCAGCTCTCGTTGTACCTGTGCAGATCTTAGACGTATCCTTTTGACTCTTCCCAAATCCCCAATTGCATTTACACATGTAACTCCCTGGCGTGTTGATGCAGTTCCCGTGGGGCTCACAGATTGTGGCGTTTCGCTGGCACTCGTCAATGTCTGCAAGGAGAGAGAAAGCGCTAGGTCAGGCTGATCTAGGAGCTGTACCTTGGGCACTGGGGTGACGCTGCTGGGGGATAATCCAGGCGTCCGAAGTGCACCGTGCTCTGGGCAGACGGGGCTGGTTAAAGCCAGGAGTTCAGCTACTGGGTCAGCGAACGGGAGCAAGTCGGCCATTGTCCGGAAGGAGCCGCTCCAGCTGGGAAGGGAAAATCAGCCCTGCCAGGACACGCGCCTGCTGCTTGCTAAAGCTACCAAGCGGCTCTGGAGATGCAGCATCTGGCTTCGGCCCGTTGGAGCCGGGATACCAGGCTAGATGGGCCTGAGCTCTGATCCCGTCTGTACTGTGTGAGTGCCAGCGTTACTTGTGTCTCAGCCTGGCCGGCGCCACGGTTTGGCTCTTCACAGTCTGAGCTGCTCCCGGGGCAGAGTGACCCTGTAAGAACCGACTGGCTGCATCCTGCCAAGTGCTGCCTCCTCTGCCCCTCGCCCTGCGACCACTCGCGGGTTCTCCTGAAAGCACCAAGGCGGCTCCGCGTTCCCAGAACCTGCTTTACTCCGGAAACGACGGACAATCGGGTTCCGCCCCCGAAGGCTTCCAAGAGTCCATGCGGGATGGGAACGGAGCTTCCAGCGTCCTTATCCATCCCGTCCTGGCTCGATCGGGATGTTTATAGCGGGTAGCGCCGCAGCCGGGGCCCCGTGGTGCCAGGCGCTGTACACACATCCAGCCACAGCACAGCCGCTGCTCCGGAGCGCTTCCCCCAGCTCCGACGCTCTGTCTGCTGAAGAAGGGGCGCCATGCGCTGGGTTCTCGCTGGTGCGGCCAGAGCTCTCCCCTCCCTCGGGCACACGGGTGTCCATGGGAACGGCCGGCTAGGACTCGATACAAGCTCTAACTACCGGCTGAACGTCGCAAACAAGGGCTTGGAACGTCCCGGCCCCTTCTCCGGTCAGGCCGCCCTGGCTACCTAAGGGGGTATAACAGCCCCCTTGGGAAACACCCTCCCATCCAGGGGGCTCCCTGTCAGTGTGGAGCTGGAAAAGGCTCTGCTCCCAGCCCTGAGGGAGGGGGAAGATCGGGGGTGTGGCCGGGATGCCCTGCACTGGGGTATTCCCGGCTCCCCAGGGCCCATAGGGGCAGAGCGCACGGTGCTGTATGGGGACAATACACGAGGCCCCTTCCCAGGCTCGGGGCACTAGCAGCCTGGATTCTGTGTGCTGGGGACAGCGAGGGTCCCCACCCATCTCCCCGGTGCCTCCCTGCAAACCTGGGGTTTATTCCCAATCCAAACACTGAGGGAGGGGAGATCCTGGCCCCACGCGCTGGGGCAGCAGTTGAGGGTCACGGCTGATCACAGCCCCGGTGAGTGGATCTGGTGCCTTTGCTGCAGCCGGCAGCAGCCTCTGGCCTGGAATGAGCCCAGGGTGTGTGTGTTTGGGCGGGGACTGATCAGGGTGCGGTGGGGCCAGGGGAGAGCTCACCCTGGCAGCTGTTCTCACTCGCGTGTGTGAAGTCGGCTCTCCCAGAGCTGGGCTCGTAGCCATCGGTGCAGCTGCAGGAGTAACTCCCAGGCACATCGGTGCAGGTTGCGTGGGGTCCGCAGTCTGCTGGGCTCGGCCCCTGACACTCGTCAATATCTGCAACACAAGAGGGGACGCTCTGTACAGTCCTGGCAGGGAGACGTTCCCTGTATCACCCCCCCAACCCCCGCACTGAGCTGGGTGACGGGACCCAGGCAACCGGGCCCCTGGGAGCTTAACAAACACAGGCCTGATTCTCAGCTACGCTCAGGTCACACTAGGCTGCTCTGGCTGTGGAACGGCCACTCGAGAAATTGGTGTATTGAAAACTGTGGTAGCATCCCAAGCTCTCACTTTACATCTCCAAGGAGCTTTCCTGGACCTGCTTGCGGGCTCGGGGGCTCAGGTGACAAGACGTGATGTGAGGTTTTCAGCAGTGTGTCTGCCAAAGGGCCAGTCTAGAGCAAAGTGGGGTTAGTTGTGCCCGTCTGCCTTCAGGAGCAGCCTGCTTTGTCTCTCTCTGGGTTTTGGATTCTAAGAATAACCCTACATTGAGCTTCAGCTTGCCAGCGAGAGGATGTGGTGCTTTGTTTTTAACTGTGTGCGTGTGATGTGAACATAACAGAGGGAAGGGACCTTCAGACCCCAGAACAGCCACTGTGGCCTCTAGGGGCCAAACCCCAATGGGGCCAAGATTTGGGGAGATTTAGGGGTCCATGTTTGAAGCTGAGTTGCCCAAGGGGTGGGAACACTGGGACTTGGCAGAAATCCCCCTCAGGTTCCAACCACAGAGGAACACACAGGCATTGCCAGCCTGGGTCAGCCCCAAGGCCCATCTACCCCGGTATCCTGTCTGCGACGGGTGTGACAGAGGAAGGCTGAATCAGAGCCGGGTCTTCCCACCGCCAAATTGCCACCGCGGGACTCGGACTGCTGCCCCATTCTCGCCCACAGCGGCGACTGCTTGGTGCGGCAAAATTGTTAGCGCTGCCCCTGGGTGTAAGAGTCCCGCAGCAGCAGGCGGGGGATAATCTGCCCCCATGAAGGTCTCCTCCTGGTCTCTAATAGTCGGAGGTCGGCTTAGGCCCTGAAGTGGGAGCTTTTCCCTCCATCCCAGAATTATTGTCCATTAACTAGCACAGCTCCAGGCATTGTCGTTCCCCGTAGAAACAGCCAGTCCCTCTTTAACACTCGACACAGTCACAGCCTCCTTGCCGCGGTAGCAGTGAGTTCCAGAGGCTACTGCTGCCCCGGGTGGAGGAGTATTTCCTTGTATCTGCTTTGAATTTGCCCCTTTT